>CM035124.1:96379480-96828019 GCA_020205555.1 Panax stipuleanatus
TTTCGATTGATGTTAGATTTATTGGTATATGTCTAAGCTAATTGATTTAGCTAGACAAATGTTTATAAAAATTCAAGTATCTCTTTGAAAATTATCCCGAACCATATTGTTTTGATTCAGAATCCAGGCTGAGTATGAACAACCCGTAATGGAAAAAGTATTTTTGTCCAAGGCGAATAGAGTGAACGCATTTATCGTTCAAACAGATAGTATTGATCAATATAGGACATAACAGGGCTGATCACCCTACATGTCTGTAAGACCAGAGCGGTTTACAGATGAATTTCTGTTTAAACCTTTTTGAAATTGAAAAATGAAAGTTCATGGCCACTCAGCATTATTTGAAAAGTTTTTTTAACTCCTTGGGGAGAAGTCTGGGTAGAATGTGATGATAGAATAGTTCCTCATAAAAGAAAGCCGTATGTACTCACTAAATGAGAATGAATCAGATAAAGGTTAAGTTAAAAACTTAGTTTTTATGAATAAAAGGAGTAGGGATTAGTAGGCTATAATTTCGAGAACGAAATTCTTAGAAGAAGGAGTGAAAGTGACAACCCGAGAATTTATAAGATTAATAAAATCGTAAATGATTAAATAAAGGTTAAAAGAATAAACCTAGATGGGAATTTGAGGGTTTAATTAAAAATTTTAAAGAACCTATATGGTTTAATTTGAATTCTTAAAATATGTATATGTATAGGTACATATATATATATATATTGTGATGTGCTATAAATATTTTAGCAAAAGGAATGATAAGAACAAATATAGTGAGAGATTTGTGGGACATTTCTCAAAGTATTAAATTATTTGGTATGAGTATATATATTATTTGATTGCTTATATTTGTTTATTATATAATAAGCAAATAAAAAGAAACTAATGTAACATAATATATATTAGGTATAAGAATTGAATAACCTAAGGTTATGGCATGGGGGGAATATTAGTATTGAAAATATAAACTAAACCTAAGAGATTAAATTTTTATTATCTCAATTTATTAATTTTGTAACATAATTAAGACAAGTCTAATTGGGTTAAGAAATTAAATATATTTAAGTAAGGAATTGAATTACAAATGTGAGGAATGAAAATCCTAATTGAATAATTAGGGTAAGATAGAATTAAAAGTAATTTACATGGTCCAATTATTTAGTAGCAAGCCCAAGTAATAAATAAGGAAGCCCAAACATTAATGGCCCAAGCTTAACCAGTTGAGGAGGGACATTTTGGGCATTTAATAAAGCCATATATAAACATTAAAACTAAAACAAAGTTGGGAGAAAAGGGGCCATATGGCCGGATATCATAAGGAAGAAAAGGAGAGCAAGTAATGTGGCATTTTTGTCAAAAAGTGAATTATCAACTCTAACAACTCCAACACATGTGTCACTTGTTTATTCCACCCACTTCTTTCACCAAGTGTGCAAGTAACCACTTAATAATGAGAAAGAGAGAATGAACATGAATGTGGATAAAGATGATAGATATATCTATTATATCTAATATAATTTACTAGCACTAAAGTTATCCTCTTTTTCTCTCATTTCATTCCTAAGTTAGTAATCTAAATTAAAACAAAGCTAGATAGAGAAAGGGGGGTATTCGGAAAAGAAAGAAGGAGAAAGAAGAGGGATTTTGGCAGCTCCAAAGGGAGGAGATGAGGGAGAAAGAACCTCCATGGGAGGAAAGCAAGGGAGAAGAAGAAGAAGCACACGAGCTAGGTATAAATCCTATATAGCTTATATAATTTATATTTGATTATTTTCAATCAAAACATGGATCTATGATTTTAAAATTCCAAAACCTTAGATCTGTGTACTAATAAGTGTGTTATGTTTAGATCTATCACTTTTGATGATCAAAAGTTAGATCAAAAACAAGAAAAAGGAAACTATGTTTTGAAAGTTTGAAAATCTTGATTTTCCTAGCCTAAATTATGTTTTCCTTGGATTTAGTATATGTTTGGTGTAATAGATCATGGATCATGATAGATCCTTGATCTTAAGGTGTATTAGTATGTGTTATGATAGTTTAATGGTGGTTAATGTTTGATAAATCAATAGATCATGAAAGTTTTCTTACAAAACACAAAGATTATAAAATCAAATTTTTGAGAAAACGGAACATGATATTAAAACGACCATATCTTTCATTGTGTTTCAAATTTTTGAGTGTGGTTAATTTTTGGGCTTAGATATATAAGTCTTCTAATTTTTTCAAGTAGAATCACTGAATAATTCCATGTAGATTTCCGTCTGGACTATTTTTAGTAAAGTAGGAAAAATCTGAAAAACAACAAAAGTAGGCTGTCCGGATTTTTGAAATGCAGATTCGGCTACTTAATTTATGTAATAAATTCCAATCTTCTAGGACATGAAAATATATGTTATAAAGTATCTTGTGTCCAAAACTGAGCTCATTCCGACTTAAATTGAGTAAGTTATGACTATTTTAATATTTGTATTTTTCTGACAAAATCGCTATAACCGGAGTTGTATAACTTCGATGGCCATGAAATTTAAATTGGAGGCTCACGATAATATGTGTAAGATCCCGCTAAGAGTTGGGAATTGTTGGAGTTAAGCATGTTGTACCAAATTTCTTAAAAAATTAACTAAAAACGGATTTTTGAAAATTACTAAAGGAAATTGAAAATTTCTAAAAAATTATTTTTGTGTATGGAATATATGTATATATGTGTGGAAAAAAAGATAAAAAATAATAATAAGATGATTAGGTTAAAAGATGGAATCCAGTTTGCTGGATTGGAACCTAGTTTGCTGGATTGACCATAAAGTTGCTGGAATGGTCTGTTTGGATAATCAAGGATGCTGGACTGGTCTGTTTAGATAATTTAGGTTGCTGTATTGGATGTAAGTTGAATCCAGGCTTGCTATATTAGATGTTAGTTGAATCCAGGCTTGCTGGATTGGATGTTAGTTGAATCCAGTTTGCTGGATTGGAAAATAATTTACTAAATTAAAATTCAATCTGAAATTAGGTTGCTGGATTAGGAATTCGGCTTACTAGATTACAAAAAAAGACTTATAAAATGAAAGATTAAGTGTTACTTCACAAGTTATATGATAAAGTAGTGTTAAGTGTGACGCCCCCAAATTCGAACCGCCACAGGGTCACTCGAATTCGGTTTGTCACGTTCTAATATCTAACACCACAATAAATATTACGACTAAATGTCGCATTGCACAGCGGAATAATACACAACTACTACCGAATAGATTATATTTAATTAATATAATTTATTTACATCCCAAGGTCTCGTAACTTAAACATCGATTACATAGCTTAAACATACCTTAAGCATATGTAAACCTAACTAGTACATAATATCATAAGTTCTTATTGTAAATCATAAAGTTCTACATAAATAAAACTACTCCGTAGCCTTTCCCTTGCCCTTGTCGGTGCCCGAGGGTCCGCACTGCTCTGCCTTAACTAAAATGTTTTAGGGAAAGCAAGAATGACCAACAAGTTTGCTCAGTAAGTAATATAACAACAAGGGTGAGTATTATTGTGACGCCCCCAAATTCCAGGAACCGCCACTTGGTCTCTCGAATTCGGTTCATCACGTGCTCATGGTAATACATCACAATAATAATAACTAAATAACACACATCACAGCGGAAAATCTATTCTAGAATAATTTACAATGATTTATTATAGTTATTCCCCCAAGTCTCGCAACCTACAGTACTTAATAGATTACATAATAATATCAATTAACGACTTATTACATAACCTAACTTAAGTTTAAACATAATCAAAACCAGTCTTACTACATCATCTTAATACAACATTAAAATATTTAAAAACATAAAAGAGACAAGCTAGTTGGTAGCCTTGCCTTTGCCCTTATCAACGCCCGAAGGTTCGCCCTGCTCTGCCTTAACTTAAATGTTTTAGGGAAAGAAAGAATGAGCATAAATTGCCCAGCAAGTAATATATAATAAGGGTAAGTGATATAATTCTTAATTCTCGAAAGGGTATAACAAAGTTTGATAGTTCAAGGATAACAAGAATATCAACAGTTTTCAATAACAGTTGCTAAGAAAAGAATAATATCAATGTGATTCAATAATAAATCAATTCAAGATTTCAAGATAACTGAATACTGAGCAGTCACTAAGGACTATGAACTTCTACTAGAATTAACAGTAATAAACTGAAAATCCAACAAAAATAGGTACAACAGGTGATCAGCCTACAGCACCATCGTTATGAATAACAATCAATCATACTCAAGTGTGCACGTCAATTCTCCGATAATTATATATTCCCTTCAAAGAAGGTTGTTCTTCTCAGTCAAATACAAGATCCCGCACCAATCAATTAGTTTGGGTCGCTTTTCAATAATATAAGTCTAGCCGAATCAAATGGCATAGACACTTTCACAATATTCAAGAACAATACTAAGTTCAACATGAATAATAGCTTTAATGAAATAAGAGTTCAAGTATGTTAATTCAATTCAAATGATTAAGTAGGAAACTAGTTCGCAATATACAAAGATAGAATACTTGTATCCAAAGAGATAAGGTTTAGATACTCGTTTACGATATCCGTTGAATAAAGTAATGCAAGGGTTTAGGATACTTGCCTTATGCGTAGTTTACTCACGTAAAGCTAGCCAACACTTTCGGATTCCTATCGTAATACATTTACGTATATATATGATATTCATTAATCATATAATTTAACTTCACATTATATCTTCGAATATACGATCAACACACAAGCTATGGTTTACCCTAGTTACACAATTATTTAGTATCTAATTTCTATTCTTAACTTTCTCTTTTCTCAAGTTGATCATATTCATACATCGTTACTATCATGTGAGACTACAACAATTAGCAAACATATTCGCATATTATTAATATCACATAAGATTACAATCAATACTAAATATATTTCATTTTAGCAAGTTATGGCATTCTCATAAGTTAACCGTCAAAATCGGGTTCAAGTGAAATCATATAATATCACGTAGCATGTATACATGTTTAAAGGATACTTTTATGTTTGTATACAACCTTTCCTCGTTCCAAACATACATGCAATAGATTATAAGTCAACACTTCAATAATTTAAAGCTATTCAAGGTCATGATGTTACAACATCTAGCATGCTCTCCTTGTAAACACTTAAGGTATTTATATTAAGCATAGTTATGAGTATTCGCATTCCATACATGTGAATATCACAGTTATTAGTTGAAAACATGCTTCGTTTATGCTAAACTTGAATCACGGCAACTAATCATGGTATATATACATGCATGATACGTGAGTGAGTCTAAGAATACTATCACATGTGTCCGTAAATATTTGAATATGAAACTTACAATAACATGTTAAGATTTACGTTTCAAACTTATACTTTCACTTAGTAAAGTTCTCAAACGAAGTCCATATGCTCATGTCATGCTATGAAACATATCTAAACAAGTCAACATGCCTTTCGTGCATTCTTAAACCATATCAACATGCGTGTATGGTCAGAATATCAACATGGATATAATTTATCAAAGTTTGTTTTCAAACTATACGCTTTTGTTAGAAATGTGCACTAGTTAGGTTCACATGTTCATAATGTATCACGGAACCCATATACATAAGTTAGCATGCATTTCATGTGTTTCTAAGTCATACTAACATGTCTCAAAAGTAAGAATACTATTATGGTATTTATATATCCAAGTTCCTCTTTTCATAACTTCAAGTTTTCTTTGAAATATTCAACTAAACAACTAGCATGGATTTCTATAGCCTAGTAACCTTATTCCATATGTTAATGTGAGTTATAAGCATACCCTACTAGTACAACATGTTCAATACATCAGAAGATATAATAGAAATTATCAACAATTTCTGCAGTGAAGAGCGGCCGCGCCCAAATTATACTAGGGAGACGCGCGGCCACGCGGCTCCTGTTCCAGACCAGAAGATGTTCTGTTATTGCAGAGCTTCAGAATTTCTCATAATGTACTTAGCTAGCATGCTTGCCTACCATCACTTTACATTCCTGACACATAGATATACTTAACAACTTATGCTAGCACCTTATCACACACTAATTTCAACAATATCATGCAATTTCTATGAATTGAAATTTTAATGGGTTTAGAGGTTATACCTCTTGAGCTCAAACTTGCACAAGACTTGTTCTCAAATTCAGATTATAAACTCACAATACTCTCTCTATATCAACTTAGCACAAATTTTAGCAACATAGAAAATGAAGAGAGGCTTGGTATTTATAGGAGAATTCAATATCCATACAAAGCAATTGCCCCAAGGTTTGAAACAATGGGGGAAATGAAGAACTAGAGGATTGAGGGGAGTTGATGGAATAGTGTCCAACCACCACCTCAACCCACACCCCTTGTCAATATCACCCTCAATGCTAGCTAGGAAGAGAAATGATGAAAGAGTAGCTTAGATCATTGGCTATTCACGTGAGAGAAGAGATGTGGAAATTAGGACACTCAATATGGGATAATACTTATATCTCAGCATTTCAAGAATAGCATTTCATGTACATATGGTTGATACTTGAGTTAAATAAGCATGTATATATTTCTTAGGTTTAAATTCATTTAGGGGTATTCATGGACTCTAATTGAGGTAATGATATTACAAAATAGCAAGTTGGGGGTATATTTCTATTCACATCATAAAATTCATGTACATTTTGATATTACCAAATTATTATATAATTGGGTTGTGACACAGCACATTATCATAAGTCTCACTATCCCATCCATGCCACTTATTGAAATAATTATTAATATTAATTATTCGTATACTTTAATATTCCATATAGTAGACATTAATGTATTATACCTACCACATGGTCACATAGGCTATTTTAAATGTCACAACACATCTTGCCTTATTCAATGAATGAAGGAACTTTATTAATTATTTATATACTAGTGTCACACTACCTTTCATATCTAATAAGGAACTTTATTGTATGAATACCCACACATGCTAATGTCACAAAAAGTAGCATTATAATGCATGTTTACACCTCAAGTATCAAAACACATAGTTTTACTATGTACAATCATATAGTATAGTTTAAATATACTTGCACGTAACGATTAATGTAATCTTATTACGCTAATAACTTACTTATTTATTTTATTATTCATAATGTCAAATAAATAAATTATTCATCTCATTGATTAATTAACAATAATATTAATTAATCTATTCCTCGTTAGTTAATGAAATTATTAATTTTCACAACCATTGCTCATTTATCACGCACAATATATAAATATAAATCTTATTATATTATAGACATGTTGCTCATTATTATTATTATATTTCTTGCAATAATAATAATCATATATTATTAATCAATCACAGTTAATATTCCACAATAATTAATTAATATTCTACAATTAATATAGATTAACTGTTTGCTTAAATTAATATAATCATTCTTATATTACGTCACTGTGCCACACAACGCTATCAATGAGTTTATCGCAAACTCCATCAATTTCTCAATTATTATAATTATTCAATTTTATATAATGGAATTAATTCATCTCATAACACAAAATCATTTATATTAAATAAATTCTCATTTCCATTAATATTTTCATTTAATAATAGATGGAAATTCTCGGGTATTACATCCTCCCCCCTTATAAAAATTCCGTCCCGGAATTGCTACAAGGTTACACAAATAAATGGGGATAATCCCTCATTCTCATATCTTCTAACTCCCATGTTGCCTCCTCGACATCGTGGTTACGCCAAAGTACTTTTATAGAAGATATAATTTTATTTCTCAAAGTTTGCTCTTTCCTATCTAGTATTTGGATAGGAATTTCTTCATACGCCAAGTTCTTCTCCACTTGAATGGGCTCGTAAGAAATCACGTGCTTGTAGTCGGCCTTGTACGGTCGCAACACGAAAATGTGGAACACGTTGTGGATGTGCTCCAAATCGGGTGGTAACGCAACTTTGTATGCCACTTCGCCCACTCGCTTCAGTATCTCGAACGGTCCTATGAATCTTGGACTCAATTTTCCTTTCTTGCCAAAACGGATTTTTCCCTTCCATGGAGATACCTTCAAGAATACGAAACTGCCGACTTTGAAGTCTCGGTCCTGCCGATGCAAATCTGTGTATTTCTTCTGGCGATCTTGAGCTGCTACTACTCTGGCTCTTATCACTGTCCACCACGTCTGCGGTTTATTGTACTAGCTCTGGTCCGAGTATTCGTCGCTCTCCAACTTCGTCCCAACATAATGGCGTTCTACACTTTCTTCCGTAAAGAGCTTCATACGGTAGCATGCCGATACTCGCATGGTAACTATTGTTATACGCAAATTCGACTAAGGGTAGGTGATCATCCCAATTTCCCTTAAAATCCATCACGCAAGTCCTAAGCATGTCCTCCAGCTTTTGTATTGTTCGCTCACTCTGTCCGTTTGTCTGAGGATGATAAGTGGTACTCAACCTCAACTGCGTTCCCATTCTCTCTTGCAAACTCTTCCAAAAATTGGACGTGAAGCGCGGATCTCGATCAGAGACAATAGATACCGGCACTCCATGTCGTGAAACAATTTCTTTTACGTATAGGCTCGCTAACTGATTCAAACTGTAGCGAATCTTGATTGGTAGAAAATGTGTGGTCTTCGTTAGTCGATCCACGATAACCCAAATAGCATCATAACCTTTCTGTGTAACTGGAAGTCCTACCACGAAGTCCTTGGTAATATGCTCCCATTTCCACTCTGGTATTTCTAACGGTTGTAGTAAACCACTCGGCCGTTGATGCTCTGCTTTAACGCGTTGGCAAGTCAAACATCTACTGACGCACTCTGCGACTTCCCGTTTCAAATTAGGCAACCAAAAATGTTGCTTCAAATCTCTGTACATCTTAGTGCCTCCCGAATGAACGGAATATGTCGTATTATGTACCTCGTGCAAAATCTCTTCCCTTAACTCGGTTACCGCTGGTACCCATACTCTTTCTTCAAATCTCAAAATACCATCTTTATCCATACAAAATTTCTCTTCCTCATTTCCTGTGATCCTCTTTTGGATTTTCTCACAATCTTCATCCTTTTCCTGGGCTTCCTTTACTCTATCCAACAATGTCGGATGAGCTTCCACTACAAACAACCTCTCACCAAACTTTTCTAGTCCTTGCACTTCTATTTCCAATTTCTCCAACTCTCTTATCAACTCTTCCTGAGTCGTCAAATTAAACAACTTCTCCATTCCTTTCCTGCTCAGAGCGTCGGCAACCACGTTTACCTTTCCCGGGTGATAAAGAATATCGCAGTCATAGTACTTTGATTAATTCTAACCACCTTCTCTGCCGCATATTCAACTCCTTTTGTGTGAAGATATATTTCAGACTTTTGTGTTCCGTGTATATCTCATATTTTTTCGCATACAAATAATGCCTCCATATCTTTAACGCAAAAACTACTGCCGCTAACTCTAAGTCATGAGTAGGGTATCGCTTTTCGTAATCCTTCAATTGTCGTGATGCATATGCAATGACTTTGCCATGCTGCCTAAGCACACAGCCAAGTCCCTTGTACGATGCATCACTATACACCACAAAATTTCCCGCATCATCTGGTAATGATAACACAGGTGCTTCGCTCAACCTCCTTTTTAGTTCCTGAAAACTTTCTTCGCATTTGTCGGTCCATACAAATTTCACCGTCTTTATAGTCAAATTGGTCAACGGGGTTACTATCTTAAAAATTTCTTGGATGAATCTTCGATAGTACCCAGCTAACCATAAAAAACTTCTTACCTCCGTCGGTGTTCTCGGTTGTTCCCAATTACTTACTGCTTCAACCTTCGCATGGTCTACAGAGATTCCATTCCTATCCACCACGTGGCCTAAGAATTGAACCTTCTCCATCCAAAATTCGCACTTAGAAAATTTCGCATACATCTTCTCCTTCCTTAGTGCCTCCAAAACAATCTTCAGATGTTCGGCGTGTTCTTCCTCTATCTTCGAGTAGATCAAAATGTCGTCGATAAAAACCACTACAAATTTATCCAAGTATGGCTTGAAAACTCGGTTCATCAAGTCCATAAATGCTGCCGGAGCATTAGTCAATCCAAATAACATTACCAAAAACTCGTAGTGTCTATAACGGGTTTGAAACGCAGTCTTTAGTATGTCCTCATTCCTCACTTTTAGTTGATGATATCCTGTTTGCAGGTCAATTTTTGAGAAACACTTTGCTCCCTTCAGTTGATCAAATAAGTCGTCTATCCTTGGTAGCGAATATCGATTCTTGATCATTACTCTATTCAATTCTCGATAATCGATACAGAGCCTCATTGATCTGTCCTTCTTCTTAGCGAATAACACTGGTGCTCCCCAAGGAGGCACACTCGGTCGAATGTAACCCTTATCCAATTCTTGCAATTGTATCATCAATTCTTTCATTTCTACTGGCGCCATACGATATGGAGCTTTCGAAATCGGTGCCGTTCCTGGTGCTAAGTCTATTACGAATTCGATTTCTCTGTCTGGCGAAAGACCAGGCAGATCATCTGGAAACACATCTTGAAATTCATTCACTACGGATATATCCTTAATTTCTACTCCTTTTTTTCGAGTATCAACGATGTAAGCTAAATAACCTACACATCCTTTCCTTACTAATTTCTTGGCCTGCATCAACGTAACGCAACACGATTGCTGAAGAGATGAGCTACCATAAAACACTACCTTAGACTTACTCGGAGTCTGAAGGTTCACACATTTATTCTGACAATCAATTATCACTGCATGGTTATATAACCAATCCATTCCCAGTATCACATCAAATTCTCCCAATCTAATAGGAATCAAGTCTATGCTCAGTTCATGTTCTCTAATGTTTGCGCGATAATTCTGATAAACGTATTCTACAGGGATTGCTTCCTTATTAGCAACTTCTATGATCAAAGGATTTTCTAACCGTTCTCGGGGTGTACTAAGTTTACTAGCAAATTCTTCAGATATAAAAGAACAGGTGGCACCCGAATCAAATAATACATAAGCATTTATATCATTGATTGGGATTATACCTGACACCACGTCCTTCGCAGCCACGACGTCCTGGACGGTCATGTTAAAGGTTCTGGCAGTTGGGCAGTTGGATTGTGCCGGCCCGCTGATCATCAGCTTGTTGCCTCCTTGCTGATTGCTACCCCCGCCACTTCCCTTCTTTGGGCAATCCTTAATACGGTGCTCAGTTGAGCCGCAAGCAAAACACCCTTAGATCTTCTTTGGCTTCGGACAGTTGGGCGAGATGTGCCTTCCTGTCTGCAGTTGTAGCAAGTGCCACGTCCCTTCCAGCACTCGCCCTAGTGATTCTTCCCACACTTTGGGCATCCTTCAGCCCTCTTCTTGAAACCTCCACGAAAATTCCCTAATTGATTATTGTTGTTTTTGTTGTTGTTGTTGTTATTCTCCCACTTTCTCTTTCCCAAATTACTTCCTCCACTGTTGCTTCTTCCAGTACGATTCTCTCCTCCAGCATTCTTTCCTTTCTTCTCTTTGTTATACAGACTCAAGGCATCACTGCAACCTTCCGCAATGATTGCCTTCTCCAGTAATGTTGCAAAGGAATCAATTTGAAGAACTGATACCTTATTGAACAGCCACGGCTTCAACCCTTGTTCGAAGCTCCTAGCCTTTCTCTCTTCATCCCCAACTTGGTGCTCCGCGAATCGCGCTAGTTCTTTAAACCTAGCCGCGTACTGCGCCACCGTCATCTCACCTTGTTTTAACTCTAGGAATTTCACCTCCATCCTATTCTTCATACTCTTCGGGAAGTAATTCTCAAAGAACAGCGTCTTAAACTTATCCCAAGCTATTATCCCTTCTCCAGCTCTTTGTTGATTAGCCTCCCACCAGTAGTTCGCTTCTCCCCTCATCATGTACATGGCAAACATCGTCTTCTGATCTTTGCCTACGCTAGCTATAGTGAAAGCTTTTTCGATCTCCTTGATCCACGTTTGTGCGACGATTGGGTCGGTAGTTCCCTCGAACTCCGGGGGTCCTACACTCTTAAAGTCTTTAAAGGTTGTTACTGGCACAGTCTGAGGGTTTGGGCGAATGGGTTCATTGTTCCTTCCCCCTAAGGCTTCTCCTAACAAGTCTACCAGTTTCTGGATCGGGTCAACTTGTTCCCTCTCATTGTTCACTGACTCCTCAGGTGCAGTCAATCTACGTCTGGGCGGCATTATCTGCATCACAAGTTTTCATTTTATTATTATTCAAGTATATTACTTAAGTATTTCTTTTAATACTAAAGGAAAAAAAAATTGTAACACATTTATGAAATAAACTCCATTTATATTCATATGCCAAATCGTTTCATTACATGAATTCCCTAGCATACTGCTATAAATGTTATCACATATATCCCCTAATATCACAAAAGACGGAGAATATACCAACCTACTACCATACTACCCCTCTAACAAAAGCTAACACAGGGTTCACATCATTATCCCACATCTTACACAAAAGATTGGGATTACAACATAGTATGTACGACACATAAAGATAAATTCTACTAAACTACCACCAAACCATCTAAGGAAATCTTATCACATCATCCCGCGCTCCACAGCGCTCTTGTACTCTAACTGTGCTATATACGCAACCAGCTCTCAACTCAAAGTATGTAGAGTCTGTCCCTGTTCTGCCGGGTAGTGGTACACACCATCAATCACCCTCTAAAAAGCTGAACGGAACACATACCCCATCTTGTTCATCTTTCTCTTCTTGCACCTGACCTCGTCCTCTAGGTCGTCAGCTCTCTCATTGGCCTCTTCCCACTTCTCCTCGAAGTGTATCCTATCCATCACCTCCAACTCTAGCTGAGTACGGAGTACCACTTTTTCAGTCTTCTCACTCAATTCTCTCTGTTCTACTTCTTCCAGCTTTCCTGCTATATCCGCATTCCTAGCCACTGACCTGTGAAACAGAGTCCCCATCTGGATCCCTGCCTCCCTACGGTAGGCAATCTCCACCTCTAACTCCTGCATGGCCAGCTTCCTCTGGTGGTCTTCGTCCCTCAGCTTCTGGAACTTAGACTCTCTCTCTGTTTGGCATCTTCCTCTAGCTCTTGTACTTTGCAGTCTAACTCTAGGATCCGCTCCTCATACTCGCCTAACATCTGCCCCTCTACAGTAGCCTCATCAGAGTCCTCTACTGGCTCATCCTCCATCGACTCGTCCTCCATCGACTCGTCCTCCATCGGCTCCTCCTCTGGATCAGACTCTATCTCAATCTCGTCTTCGTCGTCAGACTCGAACGGTGCAACAGCCTGCACTGGTGTAGCCTCTAGAGGTGCCTCGTATACTACATGTATATCCCTAGGCTCCTCCTCTGCCACTCTACTAGGTACACCTGTGTTTGTCAACCAACAATCACAAACACAAGACAAATAAACAGCAATTCTATTAGAATGTTAAATAAAACGTAAGTTCATTGTATAGAATGAAGTTACATTTCATAACACGCTAAATCTTGCTCTAGGGAAAACTCTATGTGAGTTTTATCTCCTTTCTAACTTCTAAGTTCGCCTAAGTTATAGTCTAAGGACACTCGTTCCTAAGGTTTATAACTACATCTCTGATACCAACCTGTGACGCCCCCAAATTCCAGGACCGCCACTTGGTCTCTCGAATTCGGTTCATCACGTGCTCATGGTAATACATCACAATAATAATAACTAAAAAACACACATCACAGCGGAAAATCTATTCTAGAATAATTTACAATGATTTATTATAGTTATTCCCCCAAGTCTCGCAACCTACAGTACTTAATAGATTACATAATAATATCAATTAACGACTTATTACATAACCTAACTTAAGCTTAAACATAATCAAAACGAGTTTTACTACATCATCTTAATACAACATTAAAATATTTAAAAACATAAAAGAGACAAGCTAGTTGGTAGCCTTGCCCTTGCCCTTATCAACGCCTGAAGGTTCGCCCTGCTCTGCCTTAATCGAAATATTTTAGGGAAAGCAAGAATGAGCACAAATTGCCCAGCAAGTAATATACAATAAGGGTAAGTGATATAATTCTTAATTCTCGAAAGGGTATAACAAAGTTTGATAGTTCAAGGATAACAAGAATATAAACAGTTTTCAATAACAGTTGCTAAGGACAGAATAATATCAATGTGATTCAATAATAAATCAATTCAAGATTTCAAGATAACTGAATACTGAGCAGTCACTAAGGACTATGAACTTCTACTAGAATTAACAGTAATAAACTGAAAATCCAACAAAAACAAGTTCAATAGGTGATCAGCCTACAGCCCCATCGTTATGCATAACAATCAATCATACTCAAATGTGCACGTCGGTTCTCCGACAATTATATATTCCCTTCAAAGAAGGTTGTTCTTCTCAGTTAAATACAAGATCCTGCACCAATCAATTAGTTTGGGTCGCTTTTCAATAATATAAGTCTAGCCGAATCAAATGGCATAGACACTTTCACAATATTCAAGAACAATACTAAGTTCAACATGAATAATAGCTTTAACGAAATAAGAGTTCAAGTATGCTAATTCAATTCAAACGATTAAGTAGGAAACTAGTTCGCAATATACAAAGATAGAATACTTGTATCCTAAGAGATAAGGTTTAGATACTCGCATACGATATCCGTTGAATAAAGTAATGCAATGGTTTAGGATAATTGCCTTATGCGTAGTTTACTCACGTAAAGCTAGCCAACACTTTCGGATTCCTATCGTAATACAATTACGTATATATATGATATTCATTAGTCATATAATTTAACTTCACATTATATCTTAGAATATACGATCAACACACAAGCTAAGTTTTACCCTAGCTACACAATTATTTAGTATCTAATTTCTATTCTTTACTTTCTCTTTTCTCAAGTTGATCATATTCATACATCGTTACTATCATGTGAGACTACAACAATTAGCAAACATATTCGCATATTATTAATATCACATAAGACTACAATCAATACTAAATATATTTTATTTTAGCAAGTTATGGCATTCTCATAAGTTAACCGTCAAAATCGGGTTCAAGTGACATCATATAATATCACGTAGCATGTATACATGTTTAAAGGATACTTTTATGTTTGTATACAACCTTTCCTCGTTCCAAACATATATGCAATAGATTCTAAGTCAACACTTTCAATAATTTAAAGCCATTCAAGGTTATGATGTTACAACATCTAGCATGCTCTCCTTGTAAACACTTAAGATATTTATATTAAGCATACTTATGAGTATTCGCATTCCATACATGTGAATATCACAGTTATTAGTTGAAAACATGCTTCGTTTATGCTAAACTTGAATCACGGCAACTAATCATGGTATATATACATGCATGATACGTGAGTGAGTCTAAGAATACTATCACATGTGTCCGTAAATATTTGAATATGAAACTTACAATATCATGTTAAGATTTACGTTTCAAACTTATACTTTCACTTAGTAAAGTTCGCAAACAAAGTCCACATGCTCATGTCATGCTATGAAACATATCTAAACAAGTCAACATGCCTTTCGTGCATTCTTAAACCATATCAACATGCGTGTATGGTCAGAATATCAACATGGATATAATTTATCAAAGTTTATTTTCAAACTCTACGCTTTTGTTAGAAATGTGCACTAGTTAGGTTCACATGTTCATAATGTATCACGGAACCCATATACATAAGTTAGCATACATTTCATGTGTTTCTAAGTCATACTAACATGTCTCAAAAGTAAGAATACTATTATGGTATTTATATATCCAAGTTCCTCTTTTCATAACTTTAAATTTTCTTTGAAATATTCAACTAAACAACTAGCATGGATTGTTATAACCTAGTAACCTTATTCCATATGTTAATGTGAGTTATAAGCATACCCTACTAGTACAACATGTTCAATACATCAGAAGATATAATAGAAATTATCAACAATTTCTGCAATGGCGCACGGCCGCGCCCAAATTGTACTAGGGAGACGCGCGGCCGTGCGGCTCCCGTTCCAGACCAGAAGATGTTCTGTTATTGCAGAACTTTAGAATTTTTCAGTAATGTACTTAGCTAGCATGCTTGCCTACCATCACTTTACATTCCTGACACATAGATATACTTAACAACATATGCTAGCACCTTATCACACACTATTTCAACAATATCATGCAATCTCTATGAATTGAAGTTTAAATAGGTTTAGAGGTTATACCTCTTGAGCTCAAACTTGCACAAGACTTGTTCTCAAATTCAGATTATAAACTCATAATACTCTCTCTATATCAACTTACCACAAATTTTAGCAACATAGAAAATGAAGAGAGGTTTGGTATTTATAGGAGAATTCAATATCCATACAAAGCAATTGCCCCAAGGTTTGAAACAATGGGGGAAATGAAGAACTAGAGGATTGAGGGGAGTTGATGGAATAGTGTCCAACCACCACCTCAACCCACACCCCTTGTCATTATCACCCTCAATGCTAGCTAGGAAGAGAAATGATGAAGGAGTAGCTTAGATCATTGGCTATTCACGTGAAAGAAGAGATGGGGAAATTTGGACACTCAATATGGAACAATACTTATATCTCAGCATTTCAAGAATAGCATTTCATGTACATATGGTTGATACTTGAGTTAAATAAGCATGTATATATTTCTTAGGTTTAAATTCATTTAGGGGTATTAATGGACTCTAATTGAGGTAATGATATTACAAAATAGAAAGTTGGGGGTATATTTCTATTCAAATCATATAATCCATGTACATTTTGATATTACCAAATTATTATATAATTGGGTTGTGACACATCACATTATCATAAGTCTCACTATCCCATCCATGTCACTTATTGAAATAATTATTAATATTAATTATTCATATACTTTAATATTCCATATAGTAGACATTAATGTATTATACCTACCACATGGTCACATAGGCTATTTTAAATGTCATAACACATCGGCCTTATTCAATGAATGAAGGAACTTTATTGTATGAATACCCACACATGCTAATGTCACAAAAAGTAGCATTATAATGCATGTTTACACCTCAAGTATCAAAACACATAGTTTTACTATGTACAATCATATAGTATAGTTTAAATATACTTGCACGTAACGATTAATGTAATCTTATTACGTTAATAACTTACTTATTTATTTATTATTCATAATGTCAAATAAATAAATTATTCATCTCATTGATTAATTAACAATAATATTAATTAATCAATTCCTCAGTTAGTTAATGAAATTATTAATTTTCACAACCATTGCTCATTTATCACGCACAGTATATAAATATAAATCTTATTATATTATAGATATGTTGCTCATTATTATTATTATATTTCTTGCAATAATAATAATCACATATTATTAATCAATCAAAGTTAATATTCCACAATAATTAATTAATATTCTACAATTAATATAGATTAACTGTTTGCTTAAATTAATATAATCATTCTTATATTACGTCACTGTGCCACACAAGGCTATCAATAAGTATATTGCAAACTCCATCAATTTCTCAATTATTATAATTATTCAATTTTATATATTTGAATTAATTCATCTCATAACACAAAATCATTTATATTAAATAAATTCTCATTTCCATTAATATTTTCAGTTAATAATAGATGAAAATTCTCGGGTATTACAATTATAGTTCTCGAATATCAAAAGAGTATAGCAAGGTATGATATTCAAGGATAGCAAGAATATCAACAGTTCTCAATAACAGTCGCTAAGGACAGAATAATATCAATATGATTCGATACTAAATCACTTTAAGACTTCAAGATAACTGAATACTGAGTAGTCACTAAGGACTATGAACTTCTACTACAATTAACAGAAATATACTGATAATCCAATAAAATAAGTACAACAGGTGATCAGCCTAAAGTACCCTACGGTATGCATATCGTTCAATCGTACTAATGTGACGAACAAGATTTTTGTAATTTAAATTGAATATTTATTGAATTAAATAAATATTTTTTTATGATTTAATTATTAATTTAAATAATTAATTGATGAAATTGTGGTAGATTAATTTAATTATATGTGTCACGTTTGTTAAATTAATGTGGTGAATTTTTATATTCAAAGTATGTATTTAATTGAGCTTATTTGATTAATATATTAATTAATAAGCATAATGTTATTCTAATTAATTTAAATAATTAATTAGAGATTTAATGATTTGGCATAATTAATGAATGAGAATTTTAATTATGTGACTATGTGATTTAATATGAATTTATGCTATTTTATTTAAGTGATTTAAATAACATTATTTTATTTAATTGGGTGTGACATTAAAACTATATTATAAAGCTTTAATTAAATTAATGGGAAAGGAGATTATAAGGGGCAAACAAACAAGGCCCTAAGGGGAGTTGCACCAGTTAACCCATTACGGATTAACTGACGCCTACTCACCCATTACTCGTCCAATATACATATTATACGTATTACTCTATACATATATCTTATACACCAGTTTTATATTTTATATATTACAAACGTCAGAGAACTTAGAGAGATTAAGAGAGAAAATTGAGAGAAGAATTGATTTGGAGAAGAGATTGAAGAATTAAAGTTCATATCATCATCAAACAGAGTTAACAAGGGTATAATCCTTCATCTCAAGTTTTATTACGTTAGTTTATTTTTCAAACCCAACTCCAAACTCTCTGTATATGATTTTGGTGACGAATACTTAAGATGTAATCATTTATATGTTATTTTATCATTATAACATGTTTTGTATTTGGTATGAATGAATTAAAATAATCGAATTCATGTAATTAGGCCTTAATTGGGTTTTTAAAATTACAGAGTTTTTCCATTTACGAGCTTTAAAAATTCTCTGTGAATGGAAAAAATTGATATTTGTTCATTATATGGTTATATTTGTGTTAATATGTGTTTATAACATATTATATGCCATATATGCATAACTTTCAGTGATCACACCATAGAATTTTGTTGATAATTGGATTTTCAAAAGTTACAGTGTGTAGAAATTGTACATATGGCCCATATGGCCCTTACGTACAAAATTTACATGCCTTATACGTTTATTTAACTTAAATTGATACTTGCATGTACTTATGTACGTTTAAACGAACAAAATGGAAGTTAAACGAACGGATTCGGTGTTATAACGAATCCGTAACGTTGAATTTCTTGTTTTCCTTCAAAACTTTACAAAACATTGAAAACAGTGAAAATAGATGCCTTGGATTGTGTAAATACGTGATTTAAAATGCTAAGATCATGCTAGAAATGTTATATAATGTTTCTGTGGAGTTTTTACATTATGGGTAGCCTTATAATTCATTACGTTAGTTTTATTTGGATTTATTTGGGCTACTCTGTGTGTTCATCGTGAACCAGGGAGTGCACCAGCAGGGAGACCCGCCCCAACGGGTGTTCATGGGCATTAGGACCCGCCCCAGCGGGTATAACGGCTGTCCAGGAGCCTTTTTTTTTGGTTTCCGAGACTGTTTTGACCTCCTGTAGTAAAATAAGCATAATTTTTCATACGAACTCCGATTAAGGCGATTCAAGATGATTCGAAAAGATAACGAGTAGACCTAAAACTTTCATTCTTTAAGTTTTCCAATTTGAAATCGTTAAAATAGGTTAAAATGGCCAACTTTGTGACTGATGCGTATTTGGAGGCAATCGGAGGGCTTCGGACATGCACACACACAAGTGTAGTGTTCTCGATAATAAAAGATGTTGTTTTAAGTTACATACATGAATATTATATGATTTGAAGTTCATGATTAATAAATTAAGTTATTGACATGTACAAGATAATGTGAAGGTTCAAGTTAACAAACTAAGTGCGAACTTGAATATCGTAATTGTAAAACTTGATTATGATTGTTTAAAGGGCTATACATGTGTGATATGCCTGTTCTGAGTTTACATTCATGTTATGTGGTTAGCCATTGAGTAATATTATAAACCAAGTTGTAAGTCGAACTTAAGTGAATAGTTCAACAGTTAAACATGGTAGTTATGAAAACTAATCGATGTCGTATACATAATGTAATGTGTAGGACGTTGAGAAAGTGAATTGTAATTATATTTGTAGCTTGTGCAAGAGGCAAGTATCATATCCCTAACTTATTGATTTAGCAAGTTCCCTAAATTCTAATTTATTCATTTATTAAGTCTTAGACTTGTGTTTCTATATCGAGTAAGCTCGTGTTCTTAATTGTTCCAGTTCGAAATTCGTATTACATATTGTAACTCTTTTAAAAGCATGATTCAGTTATACAATACTTATTCGATTGTATACTCTTGAGATTTATTATTCAAGTTGAATATCGATGTTATTGTTGAACCTTATAGGACTAGTGAACCATTATTGATTCGACTAGTCCATAGTTGATGAACGTTCTAAATTCTAAAATACTTATTGAGCTTATCCAAACCAAACTTCCTTTGGTGCGGACTCTGATGTCAAAACTGAGATGAACAACCCTGTAAAAGGGGATTAGTTACGCTTTAGCGTTGAGATATTGTGCACAGTATGGTACTAAGGGCTGATCCCCCTAAGTACGAGAAGTAGAGTCCATAGTCTTATGACTGTTAAAAGTTTAAAGTATAAACACTTTACAACCTAGGACATAGTTCAAGGTCTTATGACCCTCAGATGTTATTTTGATTCCTGTTATTTATCCTCGAGTCAAAAGTTGAGTTTTTTTTATTCAGATGTCTTTGATTCACTCGCATGTTATTATATTATTGTCATATTATTATACTTGTGGGCAATCGTGCTCACTCTTGCGTATAATAACATTGCAGTTAAGAACGAAAGGTCCAACGAGCCTTCTACTAGCAAAGGCAAGGGTAAGGTCGACAAGTGATGAAGACTTGTTGTTTATTTTATATGTTTATGTTTCAGCTCTATGTTAAAGTTGTGTAAGACTATTTAATTATTTATGTTCCGCACAGATGTTTAAGGTTAGTATTACCTGGGATTGATGTATTTATTTTCAGATGTTGTAAACCCATAAGGGGAGGATTATTTTTATTTATTTCATGGTTTGCATTTTTATGGATAGATAGATAGATGATATTTGTACAGTGAACACCAAGTCCCGTGGAAATTGAAGTACCCGGATTTGGGGGTGTCACAACTAAGGTGCGCACGTCGGTCTCCCAACAAATATAATTTCCCTTCAAAGAAAGGTTTTTCATCTACGTCAAACACAAGATCCCGCACCAATCGATTGGTTTGGGTCGCCTTTCAACAATATAAGTCTAGCCGAATCAAATGGCATAGATCACAACAATTATAAGTTCAATCTCAAGATTTAAAGCTCGAAGAATATGAATCGACTTTTATCTTATATATGAAGTATATAGTTTATAATACATGACTTGCAATCTCAAAAGTTTACTTGTACGACAATAATAGCACAAGCTTAATAAACGCTCAATAAAGAGTAACGTTAGGAACTCGCTTACAACGTTCCTTGAATAAAGTAAACACAAGGATAGGATACTTGCACAATAAATGAGTGTAAGTCAGGAAACTTGTCTTATGCGTAGTCTATCCACGAAAAACTAAATCAACACTTTTTGAATCCCTATCGTAGTATTGTTATGCGTATAGGATATTCATTAGTTACGTATACTCATACATGATATATAAGTTTAAACGCATACATAAACGTCTAACATAGTTGTACACTCTTTACATACTTTATTATACATCTTGCGTACTTATAGCACAAAAGTTTAGTTTATAAATCACCATGAAGTCAAATAACGTAGTGTTTAATCATTGCTTTATAGTTTGCAAATACCTTTTGGACTTAACATTCAAAAGTTTATAAACATATATCAACATACTTTTATTACACATATGTTTATCCATGTATTCGACACATATTTAAAATCATAGCTGTATAATCCACATTATTTCGAAAATCTTAGAAACACCTTGGCAAAACTTAGTTTCATAAAGCCACTATATGCTTGAACACTTAAAACATTGCTTGAGCCACGTATTATAGCTTAAGGCATTTATACATACAGGTTGAGGAACTTTTAAACTAGTTTTGGTCTTTTCTATTTACCTTTAACAATGGATAGTTCTATTCATAAATCTTCATTTTACAAAGCCAAGAAAACTTGTAATGTCAACGACTAACCATAGTACTCATTAAACCATATAATAATGCTAAACAATCTTTACTACGTATGCTTGCATTTATTTGATTCATGTATTCCAAGTAGACATAACTTTATTCCTTGAAAATTTGTTTTAAGCAACATTGAATAGTGTACATATTTGTCTGAAGAAATCTCATAGCTTTATTCTTTAAAAATTTGCTTACATGTATTATGTTCCCTGACCACCCCCCGTCGGGGCGGGTGATTGAACCACAGGAGGTCCGCCGGGGCGGCATTGGCTACTAACATTCTCTGGCCACCCCCCGCCAGGGCGGGCAATTGAGCTATAAGAAGCCCGCAGGGGTGGGCATAGCAGTTGCAGTTCGAAAACCCCTTTCCCCTGCTACAAACCATCATCCCAAAATCACAACAAACAACAATTTTAAGCATACCCACTATGAATAAACTCCATAAACTTGCTACCCAACATACATAGCATGATTCTAACAACTCCAAACACATAAACAATCAAATTCAAGAATAAATTTCAAGATTTTTGTCATTTATCAAAGTTTAATACATTCAGTGATTCTCTTCACTACAGATTCATTACTTGACCAAATTACTTCGTTTAACTTCCATTGATTTCGTTTTCAACCATATTGACAATATCTAGCATCAATTGACAGATTCAACCATAAATTTTCCAACTCAAATAAGTATTTTAGCCTTTTTTCTAAGAACTTTGCAAAACTTGAATTTAAGAACATATGAAGGAATATTACCTCTGGTGAAGTTGAAATGCTACTCTAGCTTCAATTTACAGATTGCTCAACAATACTCTCACTCCACTTGAACTAATTTTAGATTTCTAGCAACCAAAATGAGAAGGGAAAGGTCCCATTTTTAGGAAAAATGAAAACCCATACCAATGCTTTACACTATGAATCAAACTAAGAGATGGAAGAAGAAATCAATGGGCAATAGATGGTTGGCGAGTAGTTGTTATACTCCATCATGAATCCCACTCCCCCTAAAATGATGAGCTAGAAAGATCTTGGGAGAAGAAGGAGGGATAGGCTTCTAGCCTTTTGGTGTTACACGTGAATGAGAATTCGGAGAGTAATTGGACACTCAAAATGGGACAAGCTAAACTCAGCATTTGTGCAACAATTCCACACAATATGCTTAATACACATATATGTACACCTTAGGTTAAATATATACTTAGGGTATACATGGACCTAAAATGTCATCACAATATTTCAAGGTAGCACATTGGGGTACATGTATACACATTGATATATAATCCATGTACATTTTAATAATGTCAAATTATGAGTTAATTGAATAGTGACATACTACATTTTTACCAACCTCATTATTCCAATTATATAACTTATTGAAATAATTATTGCTATTAATTATTCACATACTTTAATATACCATATAGTATTCATTAAAGTATTATACCTATCATATGGTCACATAAGTTCATGTATGTAACTCATACAATTTTATTACTCTTACAATATAGTTTCACTAAAGTGACACACTACACTTTATATAATATTGTTTGAGTCCATATTGTATAATGTACATATAGTATGTATTCTCAT
This sequence comes from Panax stipuleanatus, assembly GCA_020205555.1. Lineage (NCBI taxonomy): Eukaryota > Viridiplantae > Streptophyta > Magnoliopsida > Apiales > Araliaceae > Panax > Panax stipuleanatus. The sequence continues at coordinate 96,403,347 of CM035124.1, forward strand.
AAGTCCACCCATGTGGCTCATTTCCTTTTTATCATATAGTTTTTATATAATAATTATTCACATTCCAATGTCACACCTCATTTTACAACCTCTATTATGCAACTACATACATATATATCTACATGTTTATATATACATATTCCTATCATCATACATTACACATTGGGCCACATCAAATTAAATCAATTGGGCTAAGCACACTAAAGCACATGGACTCTATTATTTAATCTAGCACATAAATTTATTTGGCCACATCTCTTAATTCTTATAACATATCACATTAATGTTGTTGGGTTTGGATATATCCTAAGTCCAATACATTATTAATTCAATGACCCAACTAGATTAGGAAATTAATTAGGCCACACAAGGCTTATCACTTAAGCTTAATTAAGCTCATTATTGTTTCTATTCTCGTACCACACAAGGCATTTCAACGAGTTTAACAGAAACTCCACATTCTTCCTTAATTATTATATATTCAATTTAAATTCATTTGAATGAGCTTATCTCGCAACACATATATATTTATATTCAAATAAATATTCATTTCCATTAATATATTCATTTAATAATATTCAGAAATTCTCGGGTATTACATTAAGTCTAAGGTAGTACAGTCGTACCCTTTAATGGTTGATGTATAGTAGCTGGGCTAAACGACTCCTTCATATGGGGAAGGTATCTACGAATTAGTAACTAGGGGTGCTCAAAATTTTCGGTTTTTTCGGTTTTTTACCGAACCGGGCGGTACCGGTACCGGCGGTACCGGTTTTTTTCGGTACCGATTTTTTCGGTACCGATTTTTTCGGTTTTTTTATACTTTTCGGTACCGGTACCGGTTCTTAAATTTTTGAATTCGGTAAAACCGAAAAACCGAAAAAAAAAACCGAAATTTGAAAAGACCCTTTATTGATACAAATCATTCAATTTTAATTGATACAATTAATCCCAACTATTAAAAATGTATGCTATCTAAAATTTCTAGCATACATGAAATTGTAAAAGTATAGATTTTTAAATAAATAATACTAACACCAATAATAATAATAATAAAAAGAAATGGTAGATTACAAAAAGAAATGGTAGATTATAAAAAGAAATGTAAATTATAAAATGAAATGGTAGATTAAAAAATGAAATTCTATTAATATATAAAAAAAAATTCTTAGTTTTAAAAAAATTTATTAATATAAAAAAAAATATTTAATTATTTAATTTTTGCGGTATAGCAGAAAACCGAACCGAAAAAACCGAAACCGATTTTGTACCGAACCGGTACCGAAACCGGTTTTTCGGTACCGGTACCGGTTCTTGATTTTTTGGTATTTTGGGTTCGGTATCGGTTCGGTTTTTTCGGTACCGGTTCGATTTTTTACCGATGAGCACCCCTATTAGTAACTGATCTAACTCACTGTGAAAATAATGTAGACGAGACGAAAACTAATTTGTTAGTTGTTTGTGGGAAACCACTCAGTATATTATATTGAATGCTATTAAAGACTCGATGTGTGCTAGGTTTAGACTTGTGAATATTTATGTTGATAAAGTGTTAGCTAATATTTGACTATGTGGTTAAGTGTTAGATAGTTTACTTTTAAAGTAATTATATTATGAGATAAGTATGTTATACTAATTTAAAGATCAATCTTATAACTGATAGGTCTTTTCAATAAAGAGATTAAATTAGATTGCGTAACAGTAATCGACGATACAGGCAAGTTCCTATACTCTTTTATTGCGCAAGTTTTCTCTAACTCAAACTTGAGTTATATTTTCAAAGCATGGTAGTGAATAATTATTGTTGATTATTCACATCTGTACTGATTATTGATTCGCACTTAGTTAATGTTGCATATGTTCATCAGGTATGAAAGGCTGATCACCTTCATTACTATTTGGTCCAGTACAATTTGTTCATGTTTGTTGTTGGTTATTCATCATTATTGACTCGATCATTCAGTTATGGAAATTGATTTATATTCCTTCACAATTATTATATTGTTGAAAATTCGAAAGCTTATTATTCTTTTTAATCATGATATATCTTCTTTTGAACTTAAACTTGCTGGGAAAAATTGTTGCTCACCCTTGCTATATCATGATAATCATTTCAGATTAAGACGAAACTTCGAACACGAGTAAAGGAAAAGACAAGTTCCAGGATTGAATTATTGTACGGTTAAAATTGTAATAGTATTGGACGCAAATGGCATTGTATGTAGTATAAGATATTGAATGTAGGTAATCAGTTAAGGTTAACAGACATTGGGAATTATGTGTAAAAGCTTGTTATATAAATAATTTATGTTTATTTCTTCCGCAGTAGTTATAAAAATGATGTATCGTAACGTACCATGTCCGAGGTTCTGGGACCCGAATTTGGGGGCGCTACATTAATTAATTAAAATAAATCTCTTAGGGTTAGTTTATATTTTTAAATACTAACATTCTCTCATATTATAATCCTTTAGGTTATTTAATTACATATCTAATATATGTATTAGGTTACATAACTTTATTCTTAACTCTCTTTATATACAAAATAAATGTATACCCATTATATAATGTATATTTATTTAATCATGTACATGATTCACATAAGTCATCTGTGACGCCCCCAAATTCGTGTCCCTTCGAACCTCAGATCCGGTCCGCCACGATACTACTATCGTCAAACTATTACATCTTTTATTCATAACTTAAAGAATATAACTTCGCTTATTACAATTTAGAATATAAATTCCTTTCATTTCCAAGATATGTATAATGACCCCAAACTTTTATAAGTATTCAATCTTGGTTATTTACCATTCCTGTCTTACATTATATTTGATATAATAAAAATGCGGAATAACTTAAACTTTTTCAATTTTCTTTGAATAAAATCTTGTATTGATTTCATAACTTTAATCAATTACATATCTTTGAATCAAATATATTATGATTCATTCTATTCGAATTACTGTATAAACGTTTACATCTCAACTCGATATCCTCTATGTCTTAACTAATACATCTTTACAATACGACAAGTATTAAACATCGTACACAACTATTAAGTACAACTCCTAGAACCTAAACATGGTTCAAGAGCATAACTTTAAATAAAGAGAAATCTTCGTTGTGATACTATTAAACTCTATCAATCAAGAAGCACGTAACTTTACCGTGTATCTTTAACCTGCAAAAATGGTTATTTGCAAGAGTGAGCTCGACAGCTCTGCAATTCTAACAGTTTTCATGTATCACACAACATATAATATCATATAAAGTTCATGCATTCATAATCAATTAATATTTACTACGCATGTTACTTCTCACATAACAGGCATAGAGATTCACTTCACAAGCATATCATTAACGATCAACTTTCATACATATCTCACATGCATTTCCTATATATACATCATCATTCTTATAGCATAATATAGCTCAACTAATAATTATCGAATTCATATATCAAATAAAAAACTGAAAGACTTGCCTGGTTCGTAGTTTAACAACTACGACTTAACTGCTTATAGATATTTGCACTTCGTGTATTCCTACACAGTTATATAATCATGGATTCACACTCGTCAGTTATATACATCCATACATCCTCAACATTATAACAATTGTTATATTATTTTCTAACTAGGTTCTTAGAACCTTTGTTTCACTTTCTTATTGTGACATCCCGGATTTTTAAAAATTTATAAATGAGAATTTAATAAATAGATTCTTATTATGAGATGTTTTGAGTATGAGTATTTGTATATGTGTTATATATTGTGAAATATATAATTTGGTGTGAAGAGAATTGTATATATTAATTTTAATATTTATTGATTAAAATAAATATTTTAATTGATTTATATATTGAGTTAAATAAATGATTATGTGACTGCTATGGAGTAATTTAATTAAGTATAATATATTAATTAAATGAATATTTAATATTTAATTTAATTGATGTAATAATTTTATGGTATAGTTCTAATTCCAGGATTGAATTATTGTACGGTTAAAATGGTATTTGTATTAGAGGAATATGAATATGTGTATTAAGTTAAGGTTTCAAACCTTGGAATTATGTGTAAAGATTATTGTATAAAAAATTTATGTTTATATCTTCCGCAATAGTTATAGAAATGATATATCATAACGTACCAGGTCTGAGGTTCTGGGACCCGGATTTGGGGGCGCTACATACCCAATAAAAAAGAATTGCAAAATAAATTACAACCTTTATAAATACTTAAATAAAATCTTCCTTATGAAAAAGGATTACAACTTAGTCCAAAATTATCCCAGGTTTGCTAACCTTAACATAACAAATAAGTGCGAAAATAAAATATCATAAATTAGTCTTATTACAATCAAGATTGAAAACAATAAGCCTTCACTTGCTCATCTTTTCTTTCCCTTTACTTGTTGACGGTATGTCAACATTCTCGGCTTTAACTGCAAGAGTTATAAAAAATACGCAAGAGTGAGCAAACAAGAGCTCACTTGATATATACAATGATATACCAAGACTGAATATCTTCAAGAGAGTTTGAATAACTTCACTTCCATCAAAATAAAGAATTGAATAATAATTCTTTAATCATATTTAAAATTCGAATATAGAATTTATCTGAGGGTCACACGACCTTGAACTATGTCCTAGGTTATAAATATTTCTATTTAAACTTTTAATAGTCATTGAAACTATGGACCTTTAACTCCTACTTAGGAGATCAGCCCTTCGTACCATGTATTGTGCACAACCATCTTAACGTTTTCGCATAAATGTCCCCTAATAAATAGGGTTGTTCATTCCCATTATTTGAATACAAGTCCGTACCAAAGAAAGTTTGGCTTTGATAGATAATGAACTTTGGAGTTTCAACTATCATCAACTAAGGAGTAGTTGAATCGACTCACAATACTTTAACAGTTCGATAATATAAGAATTATGAATCACATGCAAGATACAACAATAGATTTCATGATAACTAGGCATGCTTTGGAAATAACTTAAAGCATTCGATAGATCAAGTAGATCTTGCTTGAACAACTAAGTCAAGATCACATTACTTAAATAATACTTCAATACTTATGCTTTACGGATATTTGAATACAGTATAACTTATACAATACATAACGAGTTAAAAATCCGATATAGACTTGCATGATATAATGAGCAAAGGGTTAGAGAACTTGCATAATGAAAAGATACAATAATAAAGCTTGCATAGCGTACAAGAATGGTTTAGAAAGCTTGCATAATATAAATAACAAGTTTAGAGATAGGAAACTTGCGTAACATAAAATAATAAGGACTAAAGAACTTGCTCAAGTAAAAGATAAAGAGTAGAGAACTTGCCTTAAGCGCAAGCTACACTTTAATAATTACAATCACTTGCACAATTACCCTACACATTACATTACGTTTAAAATGTCTATTAATACTTAACTATAACGTTTAAACCGGTCGAACTTCATACTCAAGTCCAACTCACAACGTTCTTTGCAACATAGGTTGCTAACTAGCCACATACGTGAGTCTATACTCAAGACATACATTTCACAAGCTTATAACGCTTTAAATCATTATGTGTACCTTATGAAAGTAATACACCCATACACATGTAATACATTCATATAAGACTTCAATCTATCTTAAACACATCATAAGTAGGTTATCTCATTACCTATTTCACTTAACAAGTCGTGAAAATAAGTTAGCTAAACAAACGCGGCATGAAAACTCAACGAAGCTAAAACAAATTTCCCAAAAAGCATAGTTCCCCACTGTGGCGGGTCCTCCATGGGTTAAAGTCCCGCTGGGGTGGGGCCCACTACTGTGGGAACCCCCCAGCTCGCGAACAGTAGAGAAATAAGCCAATTTGGCTTATTTCTCTACACCAAAGTCCGATTTTTTTCAACATGATGAACATAAAACTTGATAACAACAAAATTTTGGACTCTTTAACATGATTATAACATATAAAATCTTTACAACACATAATCAAGACCAAGTTTTCATGATTTTTGAAGAAAACTACAATATTAAGCGTTCTTGACAAAAATTGCTATTACGAATTCGTTTTTCAATCAATTCATGTAATTCCAGTTGCAATAACTCTAATTCTTAACATATTAACATAACCCATGATCAATTTAAACAATAATCCATAATCAAACACCAATTTGATAGTTTCAAATGCTATTCTTTAAAAATTAGTTCATAGTAAATCATGATGAACAAAATTTCTTCATGTTTATCGAAATTACATGGATTTAATTGTTAAAATAACCATATAACTCATATAATAACATCAATATATATATATATATATATACATCACATATATATATCATGATCACATAATTTACACAAAAGGCTTTTACAGAGAAGTTCTTTTATGAAGAAACATGGAATATGTAAAACAAGAAATAGAGAAGATTTAAGCATGGAGATTATACCATTTTCTAGCTTGGATAGGAGAAGAGATAGAGATGATGATGGTAACCTCAAAGCTTTTCTTCCTCTTCTTCTTCCTTTCTCTTCTTTTCTCTCTAGACTACTATGTAGTCTCTCTAACTTTTCTGTGTTTTGTTCTAACACTGACCAATTCTAACTTAACGTATATCTATATTACTTAATTGATAATATAATATAGATATAATAGATATAGCATATATATATATATATATAGATGTAACTTATAAATTATAATTGCATATAATAATTCCTAAAATAATTATATAGGTTACACTTATTTGAATTTGAAAAGCCATAATGCTTGTTTGGCAAAAACTTTTTATTTTTAAAACTAACTTTTTGAGCTTAAGGCCCTGTTTGGTAAAGTATGATTAAAACAAAAGTAAGGGCCTTGTTTGGTAAAACCTTTTAAAATTCTTTTCTTTATTTTAATAAATTCTTTTAACACATACTTTAAATATTACACTTTAATTAATTAAATCTTTAACATTCTTATTTAATTAATTAAAATCTAACATCAATTATTCACATAAAAAAATTGTCACATAATAATTATAATTACTCGCTAATTATAATTCATGTAACACTCATCACATAACTCACCTAATTTAATTATCTCAATTAAATTAGAACTACACTATAAAATCAATACATACTAATTTAAATTAAATATTAAATATTCACGTAATTAATATATAACTCTTAATTAAATCACTCCACAAATTCACATAATTTATTTATTCAACTCAATAAATAAATCACATAAAATATTTATTTACTCAATAAATATTAAAATTTAATATATAAAATCTCAATCGTTACAATCTTCCCTCCTTAAAAAGATTCTGTCCCCAGAATCACACATAAAAAAAATCTCATCTATTATATTCTTCCCCCCTTAAAAGGATTCTATCCCCCAGAATCGGTACATAAGGGGTTTCACAAAACTAAGCAAATAATTGCGGATAAGATTTCTTCATAACATCTTCGAGTTCCCACGTAGCTTCTTCAGTACTGTGGTTCCTCCAGATTATCTTAACAGAAGGTATCACTTTATTTTTAAGTACTTGTTCCTTCCTATCAACTATTTGAACATGAACCTCTTCATAAGTTAAGTCTTTATCAAACTGTAAAGGCTCGTATTCTATTAAATGCTTATAATCGTGTTTGTAAGGTCGTAGCACAGAAATATAGAATACGTTGTGTATATTCTCTAGCTCCAGAGGTAACGCCACCTCATAAGCTACCTCGCCCACCTTTCGTAGTACCTCGAAAGATCCAATAAATCAGGGACTCAGCTTCCCCTTCTTGCCAAATAGAATTTTCCCCTTCCAGGGAGATACCTTCAGGAAAACGAAGCTTCCTAGTAAGAATTCTCGAGTCTGTCGATGTTGATCGGCATATTTCTTTTGTCTGTCTTGAGCAGCAACCAATCTTGCTCTGATCGGCTTCACGATCTCAGCAGTTTGTTGTACCAATTTCAGTCCCAACAACTGACGTTCACCGACTTCATCCCAGCACAAGGGAGTTCTGCATTTTCTACCGTACAACGCTTTGTAAGGCGGCATGCCGATACTCGCGTGATAACTATTATTGTAGGCGAACTCCACCAACGGTAGATGATCATCCCAGCTTCCCTTGAAGTCCATTACGCAAGCTCTGAGCATATCCTCTAGCGTCTGAATCGTTCTCTCGTTCTGGCCATCAGTCTGAGGATGGTACGCTGTACTATTCACAATTGCATTCCCAGACACTCTTGCAAACATTTCCAGAAATTAGACGTGAAACGTGGATCTCTGTCGGACACAATTGACACCGGAACACCGTGTTAAAAAATAACCTCCTTGATTTACAGCTTCGCCAATTGTTTTAAGCTGTACTTAATCTGGATCGATAGAAAGTGGGCTGACTTCGTCAGTCGATCCACTATAACCCATATCGCATCAAATCCCTTCTGAGTCGCTGGAAGACCAACCACGAAATCCATCGTGATATGCTCCCACTTCCACTCTGGAATTTCCAACGATTGTAGCAATCTGCTAGGTCCCTGGTGTTCTGCTTTGACTTTCTGGCACGTTAAGTATTTTGCAACGCATTCAGCAACATCCCTCTTCATATTCGGCCACCAAAAATGGTGCTTGAGATCCCGGTACATCTTCGTACTCCCAGGGTGAATAGAATATCTCGAGCTGTGAGATTCGCTCAAAATCTCGTCTTTGACTTCTGGTACTGGCGGTACCCAGATTCTTCCTTCAAATTATAGCAGACCTTCATTATCGATCTTAAACTTGAACCCTTCCCCATCGGCTATTCTCTTCCGAATATTCCCGCATTCTTCGTCGTGAAGTTGTGCTTCTTTCACCTTGTTTACCAGAGTAGAACCAGTAGTTACTTGAAATAACTTCTTATCCGACTCCTTCTGAAACTTCACTTCTAGATCTAATCTAGCCATCTGTTCTATCAACTGATCCTGATCAGTTAACATGTTTAGCTTCTCCCGACCTTTTCTACTCAAAGCGTCGGCGACGACGTTAGCTTTACCCAGATGGTAAAGTATCTCGCAGTCGTAGTCTTTGATCAGTTCCAACCATCTTCTCTGGTGCATGTTCAAATCCTTCTGGGTGAAGATATACTTCAGACTCTTATGATCTATGTATATTTCATACTTCTCTCTATATAAGTAGTGTCTCCATATCTTCAGAGCATACACTACTGCAGCCAACTCCAAGTCATGGGTCGGATACCCCTTCTCATAATCCTTTAGCTGACGTGATGCGTAGGCAATGACCTTGCCATTCTCCATCAGCACACAGCCTAAACCCTTATGTGAGGCATCACTATATACTATAAAATTTCTCGTACTATCCGGTAAGGACAACACAGGCGCAGTACTCAACCTCTTCTTCAACTCCTGGAAACTTTCCTCACACTTTTTCATCCAAACAAACTTAACTGTTTTACGAGTCAAATTCGTCAACGGAGTTGCGATTCTAGAAAAGTCTTGGATAAATCTCCGGTAATAACCTGCCAATCCCAAGAAACTCCTCACTTCAGATGGCGTCTTCAGCTGATCCTAATTCATTACCGCTTTAACCTTCGATGGATCCACCGAAATACCATCCTTGTCGATCGCGTGGCCAAGAAATTGCACACGTTCTAACCACAATTCCCATTTTGAGAATTTTGCATACAACTTCTCTCATCTCAGCGATTCTAAGGTCAGCCTTAAATGTTCTGTGTGTTCCTCCTCATTCTTGGAGTAAACCAGGATGTCATCTATGAACACCACCACGAACTTATCCAGGAATGGCTTAAACACCCTGCTTATTAAGTCCATAAATGCAGTTGGGGAATTTGTTAGACCAAATGACATCACTAAGAACTTGTAATGTCTATACCGAGTCCTGAAAGCCGTTTTCGGTATATCTTCTCTCCTTACCTTCAGTTGATGATACCCACTACTCAAATCAATTTTTGAGAAGTATCTAGCACCCTTTCAGTTGATCGAACAAGTCATCGATCCTAGGTAAAGGATACCTATTCTATATCGTAACTTTGTTCAACTCCCTATAATCAATGCAAAGCCGCATCGATCCATCCTTCTTCTTTATGAACAAAACGTAGCGCCAACCAAGGTGAAACGCTCGGTTTAATATACATCTTGTCTAGCAGTTCTTGCAGTTGAACCATCAGTTCCTTCAGCTCGACTGGAGCCATTCGGTACGGAGCTTTCAAAATCAGAGCAGTTCCCGGCGCTAAGTCGATCACGAACTCTATCTCCCTATTTGGTGGAAGTCCTGGCAAATCGTCCGAAAACACAGTCCACAAACTCCCTAACCACTGATATATCTTCTATCTTTGGGCTCTCCTTATGCGTATATACTATGTAGGCTAAATATCCTACACAACCTTGCGTCAGAAGTTTCTTGGCTTGCATGATCGTCAAACAACTCACTTGTCTAGACGATTTGCTACCATAGAACACTAACTTCGACGGAGTCGTAAGGTTCACCGACTTCTTCTGACAATCGATTACCACCCCATGGTTGAACAACCAGTCCATACCCAGTATGACATCGAATTCCCCAAGTTTTATCGGAATCAAATCTACCCTTAATTCCTTACCCTTAATGTCCAATCTACAGTTCTTGTAAACAAACCTAACAGGAATAATCTCCCTATTCGCAATCTCTATGTTTAAGGGGTAAACTAAATCTTCTTTAGGTAAGTCTAGGGTCTTAGCAAAATCATCAGATATAAATGAACAAGTAGCACCCGAATTAAATAATATATATGCATTTATACTATTGATCGGAATAATACCTGCCACCACATCTTTTGATTGCACAGCGTCCTGCACCGTCATGTTGAATGTGCGGGCAGTGGGTCGAATGGCTTATAGTGGTCCAGCGATAGTCAAAGTGCTACCGCTGCCATTTCCTCTATTCCCTGTTGACCCTGTCGCTGGCTTCTTCTGGCAGTTATGAGCCATGTGATCCTTGGATCCACATGTATAGCAAGCTCCCTTCTTCGGGTTTGGGTAATTCGGCGCGATGTGGCCTTCCTGACCACAATTGTAGTACACCCGTTTCCCTTTCATGCACACTCCAGTGTGAGTCTTCCCACATGTAGCACATGCTTCGAGCTTCCTCTTCTGCTGGCCTCCCTGCTGACTCCTAGTAGAGGTGTTGTCGTTCCACTTTCTTTTCTGATGGATAGCCCTGCTACCACCAGCCTTGTTCTCCATTTCATTATTTTTCTTCTTGTCCTGATGGAATTTAGTCACGGCGTCACTCCCTCCTTCAGCGAGAATGGCCTTCTCTAGCACAGCTGCAAATATGTTCAACTGGAATATAGAGACCTTGCTGTAGAGCCAGGGTTTCAGTCCCCGCTCAAATCTCCTCACCTTCCTAGCGTCAGTGCTGATCTGGTAAGTAGCGAACCTGGCCAACTCGTTAAACTTTGTGGCGTATTCCAACAAAGTCATCCCTCCCTGCTTCACCTCTAAAAATTGGACCTCCATCTGGTCATGAGAGCTAACGGGAAAGTACATTTCAAAGAACATCTCTTTGAAACGTTCCCACGGTATCACTCCTTCTCCTTCTGTAGTCTTGTTGGCTTGCCACCAGAAACTAGCATCCGACTTCAACATGAAACTCATGAATGCCGTTTTCTGGTCTTCGCTAACCCTAACTACGTCGAAGACCTTTTCCATCTCCATCACCCACGTCTGGGCGTCTATAGGGTTAGTCGATCCCTTGAATTTAGGCGGTCCTACTGCCTTAAACTCTTTAAATGTTGTGCTCTGCACTTGCGACTGATTCGCAAGTGCTCCTATTAGTAGGTTCACTAACTGTTGAACCGAGTTGGGATTCATCCCATCGTTATTGTTGTTGTTGTTCAGTCGAACCCTCGGGGATTTGACGTGTAGGTCTTCTTCTAGGAGGCATTTTCTGCTAAGAAATATTACTATTAGCTCCTCTACTAAATTCTTAAGTATCCAAGTTCAACTCTAAACATTTAAATAACTCAGTTCGTATCTGAACACATAGCACATCAATAACTTCTTTTATTCATTACTCGTAGTTTTTGAAAAACATAGAATAGATAGCTTCTCTGCTATTTACATCATCTTTCCTAAACTGGAACAAGTTTCAGGATTACATTATTATCTCATCCCATTCTTATCTCAAGTTATGGGATTTACATTTATTTATTACATAAAGAAACACATAGTTTAAAAGCTCTAATGTCTAGGCATATTAAGACATCACACAGCCTCTCTGCGTTCTTCCTCCATCACCCTAAACACTGTCCTTTGGTCCACCACATACCATGGTAAACCTTGGAACTGAGCTGGGTAATAGAAGACATGATCCTGGGCCCTATCTATGGCCGTATGGAATGGGTGTTCTGTTTCCTTCAGCTTGGCCCTCTTGGCTTCCGCCTCATCTTCAGCTCGGTCGGCTCGTTGAGTATCCCTCAAGCTTGTCTCCTCAGCTCTGGCACACTTCGTCGACTCCTCTTGGATGTCTTATTTTAGCTTTTTTATCTTGGCTCGAGCCTCGTCTCTGTCATTCTCTACGTGAATTAGCTTCCACTGCACTTCTCCTTGCTCACTATCCATCTCTTCGATAGTCTCGTCCCGCTGCTGGATGGTTTCTTCAAGCTCTCCGACTCAACCATGTAGCTCCACGTTACTGTCGTAGACTGCCTCGTACATCTCAGCACTAGTAGAGTGAGGTAGAAATTCCTCTTTGGGATCCTCTTCCTCCTCTGACTCATCCTCGTCCTCCTCCTCTGGAATAGGTGTCAGCTCATGCTCTCGACCAGCTACGGTGATCACTGGAGATGGCTCTCGCTGCTCCCAGACAACATGGATGTCTCGGGGCTCCTCCTCCCTAGGCACCTGAGGTAACTCCTCTCTAGCCTGACTGGACTCTCCAACTCGTCATCCTGATAAAAGAATTTTAAAGTTTATTATTACGTGATATCGAGTCGTCACTCTCCGAATACTTAAACGTAAACACATAGCACATAAGGTGGTTTATTATCTTTACCTATCACCACTATCTTTTCGATCTTCCTATAAGGCTACTACCTAAGGTTTTTTCCCCTACCTAAGGTTCATAACCTATGGCTTTGATACCAACCTGTGACACCCCCAAATCCGGGTACTTTGTTTCCACAAGATTTGGTGTTCACTTTCTAAATAAATCATACATCTACCCAATAATAAAGAATTGCAAAATAAATTACAACATTTATAAATACTTATATAAAATCTTCCTTATGAAAAAGGATTACAACTTAGTCCAAAATTATCCCAGGTTTGCTAACCTTAACATAACAAATAAATGCAAAAATAAAATATCATAAACTAGTTTTATTACAATCAAGATTGAAAACAACAAGCCTTCACTTGCTCATCTTTCCTTTCCCTTTACTTGTGAACGGTATGTCAACATTCTCGGCTTTAACTGCAGGCAGTTACAAAAAATACGCAAGAGTGAGCAAACAACAGCTCACTTGAAATATACAAAGATATACCATGACTGAATATCTTCAAGAGAGTTTGAATAACTTCACTTCCATCAAAATAAAAATTGAATAATAATTCTTTAATCATATTTAAAATTCGAATATAGAATTTATATGAGGGTCACACGACCTTGAACTATGTCCTATGTTATAAATATTTCTATTTAAACCTTTAATAGTCATTGAAACTATGGACCTTTAACTCGTACTTAGGGGGATCAGCCCTTCGTATCATATATTGTGCACAACCATCTTAACGCTTTCGCATAAATGTCCCCTAATAAATAGGGTTGTTCATTCTCAATATTTGAATCCAAGTCCGTATCAAAGAAAGTTTGGTTTGGATAGATAAAGAAACTTTGGAGTTTTAACTATCATCAATTAAGGAGTAGTTGAATCGACTCACAATACTTTAACAGTTCGATAATATAAGAATTATGAATCAAATGTAAGATACAACAATAGATTTCATGATAAATAGGCATACTTTGGAAATAACTTAAAACATTCGATAGATCAAGTAGATTTTGCTTGAACAACTAAGTCAAGATCACATTACTTAAATAATACTTTAATACTTATACTTTATGGATATTTGAATACAGTATAACTCACATAATACATAATGAGTTAAGAATTCGATATAGACTTACATGATATAATGAGCAAGGGTTAGAGAACTTTCACAATAAAAAGATACAATGATAAAGCTTGCATAGCGTATAAGAATTGTAGCGCCCCCAAATTCGGGTCCCCAGAACCTCGGACATGGTACGCTACAATACGCCATTTCTATAACTACTGCGAAAGATATAAACATAAATTGTTTATATAATAAATTTTTACACATAATTCCCAAGATCTGTTAACCTTAACTGATTATCTGCATTCACTATCCTATACGAAATACAATGCCATTTGCATCCAATACTATTACAATTTTAACCGTACAATAATCCAATCCTGGAACTTGTCTTTGCCTTTACCTGTGTTCGAAGTTTCGTCTTAATCTGAAATGTTTATCATGATATAGCAAGGGTGAACAACAATTTTGCCCAGCAAGTTTAAGTTCAAATGAAGATATATCATGATTGAAAAGGAATAATAAGCTGACAAACTTTCAACAATATAAGAATTATAAAGAACATGAATCAATTTTCATAACTGAATGACTGAATCAATAATGCTGAATAACCAACAATGAACATAAATAAATTCAACTGAATAATATGGTAATGAAGGTGATCAGCCTTTCACACCTGATGAACATATACAATATGCACAACGTGCGAATCAATAAATTATAGATGTAATATAATCAACAATGATTAATCACGAGCATGCTTTACAATAACAACTCGAGTTTGAGTTAGAAAACTTGCCTGAATTGTTGATTACTGCTACGTAATCTAATTTAATCGCTTTATTGAAAAGATCTATTAGTTATAAGATTGATCTTTAAATTAGTATAACATACTTATCTCATAATACTATTACTTTAAAAGTAATCTATCTAACACTTAACCACATAGTTAAATATTAGATAACCTTAACACCATATTTATTTAGAAGTCTAATCCTAACACACATCGAGTCTTTAATAATATTTAATATAATATACTGAGTGGTTTCCCACAAACAACTAACAAATTAGTTTGCGTCTCGTCTACACTATTTTCACAGTGAGTTAGATCGATTACTAATTCGTAGATACCTTCCCCATATGAAGGAGTCGTTTAGCCCAGCTACTATACATCAACTATTGCATAATACGACTGTGCTACTTTAGTCTTGATACTTAATCACTAACTTTATAAGTTCTTATCATCTTATAATAAATTGTCTAACATTCAGTCATATAGTGAAGTATTAGACATTTCATTAAAGTCTTAGTACTACGATTATATTTTGATAATCTTTAATCATGTCATAACTTATACTATAAGCTTTTCCTTTATATGTTATCTTAGTGAACTAGATAACATCACATTAAACTGAAATACTATTTCAGTAACCTAAATAACATTTTAGCATCCTGAAATCATTATTTCAGCAGACCATAATCAACTTCAGCAGACTAAATTCAATTTCAGCAACCCGAAATCAAATTCAGTACCCTTGATTCCTTTTTCAGCAGATTATACACATAATATAGTTCATTGAATACCAAATTCAATAACTACATTTAAAAATAACTTAATTCTCTATTTTAATTTCCCAATTAATATTATTAATTAAGTAATAATATCTCCAAGCTAATGTTATTAACTTTTTAATAACTTTTAAGTCAAATATTACTAATAATATTTCAATCCAATATTATTAGTCATATAAAAATAATTTAAGTCATTAATCACATTAATACACAATTTATTTTATTTGATTTCCTTTTTATTAACTAACTCGTTTAAGAATTCTAAAATGCCATAAACATCATAAGCCTTCATCACTGACCAAAACCTCCCTCACAAATCTGCCCACACCATGCTTAAGGGTCTCAAATCATAAAACGTTTAATTTCCATATTTTTGGACATCATATATTTAATTAAACTCATTTATCCATAAATCACCATCTATATGAAAAATGCCAAATCAGTTCCAAAATTATTTCTTTTCTGGGATTTGGCATAATATAGTTCCATATTGAACATATATTTTTCCCGGAATTTTTAAAATGCATTTACTATATTTAAATAGACCATAATAGTCAAATATTTTCAAATTTTTTATAAATCGAGATTAGCTCCAAAAATTTGACATTTTTAGGGTAGACTCCTATTATACACATATACTTCCAGCAAAAATTTCGTAAATTTTGGACTTACACACAGAGAGTTATTTGGGTAGTTTTCCAAAAATAGTACTTAGCCGTAAAATTTATAACTCTCAAACTGTATGGCCAAAAATTCTTAAATTTTTACAGGACCTTCATAACTTCTGATATTAACACTCCACTTTTTTTTAGATTTTTTAAAACATAAAAAGTGGACAAAAATGCTCCCGTTTCAGACTGACCAAAAATAGTTTATTCCTTTTTCATAAAATCGGGTCTGTTTAGTCTAAAACAGCCACTACAGCTTGTCAACACATGATTTTTGAGGTCTACCACTTGGGTTTATTAATCAACACATATATCTAGACACCCCCATTCGACAGATTGTAAAAATAAGGTGTAGATCAAAAACGGTAGACAATCAAAGCACCTAAAAGTTAGGGTTTTATAAACTAAAAAAAATTATTTTTCTTTTCTTTTGATTTCCAAACAAATTAACACCCAATATGGGTAAATCCATACTTGAATCTATATAAAACACATAAACTAAAGGGTTTTACACTTCCAATACACAAATCCCTTTCATCAAATCACAAAAAAAAAAATAAAGTAAAGTAAAGTTTAGGATTATTCCTTTGCTAGCTTCCTTTTTTCATTCCTTCCTCCCCTAGGGGCTGTCGCCCCCTCCTCTTTCCTCTCCCTCCTTTTCATGTTTCTTTCTTTTCCTTCCCTCTCTTTCTCTTTCTTATCTTTTCTTTTTGCTCCTTATCTAATCACTTCTTATCTTTTTTTTTCTTCTTTAACCGGCCATATGGCCTTACCTTATCTCTTTTCCCCCACTTCATGTTGCTTACAAGAAAAAACAATGTGTTGGCACCACAAATAATTTGACAACACAAAAGCCATTTACCTAATAATGTAAATCCATCATTATACACCTCTCCCTTTCCCACTTCAAAAATTCGGCCACTAGGCCATCATATCATCTCAATATTTGTTTTATATTAAGTATATTTTAATAACAAAACAATCATTTCCCAAGTGGGCTTTACTTGGGCCTTTATTTAATTCCATTGGGCTTGCAATTTTTATTATTTTACTTACTAACAAAATTAAACTTGGGCTTCCTCCCATAATTAAATTGGGTCATCATAATATTTGTCCCATACATGATATATTGGGCTAGATTAATAATTTAATTACCCTTAAATCACTTTATCTACAAGTCACATGCTTCATTAATTAATTGGGTTACTCAAATAATTTCTTGGGCCATAAAATTAACTTTATTTCATACTCTTAATTTTTATCCATTCCCCATCATTTAATTAGGGTTCCATTACACACCTTTATAAATAAATCCTTTACTCATATATCTTTAATTCCATAACCCAATTAGACTTGCTATAATTAAATTATAAAATTAATTATTTAAAATGTACAAAATAAATCTCTTAGAGTATTTAGTTACCCTACCTAATATGTATATATTAGGTTACATAACCTTATTCTTAATAAATGTATACACATTATATAATATATATTTATTTAACCACACACATAATTTACATACCTAATTTATATATTAGATCACCAAACTTTGTAGGTATCGTAATACCTTATTCTTAATATTCCTTCAAGTACAATTTAATTTCTAGGGTAAAAAAATTTTATAAACCATATATGCTATATTCTCATTCAAATAGTAAACCATATAGGTCCTTCTTTAAATTTTTTAAATTATTACTCTATTTTCACTCTAGGTTTTATCCTTTAACCTTTATTTTAATCATTTAAGATTTTGTAAATTTTTGAGTTGTCACAAGAATGGTTTAAAAAGCTTGCACAATATAAATAACATGTTTAGTGATAGGAAACTTGCGTAACATAAAAGAATAAGGATTAGAGAACTTGCTCGAGTAAAAGATAAGGAGTAGAGAACTTGCCTCAAGCGCAAGCTACACTTTAATAATTACAATCACTTGCACAATTACCCTACACATTACATTACGTTTAAAACGTCTATTAGTACTTAACTATAACGTTTAAACCGCCAAACTTCATACTCAAGTCCAACTCACAACGTTGTTTGCAGCATATGTTGCTAACTAGCCACATACGTGAGTCTATACTCACGATATACAATTCACAAGCTTATATTAACGCTTTAAATCATTATGTATACCTTATGAAAGTAATACACCCATACACATGTAATACATTCATATAAGGCTTCAATCTATCTTAAACACATCATAAGTAGGTTATCTCATTACCTATTACACTTAACAAATCATGAAAATAAGTTAGCTAAACAAACGCGGCATGAAAACTCAACGAAGCAAAAATAAATTTCCCGGACAGCATGGTTCCCTGCTGGGGCGGGTCCTCCATGGGTTAAACCCCCGCTGGGGTGGGGCCCACTACTGTGGGAACCCTCCAGCTTGCCAAAGGTAGAGAAATAAGCCAATTTGGCTTATTTCTCCACACCAAAGTCCAATTTTTCTCAACATGATGAACATGAAACTTGATAACAACACAATTTTGGACTCTTTAACATGATTATAACATATAAAATCCTTACAACACATAATCAAAACCAAGTTTTTATGATTTTTGAAGAAAACTACAATATCAAGCGTTCTTGACAAAAATTGCTATTACAAATTCGTTTTACAATCAATTCATGTAATTCCAATTGTAATAACTCTAATTATTAACATATTAACATAACCCATGATCAATTTAAATAATAATCCATAATAAAACACCAATTTGATAGTTTCAAAGGCTATTCTTTAAAAATTAATTTATAGTAAATCATTATGAAAATAATTTCTTCTTGTTTATCGAAATTACATGGATTGAATTGTTAAAACAACCATATAACTCAGATAATAACATCAATATATATATATATATATATACATCACATATATACGTCATGATCACATAATTTACACAAAAGGCTTTTACAGAGAATTTCTTTTATGAAGAAACATGGAATATGTAAAACACAAAATAGGAGAAGATTGAAGCATGGAGATTATACCCTTTTCTAGCTTGGATAGGAGAAGAGATAGAGATGATGATGGTAACCTCAAATCTTTTATTCCTCTTCTTCTTCCTTTCTCTTCTTTTCTCTCTAGACTACTCTGTATTCTCTCTAGCTTTTCTCTGTTTTGTTCTAACACTGACCAATTCTAACTTAACGTATATCTATATTACTTAACTGATAATATAATATAGATATAATAGATATAACATATAAATAATATATATATATATATATATATAACTTATAAATTATAATTGCATATAATAATTCCTACAATAATTACATAGGTTACACTTATTTGAATTTGAAAAGTCATAAGGCTTGTTTGGCAAAAACTGTTTATTTTTAAAACTAACTTTTTGAGCTTAAGGCCCTTGTTTGGTAAAATATGATTAAAACAAAAGTAATGGCCTTGTTTGGTAAAACCTTTTAAAATCCTTTTCTTTATTTTAATAAATCTTTTTAACACATACTTTAAATGTTACGCTTTAATTAATTAAATCTTTAACATTTTTATTTAATTAATTAAAATCTAACATCAATTATTCACATAAAAAAATTATCACATAACAATTATAATTACTCGCTAATTATAATTCATATAACACTCATCACATAACTCATTTAATTTAATTATCTCAATTAAATTAAAACTATACTATAAAATCAATATATACTAATTTAAATTAAATATTAAATATTCACTGAATTAATATATAACTCTTAATTAAATCACTCCACAAATTCACATAATTTATTTATGCAACTCAATAAATAAATCACATAAAATATTTATTTACTCAATAAATATTAAAATTTAATATATAAAATCTCAATCGTTATACGTGAGAAGAGAAAAGGCCACTCATATTCGGACAAACCTCTAATACTCAACATTTGCAAGTTAGATTAAGCACAACACTTAAGTTGTATATATATATATATACACACACACACACATACACACACACACACTTAGGTTATGATTTAATTGGGTGTACACATGGACAACATTATTTCATAATAGCAAGTTGGGGGTTATATATCTCATACCCATAATATAATCTATGTTCATTTTATAACTATTTTGATTATTCCTTCTATTTCATAACTATTGTACAGTTATGAAAGATGAAGATATATGATTCTTGATTTTGATGGTTGTAAAGTAAAATGATAAACTTGTTGAGCTAGTTATACTCATTCTTGCTTAAAATCATATGTTTCAGCTAAGAGCTATCGAACCGAAGGATCCGGAAAGGACTAGGGCAAGTCCAAGATGGATACTTAGCTATCCTTGTAATAGCATAGTATTTCTTGTTGTAACGAATGATATTATGATAATGAACGTATGTAAAGGTTACTAAGAACTTAGGAAGGAATTATTATAATGGAATGTTGAGTAAACTTATGCAGGTTGTTGAAGTATTCAATTGAATGTATGAGTAGACAATAGTACCGTGGAACACCATATCCAGGGTTTGAAGGTACCCGGATTTGGGGGCGTCATAGGTTGGTATCAAAGCTTTAGGTTATAAAACTTAAGGGGGGGAAACCTAAACCTATAACCTTGAGTAGAGAATTAGGAGTTAGAAGTAAATAAAACTCGGGTAGAGTTTTAAAGAGGAAAGTAAACTTAAACATATTAAATGTGATACATGTTTATACTATTTTGATTGTTTACTAATCAAGTTATTTGTGTCTTATTATAGATGTCAGGAGATATGGCTATATAGCGATGAAGAATCTATCAACATCATAGAGAATGCACCAATGCTAGTAGCAGAGGTGTCGATAGTGAACATAGAAGAGACTGATCCGGAAGATGAGGATCCGTCGGAGGATGTGGATAATTTCGACTATGCCACACTATTTGATGGTTTATCAGAAGAGGAAGTGGAGGTGGTATCCTTTACTCTGGCACTACTTATGGAGGAGGAGGTGATGTCACCAGCGGAGTCTATGAAGGATCTGTTTATGGCAGTATTGGAAAGAAATTTCCAACTGAGTAAGGAGGTCTTTGACCTAAAGCAAAAGGTTCACGACGTACAGGAAGACATGGAGGTCTTCTGGGAAGTAGAGCACGACGAGAAAGTGCTGGTAAAAGATAAATTCCGAGACCTAAAGCTGGAGGTCTAGGAATTGAAAGCTGAGCTTCTGAACAAGAAGTAAAAGATTAGCCGAATGTCCTATATACATAAGAGTTCGCACGAGGATTACCAGCACCAGATTACTGAGTATCCAGTAGAGGATGGATAGACTCGACATACCATAAGCCTGGGATATAGTGGCCAGTATGGCTGATGCGGATTACGAGAATGCCGTGAGGCAGATGTAGTCCGGTAGTATGTATAGAAGGATAAGCTATGTAAATATTTATGTAGCTAGTAATGACGTAAAACCCTCTTTTGTATAATCAAAGGGTAGTCTTTTGTAAATCCTAATTTTTGGCAAGCAATTATGGGATAGTATTGTAAATGGCTAAGGCCATGTAATGAAGAACACTTGTAGTTTTATACTACAAGAAGAAGTATTTTAATATAAGAAGTTTATTAAAATTCTTGACAATGTGTTTGTGTTATTATTACTTGTAAATAATAACCAAAAGAAAGAAGTAAATAATAACGAAACATTATTTACGTTAACAGGAAAATGTCGCCAAAGAGACAACAAAGAACTCGACAAGGAGAGCCACCTAATGTGGGGGAAGAAGGGGTTCCAAAAACCCCGATGCAGGAATTTGTTACCCTTATGAGTGCAAGCCTTTAAAGAGGCTGGAGGGGGTGTAAGAATAAATCCTGGGGTAGTAGTTGGTACTACCTTTAAGGATTTTAAAAATGTAGGTCCTTCGGAGTTCAGAGGAACTACGGATCCTATCGCTGCCCAAGCTTAGGTTAAGGAAATTGAAAAGGCATTTGTGATAAAAAAAAATGTCAAAGAAGAGCAGAAGATTCCTTTTGCCACTGTATATGATGAAAGGAGAGGCTAACTTCTGGTGGGAGGCGAACCAGGATAGAGCATAGTTGGTAAATGTTATGTGGGAACAGTTTAAGAAGACTTTCTTCGAGAACTATTTCCCCACTAGCATGCAAAGTAAGATGGAGGTCCTAGCTTCTGGAGTTAAAATAAAGGGATATGACTGTTCCCCAATATGCTCCAAAGTTCAATGAATTGGCAAGGTTTGCTCCACATCAAGTGGACACAGAAGCGAGGAAAGCCAAGAGGTTTGAGCTAGGTTTGAAACCTTAGCTCTATAACTGAGTTTCTATTTTCCAAAGTGAAATCTTTGGAGCGATATTAGAGAAGGCGATCATAGCCAAGGGTGGTAGTGAGTATTTGAGCCTATTAGAAAGAAAAGAAGAAAAAGAATAAATTTCACGGAAGCGTCAAACTAGAGGGAGAAAGCAGGGGCTTTAGTGCACCAAAGAGAAAAATGTTCAATGGAGGAAATACTGGGGTGAGGGAGGGAGATCCTAAGAGAAGGATCGAGCCATGCAAGATATGTGGGAAGGCTCATCTTGGAGTCTGTCTCAGGGGTAAAGCGGTATGCTACCATTGTGGACAAGAAAGGCACATTACGCCTAGATTGTCCCAGCCTTACGAAGGGTGCGATATGCTTTGTGTGTGGGTCCCCGGACCACTTTGCAAGGAACTATTCGAAGAAGGGTACAGACAGTGGTAAGGGAGCTAGCGATGCTAAGCTAGCGATTGGTGGACCTGTATAGCAGGGTAGGCCGATGGCCCGTATATTTAATATGACAGTCCCGGATGCAGTGGCATCGAGCGATGTCGTAGCAGGTATTATCCCGGATAAACAATGAAAATGCTTATGTGCTGTTTGATTCGAGTGCTACTTGTTTGTCTATAGCATGTGAATGTGCTAAAAGATTGGGGTTACTCCATGAGAAACTTGTAATACCTTCGAATGTTAAGGTAGCAAATGAACAGATAATTCCAATTAATTTTATTCAAAGGAATTGTTATGTAGAAATAAGAGGTAACAAGTTATCGGTAGATCTTATACTGATAAAATTGGGGAATTCGATGTAATTCTCGGGATGGATTGGTTGGTTAACCATGGGGCGATTATAGATATTCAAAAGAAAAGTGTAAACCTACGGATTTCTAAGAAACCCAAGGTAGTGTTCTATGGTAGTAAATCACCGGGATGCTCTTGTTGTCTAATTATGACACAAGCCAGAAAGTTGTTAAGGAAAGGATGTGTAGGTTACTTGTGCCATATTGTTGATACCCAGCGAGTGGGAGCGACATTGGAACAGATACATATAGTCAATGAATATGCGGACGTCTTTCTGAGCATTTTCTAGGTCTTCCGCCAGATAGGGAGACCGAATCCGTTATAGACATTGTGCCAGGAACGGACACCAGTTTCGAAGGCACTATATCGAATGGCACCGGTGGAATTAATGGAGTTGATGATTCAGTTGCAAGAACTGTTGGATAAGAAATACATTCAATCGAGTGTCTCTCCATGGGGAGCGCCGATATTGTTTGTAAAGAAGAAGGATGGATCGTTAAGACTTTGTATAGACTATAGAGAGTTGAACAAGTTAAAGATAAAGAATAAATAGCCATTGCCCAGGATCGATGATCTCTTTTATCAGTTGAAAGGGGCAAAATGCTTTTCGAAGATAGACTTGCGAACGGGGTATCACTAGTTGAAGGTTAGAGAGGAGGATATACCTAAGACAACATTCAGGACTTGTTATGGTCATTACGAGTTCCTGGCTATGTCGTTTGGGTTAACTAATACGCCAGCTGCATTCATAGACATGATGAACAGAGTGTTCAAACAATATTTGGACAAGTTCGTTGTGGTGTTCATTGATGATATTCTAGTCTATTCAAAAATGAAAGAAGATCACGTTGAACATTTGAGATTAGTGTTGGAAGCACTAAGAAATGAGAGGTTGTATGTAAAATTCACTAAGTGTGAATTTTGGTTGGAGAGAGTACAGTTTTTAGGTCACGTCATCGATAAGGATGGGATTTCAGTGGATCCAGCGAAAGTGGAATCATGTTATTAACTGGGAACAACCGAAAATACCGATGGAGGTGCTGAGTTTTCTAGGGTTAGCGGGTTACTATCGGAGGTTCATTCAGGACTTCTTGAGGATAGCTACGCCATTGACAAATTTTACACAGAAGAACGTGAAGTACGTGTGGACAGAGAAATATAAAGACAACTTTCAGGAGCTGAATAAGAGGTTAAGTCTGGCACCGGTATTGACTTTACTAGATGAGACAGGGAACTTCGTAGTTTATAGCGATGCCTCGCATAAAGGGCTGGGTTGCGTGCTCATACAACATGGCAAGATCATTGCGTATGCATCTAGGCAACTAAAGGAGTATGAGAGAAGTTATCCTACTCATAACCTTGAACTTTCAGCAGTGGTTTTTGCCTTAAAGATATGGAGGCATTATCTATATGGGGAGAAATGTGAGATATATACAGATCATAAAAGTTTGAAGTATATCTTCACACAGAAAGAGTTGAATATGAGGCAGAGAAGATGGTTGGAGTTGATAAAGGATTACGACTGTGAAGTCATGTATCACCCAGGGAAGGCGAATGTGGTGGCAAACGCTGTAAGTAGAAAGGGTCGAAAGAAACTGTCGATGTTAACAACTCAAGATGAGTTGATAACAGAGATGACGAGGATGAAAATTGTGATAAGGTTACCCAGTGAGGGAGGGGATAAGTTATTTGTAATGGAGATTCAACCTTCAATTGTAGAAAAGGTGAAGGAAGTATAACTCAGAAATGAGGAGTGCGAACAGATTAAGAAGATGATTGTGGAAAATACGAAAGACAATTGTAGTCTTGATAACGAGGGGTTATTAAGATTTGAAGGACGAATTTGGGTTTTGTGTGAGCCAAAATTGAAAGAGGAGATAATAGATGAAGCTCAGCACTCGAGGTACTCGATTCATCCTGGTAGTACCAAGATGTATCCAGACCTTCGACAGAACTTCTGGTGGGCCAACATGAAGAGAGAGATAGAGGAGTATGTTAATAGATGCTTAACTTGTTAAAAAGTTCAGGTCGAACATCAACGACCCAGTGGTTTGCTACAATCATTGGAAATTTCAGAGTGGAAGTGGGAGCATATCACGATGGACTTTGTGGTAGGACTTCTGACGACGCAGTTGGGTAATAGTGGATCGTTTGACAAAGTCGGCTCATTTCTTGCCGATAAGAGTCAAGTATAACTTGGATCAGTTGGCTAAGCTTTATATCAAGGAGGTTGTGTCAAGACATAGAGTGTCAGTTTCGATTGTGTCAGATCGCGATCCGCGATTCACATCAAATTTCTAGAAGTGTTTGCAAGAGCAGATGGGAACGCAACTAAGGTTGAGTACGGCGTATCATCCATAGACGGATGGACAAAGTGAGAGAATAATTCAAACGCTAGAAGACATGTTAAGGTCTTACGTTATGGATTTCAAGGGTAGTTGGGAAGATCATTTACCATTGGTAGAGTTCGCCTACAACAACAGTTATCACGCGAGTAAAGGCATGCCGCCTGTAACGAATGAGATTTTGTATATTTAATTATAAATATTTATTGAATTAAATAAATATTTTAGTTGATTTATTTATTGAGTTAAATAAATAATTTATGTGATCGTTGTGGAGTAATTTAATTAAGTACAATATGTTAATTAAATTGATGTTTAAGCAATTTTTTGGTATACTTCTAATTTAATTGAGATAATTAAATTAGATGATATTATGTGGTATTTGTTACATGAGATTATGATTAGCGAGTAATTATAATTGTTTGATAATTCAGTATTATGTGGCAATTTTAATTAATTAATTAATGTTAGCTTGTATTTAATTAAATTATAATGTTAGGATTTAATTAAATAAAGTGTGACATTGGAAACTATGTGTTAAAGGAGTTATTAAATTAGAATAAAAGGGTTTTAAAGAGTTTTACCAAACAAGGCCCTTACATCTGTTTTAATCCTGTTTTACCAAACATGGCCTTAACTACTAAAAAGCTATTTTCAAAATTAAAGGGTTTTGCCAAACAAAGCCTTAGGGTTTTTGATTTTCAAAAATTAGTAACTGATATATATTAAGTAGAGATATAATGTATATGTCAGTTACATTGTTATATAATAATATGTATGTCTATATCTATATTATCAGTTATAATATATCTAAACTACATTAAGTAAAATAGAGTTAGAAGAAGAGTTAGAGCAGAGAAAGAAAAGAGAAGGCCAGAGAGAAAAAAGAAGGAGAGTTCTCTATGAAAATAAGAATCACCATTGTCATATTCTTTGAAAGCTAGAAATGTAGTAATCTAACTCTAGAAATTCTAACTATGTTTTTCCTTGTTTCCATAAAAGCATGTTTTAGAACTTCTCTGTAATTAATTCTCATGAGAATTTATGTAAGTATGATCTATATGTGTTAGATTATGTATATAAACTGTTATATATGAATTATATGATTGTTTAAGTGATTAATTTCATGTAAATATGATGAACATGAAGAAATCATGTTCATAGCAATTTACAGTGAACTAGTTTGAAAAATAGTTCCTTAAATATCGAAATTTGTGTTTGATTGTGATATTTTATGAGAATTAAGTTTAGATTATGATAATATATTAAGAAACAAAATTAACATGCTTTGAATTGTTTGATTTGGTTTAAAAACAAAGTCACAGTATTAATTTTCTTCAAGAACGCTTAACAATGGTGTTTTCTTTAAAATTATAAAATTAAGTGTTTTTATTATATTTTGTGGTGTTTATGTATATTAAAAACATGTTAGAAGATTAAGATTTTGTTTTTATAAAGTTTTATATGCATTGTATTAGTTAAAATCAGAATTTGGTGCGAAGAAATAAGCCAAATTGGCTTTTTCTCTGCATAGTTCGCGAACCAGGTTTTCTACTAGCAAGGGAACCCGCCCCAGCGGAATTTTGCCTTGGAAAAATCTGCCCCTGCAAACTTTCCTGCTGTCCAAAAAATTTATTTGGGTTCTGTGTAGTTTTTATGCATTTCATGATTAGCTAACTTAATGTGATGACATGTTAAGTGTATAAAATAATAAGATAACGTATTGTTGACATGTATAAGACAATTTGAAGTCTCATATTAACAAGTTATGTGTGTACTTAGATATTGTTATCATAGGGTATGATTATGATGGTTTAAAAGGTTATACACGTGTGTTATGCATGTTATAAATTTAGACATCATGTTATGTGGTTAGTTAGCGAGTTAAGTTTACAAACTACGTTGTTAAGTTGAACTTAAGTAAGAAGTTCAACGGTTAAACATAGTGGTTATGAAACTAATCGATATTATAAACGTAATGTAATATGTAGGATAATTTTGGAATGTGATTGTAAATTGTAGCTCGCGTTTGAGGCAAGTTTTCTAACTATACTCTTTCATTGAGCAAGTTTCATAATCCTTATCTTTATTGAGCAAGTTATTGTATTCTCTATAATTTCTATATTAAATAAGTATCTTATCGAAGTTCATGATTTAATTAATGTGACCTTATCTTAATTGTTCAAGCAAGTCTACGTTATCTTTCAAATGCTTTAAATTAATTCTAAAGCATAAGTCATTTCGAAAGTCTTTATTGCGAATTCTTAAAAGTTAATTCAACTACTCCTTAGTTGATGATAATTGATCTCTAAATTACCCTTGAAGCTTATCCAAACCAAACTTTCTTTGGTGCGGATTTGTTATTAAATACTGAGACGAACAACCCTATTTAATAGGGGATTACCATACGAAAGCGTTAAGATGTTTGTGCACAATACATGGTACAAAGGGCTGATTCCCCTAAGTACGAGTTAAGAGTCCATATAGTCTAACGACTGTTAAAAGTTTTAAATAGAAATGTTTATAACCTAGGACATAGTTCAAGGTCTTACGACCCTCAGATGAATTCTATATTCCATGTTCAATCCTTTATTATTGATGAAAGAAATGTTATTCAAATCACTTGAAGTTATTTAGTTTATGTCATCCCTATTAATTGTTATCCAAGTGAG
Source organism: Panax stipuleanatus (assembly GCA_020205555.1). NCBI lineage: Eukaryota > Viridiplantae > Streptophyta > Magnoliopsida > Apiales > Araliaceae > Panax > Panax stipuleanatus. Next base: position 96,431,755 of record CM035124.1, read on the forward strand.
ATTTTGTTTGCTCACTCTTGCATTATATAACCCTTGCAGCTAAAGTTGAGAAAGTTGACGAACCGTCAACTAGCAAAGGCAAGAGCAAGATGAACAAGTGAAGACTTGTTTATATGATATGATGTGTAATAAGATTTTTATTATGTTATGATGTTTATTTTTCGCATTGACGATGTCAAGGTTAGATAACCCTGGGAACGATTTGAATAAGTTGTAATCCTTTTTATAAGGAAGATTTTTATTTAATTTATAAAGGTTGTAATTTATTTTACATTCTTTATTTATGGGCAGTAGTTATGTTTTATTTAGATAGTGAGCACTAAATTCCGTGGAATTGAAGAACCCAGATTTGGGGGTGATACAGGTTGGTATCAAAGCAGTGCTTTAGGTTATAAATATTAGGTGGGGGAAACCTTAGGTAGTAGCGTTATAGGAGATCGAAAAGATAGTGGTGATAGCTAAAGATAATAAACTACCTTATGTGCTATGTGTTTATGTTTATGTATCCAAAGAGTATCGATCGATGACACGTAATAATTAAACTTTAAAATTTTGTGTCAGGATGACGAATGTTGGAGAGTCCTAGTCAGGCTAGGGAGGAGTTACCCCAGATGCCTAGGCACGCGGAGCCTCGAGACATGCATACTGTCTGGGAGCAGTTGGTTCAGAGAGAGCCATCTCCATTGATCACTGTAGTTGGTCAAGAGCATGAGCCAGTTGTGGACCGAGATGACGAGGATGAGTCAGAGGAGGAGGAGGATCCTGAAGAGGAATTTCCACCTAACTCGACTAGCACTGTGATGTACGAGGAGATCTACGACCGCAACATTGAGCTACATGGTCGAGTCGGAGAGCTTGATGAACTAGTGGACGATAGTCGAACTACCATACAACAGAGAGAAGAGACGATTCAAGAGCTAGACGATGAGCTTGGAAACGCAAAGTGGGATCTAGTCCACGTGGAGAGCAAAAGAGATGATGCACTAGCTTGAACTAGAAAAAATAAAGAACGACATCAAAGAGGAGTCAGCGAAACGTGCCAGAGCTGAGGATGCTTGCTTGAAGGCTACTCTACGGGTAGATCTAGCTGAAGACGAGGTGCAAGTGAAGAAGGCCAAGCTGAGAGAAATAGACTATGCTTTTCATATGGCTATAGATAGGGCCCAGGATCGTGTCTTCTATTACCCAGCTCAGTTCAAAGATTTACCGTGGTATATGGTGTATCGTAGAACAGTGTTTTGGGTGATGGAAGAAGAACGTGGAGAGGTTGTGCGATGTCTTAACATGCCTAGATAGTAGAGTAATAAACTATGTGTTTCCTTATTTACCATCCATAGACAAGTGGTCAAGACGAGGTATCCAATCGAGAAGTGAAACGAATCCTCGAGAAAATAGTGAACCCTAGTCGAAAAGATTGGGCTAGCAAGTTAGATGATGCTTTATGGGCATATCGTACAGCTTACAAAACCCCGATAGGGATGTCTCCGTACAGGTTAGTATATGGGAAGGCATGCCATCTTCCGGTTGAATTGGAACACAGTGCTTATTGGGCAATCTGGAAGTTAAACTTTGATGTCTTTTGCAGGAGAAAAATGCCTCTTACAATTAAACCAAATGGATGAGTTCAGACTCCAATCGCATGAAAACACGAAGTTATACAAAGAAAAGGTTAAGCAGTGGCATGACGAGAAAATCCTAGAAAGAAAGTTTGAAGCAGGGCAAACAGTGCTATTATATAATTCCAGGCTTAAACTATTTCCAGGAAAGTTGAAATCCCGTTGGTCAGGACCATTTATCATTACAAAAGTTTATCCTCATGGAGCTGTGGAGGTGGAAGACCTGAATTCTAAATGTAATTTCAAAGTCAACGATCAGAGATTGAAGCACTACTATGGGGGTTGTGTTGATCGTGAATAGACATCGGTCAACCTTGCTGATTAGAACAGAGAAGAAAGTCAGGTTGAAGACTATAAAGTCGCCTTACCTCCAAGCATGTCTCAGTGTTCATAACGTTTTTAATATATATGTGCTTCATAAATATGTGAAAGATCCAAACCACATTATTGAGTTAGAACCAGGCGAGATAGCCGAAGATTTAACATACGAGGAGGTACCTGTTAAGATCTTGGATAGGAAGGAACATGTCCTACGCTCAAAGGTTATACCTCAAATTAAAGTTTTGTGGAGAAACCATGATATTGAGGAAATGACATAGGAGTTAGAATCGGAAATAAAAACGAGGTATCCTCACATTTTCAACATACCAGGTACGTACGTCAATTTTGAGAATGAAATTTCATGAGGAGGGGAGGTTATAAGACCCTAAATTTTATGAATAAAATTTAATTTTCTTTATATATTATTTTGAAATAGTAAGGTGTTGATTTGATAAATGTGATAAGCTATGGGTGAAATATGCAAAGTTTACAAAGTAAGCAAGTGGTTATAAAATATTTGTTGTGCCGGGGATTATTCGTTTGGTCGATGAATATTCTTTTTATCGGAGAATATTCGTACGACGGCGCAGTCATTGGTAGACCCCACAACGAAATGAATGTAGGATATAGAAAGCGACAGAAGTAACCTTTTTATAAAAATAACGACAAAACTGTTACCATTAGTACTGTTGAAATACTCGGTGGTTAAAATACAGTAATACGTGGTGTTGCACAGTAGCACACGGTATTGCACAGTATTTCAAATTATTGATTCTTACGTAGGAAGGAACTTACTCAATTATTGTTACAGTAATTACTGTTTAATATTTTATATTATTGATTCAATAATTGCATAATATTTTATTGGTTCAATATTTGCTACGTTGATATTCTATATCAATAAGTGCTACTTTGCTATTTTATATTATTGATTCAATAATTGTCATTGCACATTATTTCAAATTATCAAGTCAATATTCATATTATTTGAATAATATTATTATATAGCATTATTGGCAATGTCTAAGGAAGTTCTGTCTAGGAAAGGGGTTGATTAATTGCGCGCCAGTAAGGAGAAATTCTTATCGGAATGCCCCTATTTTCCTGGGAACGACCTGGTTGTCAATACTGTAGTTCTGTAATATTATTTATGAATAATTAATTTTTTATATATATGATAAAGAAATATTTATTCAATGTGGATTTAAACGGAGGAATTTTTAACATGTGACATTTGTTGAAAGTTAATATTTTATCTTGTTCGATAAAATAATTCATTCAAATATATTATTATAATATTACATTATAGTAGTATGATGTGATTATATAATAGTATGATTTTTATAATTTGAATGGTAACATTATTATAGTAAATTCATGGTATAAAAGTTAAACGAGGTGGAAGAGTGCAAATTGAATTTGAACTCTTATGATGCAAACAATGATGTCATCGGAGCGATGAGGTAAGCAAGGATGTCATCGGAGCGATGAGGTAAGCAATGATGTCATAGGATCGATGATGTAAGCGATGATGTCATAAATTATGGCAAAAAGACTATTTTACTCTTACTCTGTCGAGCCTATAAATAGAAGCTCATTTCTTCATTATTTCTCATCAATTCACTAAAGCTATAGAGAGAGAAAATATAGAGAGAATAAGAGAGAAAGAAGAAGAGTATTCTGCTATTACACTAGTGTAGTCTCCAAAATTTTAAGATAAGGGGTATTATTTCTTTCGTATTCATGAAGAGAGTTATTTTCTTTCAATACTCGTAAGGATTGTTATTTCATTCTTTATTATTCTGTTGGAATAACCTGTCTACGCGGACTGCCGCATGCATGGTGAAATCCTGTTGTTATTCCATTCTTTATTATTCTATGAGAATAACCTGTCTACGCGGACTACCGCATGCCTGGTGAATAATCCCTTCGTATTCAGTTGTTATTAAATTGTGGAAATAATCTGTCTGAGCGGACTACCGCCAGATGGGCAAAAATTCAATTACAGTGTCGTATATTGTTTCATTTCGAATTCTTAACTCTAAACTTACTACGGTAAATATTGCTTCTAGAATTCCTGAAATGATCAGAAATTTCTTGAGTTTTACGCTTCATCTAGTATCATTTCACCGGAATAATTTTCTGAACTTTCTCGTGAAATTCTAATCTTTTCATGTCGAGTTACTATTCACGAGTTACTATTCATAGTAAAAAAAATTATTGTATCCATGTTTTGAACTTCATTCTTGAATTTTGCTCCACAATTGATTATTACGGAGTATTATTGAACTTGGATAAACTAAGTTACGAATCCCTAATCCTTGTCCTTTATCTCACTGGATTCGTTCCTTATATTGTATTTCATCATACTCAGTCCTAAATGGTGATATAACTGAATATCTTTGGCCTGTAGTGCAAAGATGAAAGATTACTTGATGAATATCTTTGGCCTACTTGATGAATATCTTTGGCCCATAGTGCAAAGATGAACAGGTGTTGAGATGAACATGACCAACTGATGATACAAATGAATATCTTTGGCCGTAGTGCAAAGATGAATATTAATTTGAGATATATATTGATTGATGTTACAGGGATAAAATATTGATGATAGACTTTTAAATTATAGAAGATAGTATACTTCATTCTCTACTTAACTCTTCTAAAGAATTGTTATTTCCGCTGCGAATATTGATCTAAAACTTGTTGTCCATTATATTTTATCTGATTTATTGAAGACTAACGATAATTTATTATTCATTATCTTAGTCATAATATTCTTTACTGGGCTAGTTGAGCTCACCCTTTTCATCCATTGTTCTCTTCAGGAAATGGGAATATCGCGGGGACTAGTCGGGGATCAGAGTGATGGTCAGAGTTAGATCAGTAGAAGTCCTCACTATTCTATAAAATAGTGGGATAATGATTGTAATTAATAAGGAGTGAATTTGAATGTTTATATTTTGTATTATATACGATTTGTATTGAAATTCACAATTTATGTGGTTGTAGTTTGCACGACCGTATGTTATAAAAGATTATATTTGAATTCTGTACCATGTATTTGGCAACTCAGAATGTGTTGGTATTGAACCTATTTTGGGGGCGTAACAGTTGGTATCAGAGCCATAAGTAAAGAGCCCCTAGCCTCTATCTGGTGACTCCCTGTGTGGGATGCACCGAAGCTAGACTCTCCGTAGGGGACGCCGTTCTGCGGTAGCAAACTGATAGGTATCATTGTGAGGTGCTGTCCAAGGTTGGGACATGAGTCACAGTTGGTATCAGAGCTTAGGAATATAATCTCTGGCGGAGATCTGGGAATAGAGCTAAGAGGGGAGAGAAGAGTAAATCCTTCGCTAGTGTGTCCTACCTAAGCTTATTTGGTATTTAATTGGTCGGTCGAAACATAGGGTTGATATGTGATATGACAATTTGTTTAATTAACCCTTGTTTTATGGCAGTATTTGAGAATAGCAGCTGGAAATGTTAACAATGGAGTGAATGAGACCGTTGAGACACCTTTAATCACAAACCAGGAGAACGTGCAACAGGAAGGCAATATTCCTCTAATAAATAACACTACCAAAGAAACGATGAATGATGGGATGTCAGTTGAAGAAGAAATTAGAGATATCCATGTGGTGAGTGAAGAATTAATAGTTGCACCCGAGCTAATCGCAGAGGTTGCAGCTGAGAGTGAGGAAGAAGAGGAACCTGAGGAAGATTTATTAGGAGAATTTTATGATCGAAATGTAGAACTGCAAAATCGTATTTATGAGTTAGAAGAACAGGGTGAAGAACGACAGGAGGCCGTGGAACAAAGGGATACAATAATTCAAGAAAGGGATACAAAAATTCAAGATTTTGCTACTCGATATACGAGGCTTGAACAGAAGCTCTCTCTGGCAGAACATATGATATTAGAGCTGGAATCTGAAAATGCCAATGTCAACGATCAGCTGAAAGAAGAAGCAACTGAACGAGTGAGAATTGAAGATTCATGGGTAAAAGCCGCACGACACGTTGATATTTTAGAAAGAGACGTCCGATCCAAGAAGGCCAAAATAGACGACATGGATTTTACTTTTTGGACAACAATTGGAAGAATCCAACATCAAGTTTGGAATTACCCTGTGCATAGCGGTCAACCCCAATTCGATATGGATCGAAGAGTAATGATTCAAATCATAAATCAGGAGTGCGATGAAGTAGTTGAGGGTGGAATGAACTTTATAGCTAAGTCAAGACCAGCTGGGATAGTGACACCAAAGACTGTCCTAGACAAGCCAAAGTCGGTGGTTCCTGGAAGAGCGTTTGTCGTGACTGCCCAAAATGCGAGGACCCCGAACGAGGTGATCACGGGTAAGCTAGTCATAAACTCTTGCAAAGTTTATACCTTATTAGATGCCGGTGCTACCCATTCTTTTATTTCACCTACTTATGCTCAACGTTTGAACTTGACTCCTGAGAAATTAGACTTTGACTTATCTGTTGAAACTCCGTTAAGAGAAACCTTCGTTACATCCACAGTTTACAAATATTGCTTGATTCAAATTGGTACCCTCACCCTACTTGGAGATTTTATATCTTTGAAAATACTTACATTTGACGTGATTCTAGGAATTGACTGGTTAACCACTTATCATGCCAAAATTGATTATTTTCGTAAAGTTATTAGATTTCATATACTTAACCAACCTGTTGTCCGAATTCAAACTACCAAACCACTAAAATCAATCAATATTATTTCAAGTCATAAAGCTATTCGTTTATTGAAAAATGAATGTCAAGCTTTCTTTGCCCATGTCACCTGATTTAAATCAGAATACATCAGATTTGAATGATATTTTTGTTGTTAATGAGTTTCCTGATGTATTTCCCAAAGAAATTCCTGGCCTACCCCCGGAACGTGAAGTTGAATTCTTTATTGACCTTGAACCCGGTACAAAACCCATTTCTAAAACCCCATATCGAATGGCTCCTATTGAACTTGAGGAGTTAAAGGTCCAACTACAGGAGTTGTTAGACATCGATTTTATACGTCCTAGTACGTCTCCTTGGGGTGCTCCTATTTTATTCGTAAAGAAGAAATATGGTAGTATACGACGTTGTATTGACTATCGGGAGTTGAACCATGTCACCATAAAGAATAGGTATCTGTTACCTCATATTAATGACCTGTTCGACCAATTACGAGGTGCTATGGTTGAAGCACCATGAGGATCACAGTTGGTATCAAATATTTGGATCATTTCGTGATTGTCATTATTGATAACATCCTAATATACTCCAAAAGTCTCAAATATTTCTTTACTTAGAATGAACTCAATATGTGAAATCGACGTTGGTTGGAGTTGTTGAAAGATTACGATCATACCATCCAATACCAACCTGGAAAAAGCGAACGTGGTAGCTGAAGCGTTGAGTAGAAGATTGTATGCGGGTACAAGTGAGATATTGTCAACATGAAGCACATTTTGTATGACTTACAAAGGATGAAGATAGAGTTAAAAACTCCAGAGACCCACGTAATGATGTCAAATATACGCATAGAACCAGCTTTAATGGATAGAGTTAAAGCTGCTCAATCTACAGATCTGGAGCTGACGAATATGAAGAAGAAGGTGCAAGAAGATACTATTTCAGAAGCAAGAATCGATGAAGAGGGAATACTTTGAGTTGAATCCAGACTTTGTGTTCCTAACGACTCTGAATTGAAGTATAGAATCATGATGGAAACACAGAACACACCATTTGTAATCCATCCTGGAAGTACCAAAATGTATCGTGATTGTCAACATACAATTTGGTGGAGCAATATGAAGAGATAGATCGCGTAGTTTATCTCAAGGTGTTTAACATGTCAACGTGTCAAGGCGGAGCATCAAGTGCCAAAGGGTCCATTGCAACCACTTGAGATTCCAAAGTGGAAGTGGGAACACATTACCATGGATTTTGTTACTAGTCTTCCCAAGGTTTCTCAAGGCATAGATGCGATTTGGGTTATTATTGATAGATTAACCAAGTCTGCTCATTTCTTGCCGATGCGAGAGACTTATTCCCTTGAACGTCTTGCTCGTATGTACGTGAATAAGATTGTGAGATTGCATGGCATGCCAGTATCCATAGTTTCGGATTGTGACCCAAGATTCACTTCATAATTTTGGGTTAGCTTACAGAAAGCTATGGGCACGGATTTACGATTCAGTTTGGCATATCATCCACAAACGGACAGGCAATCGGAAAGGACTATCCAAACTCTTGAAGATCTATTGAGACTCTGTGTTCTAGACTTCAAAGGGAGTTGGGATAAGTACCTACCATTGGTGGAATTCTCCTACAATAACAGTTATCCGGTAAGTATAGGCATGGCTCCATTCGAGGCGTTGTATGGACGAAAATGTCGTTCTCCAGTATACTGGGACGAGGTGGGTGAAGCAACATTATTGCGACCGAAATTAGTACGTATGACTACAAAAAAGATTCAAATGATCCGGTAACATATACAAACTGCATAAATCGACAAAAGAGTTATGCTGATCTTCATCGAAGGGACGTGGAGTTTAATGTCGGAGATCATGTATTATTACGTGTTGCTCTATAGAAAGGAGTTACGAGATTCAAAAAGAGAGGAAAGCTCAACCCTCGATTTTTGGTCCATTTGAAATCCTTGACCGAGTAGGAAATGTGGCGTATAGACTAGCCTTACCTCCAAGCATGTCTCGTGTTCATAACGTTTTTAATATATCTGTGCTTCATAAATATGTGAAAGATCCAAACCATATTATTGAGTTAGAACCAGGCGAGATAGCCAAAGATTTAACATACGAGGAGGTACCTGTTAAGATCTTGGATAGGAAGGAACATGTCCTACGCTCAAAGGTTATACCTCAAGTTAAAGTTTTGTGGAGGAACCATGATATCGAGGAAATGACCTGGGAGTTAGAATTGGAAATGAAAACGAGGTATCCTCACCTTTTCAACATACAAGGTACATACGTCAATTTTGAGGATGAAATTTCATAAGGAGGGGAGGTTATAAGACCCCAAATTTTATGAATAAAATTTAATTTTCTTTATAATTATTTTGAAATAGTAAGGTGTTGATTTGATAAATGTGATAAGCTATGGGTGAAATGTGTAAAGTTTATAAAGTAAGCAAGTGGTTATAAAATCTTCATTGTGCCGGGGAATATTCGTTTGGTCGATGAATATTCTTTTTATCGGAGAATATTCGTACGACGGCGCAGTCATTGGTAGACCCCACAACGAAATAAATGTAGGATATAGAAAGCGACAAAAGTAACCTTTTTATAAAAATAACGACAAAACTGTTACCATTAGTACTGTTGATATACTCAGTGGTTAAAATACAGTAATACGTGGTGTTGCACAGTAGCACACGGTATTGCACAGTATTTCAAATTATTGATTCTTACGTAGGAAGGAACTTACTCAATTATTGTTACAGTAATTACTGTTCAATATTTTATATTATTAATTCAATAATTGCATAATATTTTATTGGTTCAATATTTGCTATGTTGATATTCTATATCAATAAGTGCTACTTTGCTATTTTATATTATTGATTCAATAATTGTCATTGCACATTATTTCAAATTATCAAGTCAATAATTCATATTATTTGAATAATATTATTAGATAGCATTATTGGCAATGTCTAAGGAAGTTCTGTCTAGGAAAGGGGTTGATTAATTGCGCGCCAGTAAGGAGAAATTCTTATCGGAAGGCCCCCACTTTCCTGGGAACGACCTGGTTGTCAATATTGTAGTTCTGTAATATTATTTATGAATAATTAATTTTTGATATATATGATAAAGAAATATTTATTCAATGTGGATTTAAACGGAGGAATTTTTAACATGTGACATTTGTTGAAAGTTGATATTTTATCTTGTTCGATAAAATAATTCATTCAAATATATTATTATAATATTACATTATAGTAGTATGATGTGATTATATAATAGTATGATTTTTATAATTTGAATGGTAACATTATTATAGTAAATTCATGGTATAAAAGTTAAACGAGGTGGAAGAATGCAAATTGAATTTGAACTCTTATGATGCAAACAATGATGTCATCGAAGCGATGAGGTAAGCAAGGATGTCATCAGAGCGATGAGGTAAGCAATGATGTCATAGGATCGATGATGTAAGGGATGATGTCATATATTATGGCAAAAGGACTATTTTACTCTTACTCTGTCGAGCCTATAAATAGAAGCTCATTTCTTCATTATTTCTCACCAATTTACTAAAGCTATAGAGAGAGAAAGTATAGAGAGAATAAGAGAGAAAGAAGAAGAGTATTATGCTATTACACTAGTGCAGTCTCCAAATTTTTAAAGTAAGGGGTATTATTTCTTTCGTATTCATGAAAAGGGTTATTTTCTTTCAATACTCGTAAGGATTGTTATTTCATTCTTTATTATTCTGTTGGAATAACCTGTCTACGCGGGCTGCCGCATGCATGGTGAAATCCTGTTGTTATTCCATTCTTTATTATTCTATGGAAATAACCTGTCTACGCGACTACCACATGCCTGGTGAATAACCCTTCGTATTCAGTTGTTATTAAATTGTGAAAATAATCTGTCTGAGCGGACTACCGCCAGACGGGCGAAAATTCAATTACAGTTTCGTATATTATTTTATTTCAGATTCCTAACTCTAAACTTACTACGGTAAATATTGCTTCTAGAATTCCTGAAATGATCAGAAATTTCTTGAGTTTTACGCTTCATCTAGTATCATTTCACCGGAATAATTTTCTGAACTTTCTCGTGAAATTGTTATTTTCGCTGCGAATATTGATCTAAAACTTGTTGTCCATTATATTTTATCTGATTTATTGAAGACTAACGATAATTTATTATTCATTATCTTAGTCATAATATTCTTTACTGGGCTAGTTGAGCTCACCCTTTTCATCCATTGTTCTCTTCAGGAAATGGGAATATCTCGGGGACTAGTCGGGGATCAGAGTGATGGTCAGAGTTAGATCAGTAGAAGTCCTCACTATTCTATAAAATAGTGGGATAATGATTGTAATTAATAAGAAGTGAATTTGAATGTTTATATTTCGTATTATATACGATTTGTATTGAAATTCACAATTTATGTGGTTGTAGTTTGCACGACCGTATGTTATAAAAGATTATATTTGAATTCTGTACCATGTATTTGGCGACTCAGAATGGGTTGGTATTGCACCTATTTTGGGGGTGTCACAGCTGGTATCAGAGCCATAAGTAAAGAGCCCCGAGCCTCTATCGGTGACTCCCTGTGTGGGATGCACCGAAGCCAGACTCTCCGTAGGGGACGCCGTTCTGTAGTGGCAAACTGATAGGTATTATTGTGAGGTGCTGTCCAAGGTATCATTTTGGGGGCGTCACAAGCCACCCAAGTGTCTTGACTCTAGAGGTAATCCACCAAGGAAGAGGAATTGTTCAAGAAGGAGGGTGGTTGGCTAAACCCTAGTTTTCTATCCTCTATAGAAAAGGAGTACTTTCCAACAATTGAAATTGCATCATCTGATATGTAACATAAGACTCCTCTTATATAAATATTGATTAACTTTTCTAATCCTATTAGAAATATGGTTTCATTTAATTAATTAAACTCCTTTAATTAATTAGGCTTCCCAATATATTGGGAATAATTAATTAAACTCATTTAATTAATTTGCCTCCTAATCTCATTAGGAATAAATAAGAGTACTAATATTAAATTTCTTCCTAAACTTCTTTAAAAATTAAAATAATAATAATATTAATAAGACTCCTCTTATTAATTTATATTTAATATTTTCAAAATATTAAATAATAAATATTAAGCTATTTAATTTATTCTATCACCATAGATTAAATTAATTACACTTAATACATTATTACGATTATGCCATTACCTTCTTAAATAATTATTCTTCCTTTTATGGTGTGACTCTTTAGGTTCTCTATATTAAATCGGTTGTGAATAAATCAATTAGAACAATTCTAATCTTATTTAAATAAATAAATTAAACTAATAATCTATTTAAATAAATAATATTTATTCTACAATAGGGATATGCCTCCCTAGCGATCAACGACTTTATAGGTAATACAGATTTCAATATTAATCATAAAAGAAACTGTGAGTAAATAGTTACCGTACAATTCAATCCTTCCACCATACAATGTCCCTATTAAATATAAGACATGGAATTACTGTCAAGTCTTATTTTATTTAATTATATGTATTTCGATTAGAAAATACACAACTCAAAATAATGCAAATTAGAAACTCCTTTCTAATTTCATTCTGCCTTGGCCAAGGACTACTGGTTGTCATTTAACGAATCATATAGGACATATCTCTTCTTTTACTAGAAGCGGTAGATTCTTTATTGATCATTTATTATCTCCATATGTAACTTATTACACCCAAGCATACCCTTTGATATACCCTAAGGGTCTTAAGGAATAAGTCAAAGTATAATTCATTACACATAAGATACTATGATGATCTCAAGTCTGAGGATCACTTGTACTACTATCACATTAGGAATTCCTACTGACAAGTGAGTAAAACTTCATTAGGTATTCCTTAGCGAGTCACGTTCAGTGTACTTATTCTCCAATAAGCACCTACATACTTGCTTTAGTGTCTCCACACAAATGATAATGAGATCAATCATCCTCATCCAAGGAGCAAGTAACGTATGTACCAATCTATCTGGATTTACTAATCCCCTTTTTAGTAATCCAACGATTGGGAACTATTTTAGTTTTAAGCTTTCTAAGAATTTAGATCTCATTAGCATGATTAACATAATGATTCTAAAAGCATTGCTTAAAACTATGGGTTATTTACATATCATAAAAATAGCATCATGTAGATAATTAAATGCCTTTAATAAATGAATACTTTGATTAATAAATAAATAAGATCGTTTACAAAGTATATGCTGTGTCATCATACATGATTAGCTTGTATGCATACTACTTTCAATCTCCCACTTGCACTAAAGTCAATCGTCGTAGTATCTCATACCCATCTTCTCTAAGTGATGATCAAACTGCTGTTGTGTTAAAGCTTTAGTAAATGATTCTGCAATGTTGTCTTGAGAGTCTCACGCTCCAAGGTGACGTCTCCTCTATCAATGATCTCCCTGATCAAGTGAAATTGCCTCAACATGTGTTTGGATTTTTGATGAGACCTGGGTTCCTTAGCATGCGCAATAGCTCCAATGTTGTCACTGTATAAGGGGACTTCTCCTCTAATGCTAGGAACCACACCAAGTTCTGTTATGAACTTCTTCATCCAAATAACCTCCTTTGCAGCTTCACTTGCATCTATGTACTCTGACTCTGTCACTGAATCAGCAACTGTTTGCTTCTTGGAACTCTTCCAACTTACTGCGCCTCCGTTCAAAGTAAATACATACCCCAAAACAGGTTTACTGTCATCTTGGTCCGTTTGTAAACTTGAGTCTGTTAAGCCCTTGAGTTTTAATTCAGACCCACCGTAGACAAGAAATACATCCTTAGTTCTTCGTAAGTACTTAAGGATATTTTTCACTGCCTTCCAGTGCTCTTCTCCTAGATTCGATTGATATCTGCTAGTTACACTAAGTACATGAGCGACATCCGGTCTAGTACATATTATACCGTACATGATAGATCCTATCGCTGAAGTATAAGGAATCTTACTCATATGGTCTTTCTCCTCAGGTGTCTTTGGGGCCTAGTTTCTTGGAGAGATGTATTCCATGGCTCATCGGCATGAGACCTCTTTTAGAATCTTCCATGTTAAACCTCTTTAGCATCGAGTGAATGTACGTTCCTTGGGATAAGCCAAGCATCCTTTTAGATCTATCTCTATACATCTGTATCCCTAGAATACAGGATGCCTCTCCCAAGTTTTCATGGAGAAAGTGTTTAGATAACCAGATTTTAATCGATTGTAGCATATGAATATCATTCCCTATTAGTAATATATCATCAACATATAATACAAGGAATGAAACAGCGCTCCCACTAACCTTTTTGTACACACATGGTTCATCCTCATTTTTGATAAAATTAAACTATTTGATTGTCTCATCAAAACGGATGTTCTATCTACGAGAAGCTTGCATAAATCCATAAATGGATCGATGTAGCTTACAGACTTGATTTGTTCCAAACTTTGAAATAATCCCTCTGGCTGTGTTATATACACATCCTCCTCAAGTTTCCCATTGAGGAAGGCCGTTTTCACGTCTATTTGCCATATCTAATAGTCGTAATAAGATGCAATCGCAAGAAAAATCCGAATGAACTTGAGCATAGCTACTGGTGAGAAGGTTTCATCATAGTCAACTCCTTGTACTTTGCCTCTTAGATCATAATGGTCAAGTGTGTGCACATCCAAATTAATATGATTTAAGTTAAGTCCAACTTAGCACTCCATATATTCAAAAAAGAAAAATAGTATCCTTGTGTGTGCACAACAAAATAATATTGTTTAATTTTCTTTATAAGCATCAAATGTGATTAAATTAACATCTTAAATACTTAATACTTGCCTTGTGTGTGCACAACAAACTCATATTAAATATTTAATACTCTATTAATTTTATCATGCTAGAAGGCGACATTCGATATTCCACATATCTTTGAACGCTTTAGACTTAAAATAATTTCTTTGAGGGGTTTGTTATTATTAGTCTCATCTTGTTTAGCGCTCATGCACATATATATATATATATATAAAATACGCCTCATTTTATTAAAACATGCGAAGCATGTTTGCATAAAATATAATATATATAATACTTAGCATGCACATATATAATACAATATTCTACCCGGATTGATTATGGACTTTTATTCTAGTTTGGTTCACTAGAGTCACCAAGTGAACCAAAAGGTCAAACCTAGGAGTGCAAGAATTAAATTTAAACGTAACTATTACATTTAAACTCGGGCTCAATTACAAACGGGTCTTCACGCGCTCCTTGGTCTCCAATTCTTCAAGATAATTCTAACTAGTCTTATTTAAATAGAAACCTTGATCATCAGTCAAGGGGAAGTACATAGGAGGGAGATAGAATTTTACATCAAGAAAAATTAGAGTAGACGAGGTACGCAGACCTCATTTAATAAAACTCATTCATTCAAGCATTCAACTAAAATAAAATCCAATCACATTGGTCAATAGTCCATAATCAACCCCATTTATTTACATACAAATCACCATATGCATCAATAAATAAAACATTTAATATATACATTGATATCGATTTAATGGGAAATCCTAGTTAGTTTCGAAAACCAATTTCAACTCTAATTAGTTATCATGGAATCTAATTCCAACTCTAATTAGTTAGCATGAAATCCAATTCTAATTAAAATAAACATCTTTATTTTAATCCAATTCCAAATCTAATAAACTTTTTTATTAATATGGAATTACAGAAAATATTTATTTTTAATTTTTAATTAAAATAAACTTTTTATCTTAAAAAAATCTGGTGGGGTGGTGCTGCAGCGCTGCTAATGAACTGGCATACGGCGCTGCCGCGCCACGTCATCATCAACTGGGACACGGAGCCGGTGCTACAACGCTGCGAATGAACTAGCATCCGGCGCTGCAGCGACACGTCACCTTCAGGAACACGGAGCCAGCGCAGCAGCGCCGCTGGGCAGTGTCCGTTTTCCTAGTTCGCGAATTGGGCAGTTTTTCTCCAAAAACAAAATTCCTAGCTAACTATTATGTCCAATTAAATTGTTCAAAACATATATTAGTTTATATATCAAATCTAGACAATTAATAACACGCATAAAAGTTTGGCTTTGATACCACTGTTAGGTTTGTATGAAATCGTGGGCCGCAATCAAATTGCAAAAATAGCAGAAGCATGATATATCAAAGTTTAAAAATTTTCTACAAACCAATTACCCGGATCATCCTTTATGCACAATTATTAATTAAAATGAAATAGAAGGAGATTATATTCATACCCTTGTAGAACGAAACTTTCACATGTACGAGTTCAACTCCTTGTTCTTCGTGATCTCCTTGAATCTCCGGGATTGATTCTTTCCTTTGATCAACGTTAGCCACCCAAATGCTTGGCCTCTAGAGGTGATCCACTAAGGAAGATGAATTGTTCAAGAAGGATGGTGGTTGGCTAAACCCTAGTTTTCTATACTCTATAGAAAAGGAGTACTCTCCAACAATTAGACTTGCATCATCTGATATCTAATTTAAGACTCATCTTATACAGATATTGGTTAACACTTCTAATCCTATTAGAAATAGGGTTTCATTTAATTAATTAAACTCCTTTAATTAATTAGGTTTCCCAACATATTGGGAATAATTAATTAAACTCCTTTAATTAATTTGCCTCCTAGTCTCATTAGGTATAAATGAGAGTACTAATATTAAATTAATTCTTAAACTCCTTTAGAAATTAAAATAATAATAATTATAATAATAATATTAATAAGACTGCTCTTATTAATTTATATTTAATATTTTCAAAATATTAAATAATAAACATTAAGCTATTTAATTTATTCTATCACTATAGATTAAATTAATTACACATAATGCATTATTACGATTATGCCATTACCTTCTTAGATAATTATTCTTCCTTTTATGGTGTGACCCTTTAGGTTCTCCATATTAAACTTGTTGTGAATAAATCAATTAGAACAATTCTAATCTTATTTAAATAAAGAAATTAAACTAATAATCTATTTAAATAAATAATATTTATTCTACAATAGGAATAAGCCTCAATGGCAATCAATGACTTTCTAGATAATATAGATTTCAACATTAATCATAAAAGAACCTTTGAGTAAATAGTTACCGTACAATTCAATCATTCCACCATATAATGTCCCAATTAAATATAATACATGAAATTACCATCAAGTCTTATTTTATTTAATTATATGTATTTCGATTAGAAAATGCACAACTCCAAATAATGCAAATTAGAAATTCTTTTCTAATTTCATTCTGCCTTGGCCAAGGACTACTGGTTGTCATTTAACGAGTCACATAGGACATATCTCTTCTTTTACTAGAAGCGGTTGATTCTTTATTGATCATTCATTATCTCCATATGTATCTTATTACACCCAAGCATACCCTTTGATATACCCTAAGGGTCTTAAGGAATAAATCAAAGTATAATTCATTACACACAAGATACTATGATGATCTCAAGTCCGAGGATCACTTGTACTACTATCACATTAGGAATTCCTATTGACAGACGAGTAAAACTCCATTAGATATTCCTTAGAAGTCACGTTCAGTGTACTTATTCTCCAATAAGTACCTACATACTTGCTTTAGTGTCTCCACACAAATGATCATGCAATCAATCATCCTCATCCAATGAGCAAGCAATATATGTACCAATCTATCCGAATTTACTAATCCCTTTTTTAGTAATCCAACGATTATGAACTATTTTAGTTTTAAGCTTTCTAAGAATTTAGATCTCATTAGCATGATCAACATCATGATTCTAAAAGTATTGCTTAAAACTATGGGTTATTTGCATATCATAAAAATAGCATCATGTAGCTAATTAAATGGTTTTAATAAATTAATACTTTTATTAATAAAAAATAAGATCGTTTACAAAGTATATGCTTTATCATCATACATAATTGGCTTGTATGCATACTACTTTCACGAAATTCGGTCTATCTTCACATCCGAATTTCGTACATCACGAGTACATCTCATTCCAAACATACATCATTATATAACTAAATAGAGCGACATACATATGTAAAATCCCAGGTTCTATTACCTTAAAGCTTTCATTCCTTCAAATAATGATAATTACATAACTTTTCATAGCATATTACCGTCAAATCTTCTGACGAAATGTCATTACGACATACCGAACTCTCACAAAGGCTTAGGTTATTCAAACCCTAACCCTTAGGGTCTCGTTGGGTGAATAGTGCCTATTTTGTCTTTTCAGAAATATTTTTGTTCCCGTAAATATTTTATTTTCATCTCAAAAATTCATACTCGTTCATTCTAGCTCGTAGCCAAAATCCTCCATGTTTCTAATCATCCTATGTCTTAGAATGACTAATAAACACATAACACAGAATATAATTAATAAAAATTCATTTTATTAATTAATAATTCTTTAAACTTAATTTCTGGACAATCTAATTTTTTGGGTTGTCACATTCCTCCCCCCTTATAAAAATTCCGTCCTCGAAATTTCTAAAACCACATCCATACTCGGATGCTTTATCCTTACAACCTTCAACGAAGGTTTAACCTTACTTCTTTTTATTTTTGTTGAAAAATCTCAGCATACTATTTCAATTAGGTATTTACCTAATTATTCCTTCTCATTATCTCTTCAACATCATTTTTCCCAAGGATCATTATCTGTTATAATCGTTAGGTGTTAAACATCATGACAACTATACTTCTAATCTCTTGGGATATCACATTCACCCCTTCGTCTATAAATTTTGTCCTTAAAATTGTTAACATACTCTTCTTCTCAAATTATCTTCCAAGAAGTTCTATCTTCCCACATTCAATAGTCTCCATAATTTGCAAACTAATCATGAATTTGAACGAATGACTAGAAATATAAAGATTCCTTTAAAACATTTTGCTGAGGGGTTCTAAAGACCATGAACTATTGAACTTGATTTATCGGTATTTAACACAAACTAATTCCTTGATCAGTCTGTTTACAATCACAAATAAAGTAAACTACCTATTTCGATACATTAGGTGATCAACCTATTGTACAACCCCAGATCGCTAGGTTTGTTCACCTCAGACTTATTCATTTAGATTCCGCACCAAAATAATTTGGTTTGGCATAACCTTTCAAAGAAAGCTTGATTTTCTTTTAAACATGACATACCATTTATCTAGCCAAAATAAATAGCTTAGACCTATACCAATGAATTGGACATCAACTTGAAACATTCATCTAGTCAAAACAATTGACATCGACTACTTCTTTAAATTCTTTCATTATAACTCAAAACGTTTAATGACGTTGACAAGTACATAATATTCGATGATTATTATTCTTTTATATCTAGTTTTATTACATGTTTCATGTGGATATGAGCTTATTATTGTGTTTATTGATTTCAGAATTATGTGGAGCTAATATATTGAAACAGAACGAATTGGAGTTTAATTTGGGTCCAATTGGGCTGACCCAATTCGGCAACAAGGAACTAACAATTTAATTACATGGGCTCACGAATTGATTGGGTCCAGCAACTTAATTATTCGGTCAAGCAGTTTAGGAGTCCTAGTAGCAGTACTATTCCTAGCAGGTCACACAAGCCAGCAACTCAAAATTTCTAAATGGGCTAAGTTAATTAAATGAATTCCTAATGCAGCCCAAGCCTTTCTTCATCATGTACGCAACTTGCAAGAGGGCCCACGGTTTACTCACCAAGTCCAAAAAGCTCACGTGCATGGGTATCCCAAATTTTGGCGCCGTTGCCGGGGAGTAATTGTGCGTTTTGTTTTTATTCTATTATTTCTTTTGTTTTTGTTTTATGACTCGATCTTCTCAGGCTACTATATTAGATTTTGATCCAGAGATTGAGAAAACTGCAAGGAGGCTAAGAAAGCAAAAAGTACAACATTCTACTGCAGATTTAGACGAGGCTTCTGCATCATCACCGGGCCTCAACTTAGCTTTGGAATTACTTTCTGACAAATCATTCACCGAATCAGACGAAGAAGAAAAGATGGCGGAGCCCAACAACAATCGGACATTGAAACAATTGGCTACTCCTAATCTTACTCATCAACCTTTGTGCATTGAATATCCTGCTTTAAATGCTGCATTTGAACTTAAATCCGGACTAATTCATCTTTTGCCTACTTTCCGTGGTCTTACAAGGTGAAGATCCATACAAGCATTTAAAGGAATTTCATGTGGTGTGCTCGACCATGAAACCACACGGAATTTCAGAGGAACAAATCAAATTAAGAGCCTTCCCATTCTCTCTAGCAGATTTAGCAAAGGATTGGCTGTACTATCTCCCATCCGGATCAATAAATTCATGGTGCGACATGAAAGGGCTATTCTTAGAGAAATATTTTCCTGCTTCAAGAGTGGCCAACATAAGGAAAGAGATTTGCGGGATCCGATAATTTAGTGGAGAAACACTGTACGAGTACTGGGAGAGATTCAAGAAATTGTGCTCCAACTGCCCTCCCCACCAAATCGATGAGCAACACTTGATTCAGTACTTCTACGAAGGATTGATACCAATGGAAAGAAGTATGATCGATGCGGCTAGTGGAGGAGCATTAGTGGACAAGACACCAGAGGCTGCAAGAAATCTGATTGCAAACATGGCTACTAACTCACAACAATACGGAATAAGGAATGATCAAACTCCAAAAAAGGTAAATGAGGTAAGCACAAGTGAATTGGTACAACAGATTTCTAACTTAACTGCTGTGGTGCAACAATTAACAACAGGAAACGTGCCGGTTGCGAGGGCTTGCGGATTATGCTTAATGGCAGGGCATAGCTACTGACGCGTGCCCAACATTGCAAGAGGATGAGAATGCACAGCAAGCCAATGTAGTAGGTAACTACCAAACACAACCAAAGAAATATGATCCCTACTCAAACACTTACAATCCAGGCTGGAGAGACCATCCGAACCTCAGTTATGGCGGGAACAGGCCACAAACACAAGGAGTGTTCCCACCGAGGCAGCAGGGCTTCCAACCAGCCCAACCCCAATATCAACCTAAGCAAGCAGCACCTGCACCTACTGGAACAACATTGGAGGATATGTTCAAAGCATTCATGGGACAGACACAACAGTTCATGAATCAGACACAGCAGTTCCAGCAGGAGACAAAAGCTTCGGTTCAAGACTTGAGAAACCAAGTAGGACAGCTGGCTACAACTGTGGGGATATTGGAATCCAAAGACTAGGGAAAATTACCATCTCAAACAGTAGTCAACCCAAGGGAGAATGCAAGTGCCATAACTTTGAGGAGTGGAACACAGTTACATACACCACCTACCCCCGTAGAGTTTGAGGAGGAAGCAGCTAAGGAGGAAACAGAAAAATCCAAGGTACAACCTAACCCTCCTACTCAGCTTAAAAACATTCCTCTTCCATTTCCTCCCAGAAATTCTAAAACCACAAAGAAAGATGAAAAAGAAAAAGAAATTCTGGAAACTTTTAGAAAAGTAGAAGTAAACATCCCTCTCCTTGATGCAATCAAACAAGTGCCAAGATATACAAAATTTTTAAAAGAATTATGCACTAATAAAAGAAAATTGCAAAATGATGAAAAAGTTACTGTTGGAGAAAATGTATCTGCTGTCCTTCAAAGAAAAATGCCTACTAAATGTAAAGATCCAGGAATGTTCACAATCCCATGCAAAATAGGAAACACCAGATTTGAAAAGGCCATGCTAGATTTAGGAGCTTCAATTAATGTTATGCCTTTATCTATTTATGCCTCTTTAAATCTAGGTCCTTTGAAAAATACTGGTGTAATTATTCAATTGGCAGATCGTACTAACACTTACCCCCGAGGGGTAATTGAAGATGTCTTAGTGCAGGTGAACGAACTAATCTTTCCTACAGATTTTTACATTGTGGACATGGAAGATGATATATCACCAAACCCTTCCCATATCTTGTTAGGAAGGCCATTCCTAAAAACAGCAAAAACCATGATTGATGTGCATAATGGGACCTTGACAATGGAATTCGATGGAGAAAAGATTCAATTTAACATCTATGATGCCATGAGGTACCCTAGTGATATAGGGCAAGTTTTTGCTATTGATGTGAGAGATTCCTTAATACATAGAGCTTTGGAAAGAATACACAGGGATAGTTTGGAGGTGGTCATCACCAACAGTATGGATATGGACAAGGAAGATGAAGTTGAGCGAACTCAGGAATTGAATGAAATTGTGGCTGCACTACACTCATTGCCGAAATTCTCAGATAAGTCAGCAGTACATTCTATTCAATTACCTATTTCTCATCAAAAGTTACTACCATCTGTTGTGCAAGCTCCAACCCTAGAATTAAAATAATTACCTGTACATTTGAAATATGCATATTTGGGGACTAATGATACTTTGCCTGTTATTATTGCTAGCAATCTAACTAAAATGCAGGAAGATAAATTACTGAGAGTCCTAAGGGACCATGTCACAGTTTTTGGTTGGACGATAGCGGATATCAAAGGTATTAGTCCTGCGATGTGCATGCATCGGATATTATTAGAGGATGGAGCTAAGCCCACGAGGGACGCACAAAGAAGATTGAATCCACCCATGATGGAGGTGGTGAAAAAAGAGGTGCTCAAACTGCTTGATGCCGGCATAATCTATCCCATTTCCGATAGTCAATGGGTGAGTCCAGTGTAGGTAGTCCCAAAGAAATCCGGAATCACCGTTGTCAAGAACGATGATAATGAGTTGGTACCCACACGGATACAAACAGGATGGAGAGTGTGTATTGACTACAGGAAATTAAATGCTGTAACAAGAAAATATCACTTTCCTCTTCCTTTTATTGATCAAATGTTGGAAAGATTAGCTGGGCACACTTATTACTGTTTTCTAGATGGTTTTTCAGGATATAACCAGATTGTGATTGCACCCGAGGACCAAGAAAAGACCACATTCACATGTCCCTTCGGCACATTTGCATACCGACGTATGTCATTTGGACTCTGTAATGCTCCTGGTACTTTTCAGAGATGCATGGTAAGCATTTTTTCAGACCTTTTAGAAAACTGCATTGAGGTCTTTATGGATGACTTCACAATACATGGTGATTCTTTGGATGCATGCTTAGATAATTTGAGTCGTGTTTTGGATAGATGCAAGGAAACTAATCTTGTTCTAAATTGGGAAAAATGTCATTTTATGGTAGAACAAGGAATAGTACTTGGTCATGTTGTATCATCTAAGGGTCTCGAAGTTGATAAAGCTAAGATAGATATTATTTCTGCTTTGCCTTACCCCGTCAGTGTGCGGGAGATTCGTTCTTTTCTTGGTCATGCAGGATTCTATCGAAGGTTTATCAAGGAGTTCTCGAAGATTGCATTGCCCTTGTGTAAGTTGCTACAAAAGGATGTGGACTTTCAGTTTAGTGATGAGTGCAAGGAAGCTTTTGATATTTTAAAGAAATTGCTGACCTCTGCCCCTGTGATCCAACCACCGAATTGGAAGTTTCCATTTGAAATCATGTGTGATGCAAGCAACTATGCAGTGGGGGCTGTTTTGGGACAAAGAATTGACAAAGTTGTTCATGCTATCTACAATGCTTCTAGAACTTTGAATGGAGCTTAGATAAACTATTCCACAACTGAAAAGGAACTTTTATCTGTGGTTTTTGCTTTAGATAAATTTCGATCATATTTGCTTGGCACTAAAGTTATAGTTTATTCTGACCATGCTGCTCTCAGGTATTTGCTAACTAAGAAGGACTCTAAACCTAGGATTATTAGATGGATTCTCCTTTTGCAAGAATTTGACTTGGAGATCAAAGATAAGAAGGGTGCAAATAACTTGGTAGCGGATCACCTGAGTAGGTTGCTGAGAGAAGAGGATGAACTACCTTTGCGTGATTCCTTCCCAGATGAGCAGTTACTTTCCATCCATGCTGAAACTCCATGGTATGCAGATTTGGTGAACTATTTGGTAAGTGCATATTTTCCTAAGGAATTTTCCAAATCCCAGAAAGAAAAGCTAAAGAGTGATGCTAGACACTATGTTTGGGATGATCCATACTTATGGAAATTTTGTGCTGACCAGATAATTAGAAGATGTGTGCCAAATAATGAATTCCAATCTATTCTAGTTTTTTGCCATTCTCAGGCATGTGGAGGACATTTTGGTCCAAAAAGAACTGCTAACAAAGTTTTGGAAAGTGGTTTTTATTGGCCATCAATTTTTAAAGATTCCTATCTGTTTTGTAAAACATGTGATAATTGCCAAAGGACGGGGAATATCTCTCAAAGAAATCAAATGCCCCAAACTCCTATTTTAGTTGTTGAGATTTTTGATGTTTGGGGTATAGATTTTATGGGACCTTTTCCTTCATCCTTTGGAAATGTATATATTCTTTTGGCTGTTGATTATGTCTCAAAATGGGTGGAAGCTAAAGCCACTAGGACTGACGATTCTAAAGTTGTTGCAGATTTTGTCAGGACTAACATATTTGTCAGGTTTGGAGCACCACGGGCCATCATTAGCGATCGCGGAACTCACTTTTGTAATAGGGTATTAGCGGCTTTGTTCAAGAAGTACAATGTTTTGCACAAGGTTTCTACATCCTACCATCCGCAAAGTAATAGCCAAGCTGAGGTGTCCAACCGGGAGATCAAATCCATTTTGGAGAAGGTAGTCAACCCAAGCAGGAAGGATTGGAGTTTGAGACTAGATGATGAACTTTGGGCCTATCGAACGGCATTCAAAACTCCTATTGGGATGTCACCATATCGGATTGTGTTTGGGAAACCCTGCCACTTACCAGTTGAGTTAGAGCATAGGGCCTTTTGGGCAATCAAGCAGTGCAACATGAGTTTGGAAGTAGCTGGAGTACACAGGAAGTTGCAATTACAAGAATTGGAGGAATTAAGGAATGAAGCCTATGAAAGTTCAAAATTTACAAGGAAAAGACCAAGGCCTTTCATGATAAGCAAATTGTGCGGAAAACCTTTGTTATGGGACAGAAAGTTTTGTTATATCATTCTCGGCTTAAGTTATTTCCGGGTAAATTGAGATCTAGATGGGTTGGTCCTTTTGTTATCACTAATGTGTTTTCTCATGGTGCAGTCGAGATTCATAGTCCAAGTACAGGAAAGATTTTTAAAGTGAATGGACATAGATTGAAACCGTTCTATGAGGGACATCAGGTGGAAAATATTGAGATAGGTGGAGCTAGATGATCCGGTCTATGAAGAATGAGAATGGAGACATGATGTCAAGCCAATGACAATAAACAAGGGCAGCTGCTTGGGAGGCAACCCAAGAATCCAGATTTGATCTTTCTATCCTTTTACTATTTAGTTTTTTATTTTTTATTTTTTTTAATTGCATGTAGTTCTTTCTTCTTTGTATGATTTTCTTACATTGGGGACAATGTAAGGTTTGAGTGTGGGGGGAGAGATTTAGGTTTTTTTTTTGTTTTTTTTATTTTTAGTGATATTGATCTGCTGATTTTGATAGAAAATAGGACCATCTTGATGCCTTTGAAATTTTTGAAAAAAAAACTGATTTCCGTGAGTTTTTTTTGCCTATGTGTTTGAAGGTTAAAGTCAAAAATTGGAAATCAATGCTAAAAATTCAAAATCTGTTTGATGCTTCATTAGTTAATGATTGAGAAAAACTAAGTCATGATCCATCGAAATTGATTTGAATTGAATTTGTGTCTCATGAGTACTTGAACATGTGATATATGCTTAGTTGGCTAAGTTATCTGTGGAGTTGTCTATGTGCACTAATCTCATGCTCTAGAACTATTGAACTGCTTACGCTTTTTGCAGGACGATGTGAAAAAAAATCAAAAAAAAAATTAGAAACCAGTGAAATTATTGAAAAAGACGTACAAGAGAAGTCATGTGGTGGGATGAGATGGAGCGTAAAACGCACTCTCCCATAAACACGTGCAGTTAAGTGAGATGGAGCATAAAATGCACTCACTTATAAAAGAATGATTGAGGAAGGTGAAACGGAGCATAAAATGCATTCACCAGAAATAAAGAGGAAAAATGAAAGGGTCCTAGTGAGAAAAAATAAATAAATAAATAAAGCAGAAAAAATATGTTTTGAGTTTTTGAGTGGTGTGCACGGTTTTTGTTCCATGGTAATTATGTTGAGTAAGTGTGTGGGTTATAGAAGAGTGTTTATGTGATTACAATTTAACTTAATGAAATTCATTGGTGAAATGGGGAGGTGGTTATCATGAGTTAATTGATGAACATTGATCATGCTTTTGTGGGTTTAGTATTGATAATCATGATCTGATTTTAAAATCTTTTGACGTTATGGTTAAGTAGAGTTTTTGGAAATCCAACTTTTGGTTTACACGAGGACGTGTAAAAAGCTAAGTGTGGGGGAATTTGACAAGTACATAATATTCGATGATTATTATTCTTTTATATCTAGTTTTATTACATGTTTCGTGTGGATATGAGCTTATTATTGTGTTTATTGATTTCAGAATTATGTGGAGCTAATATATTGAAACGGAACGAATTGGAGTTTAATTTGGGTCCAATTGGGCTGACCCAATTCGGCAACAAGGAGCTAACAATTTAATTACATGGGCTCACGAATTGATTGGGTCCAGCAACTTAATTATTCGGTCAAGCAGTTTAGGAGTCCTAGTAGCAGTACTATTCCTAGCAGGTCACACAAGCCAGCAACTCAAAATTTCTAAATGGGCTAAGTTAATTAAATGAATTCCTAATGCAGCCCAGCCTTTCTTCATCATGTACGCAACTTGCAAGAGGGCTCACGGTTTACTCACCAAGTCCAAAAAGCTCACGTGCATGGGTATTCCAATTTGGCAAGTAATTGAGTTACATGTCCTAGTGGGTCACGGTTTTATATGTAAAGGAATTGTTTATCAAGTGGGCAATATGCTTGGAAAAGGAAATTAACATGCATTCCTATTCTAAATAGAGGAGCTCAAGTCCTAGTTGGAATCATCATCATCACGTCATCACGTGCCCAGCAGCTTATGAAGCATCACACGAATTGGAATTGGGCAGCATCACTTCTCCTTGTTCTATTCGGGATTGGATGGAATTAAAGGAGAGAACAACATATATATTATATCATGTGGGCCCACAGTCTCATGTATTCTAAAATAGAAGCAAGCATTCCAAGTAGCTTACAAATAGCCAGCAGCTTTGCAAAGGAAGAATATATCAAGAGGAGCAACGAAATTAGAAGAAAAATGCAAAGCTGAACAGTAGCCTGCTCCGCTGGAGTGGGTAGGCGGGATATGGGTCAGCTACACTTCTCCTTTTCCCATTCGGACGGAGCAATAAGGAAGGGGAGATGAGGGCTGCAAATTTAATGTTATAAATAATTTCTTTATGGAAACTAGTTATAATTGTAATTCCTTTTAGGATTTGGATTCCTAGTTCTTATAGGATTTAGGCCCTTGTCTAGCACTATAAATAGAGGATGATAGTCAATGTTTTATTCATTCAATCTTCTACCAACTATCATACCTCATTGAAGTGCAGACTTGGAGCATGTCAGGCTAGTTTCTTTATTCAGTTCTAAAGGGAGGTGGAACCTTGTTACAAGTAATTAATTAATTGAGTATTATTATTTATTCCTTCTTGTATGAAATTTCTTCTTATAATCTGTTTTCATTGATTGCATGCTAATTGATCTAATTAATTTGATATGGCCAATTGAGTTAATTTAATCATTATCATATGCTAGATTAAGATTGGTATTACGTGTAATTGATATCTGTCTTCATCACAAGTAGTAAATTAGTGATACTAATTGTGGACAAGCTTTTGTGTATTGCTAAGATTATCAGAAAACGAGTTAAATAAATCGAGCTTATGTGTTTGTTGCTTGGATTAGCCTAATTCTCTATTTCTTAATGCTTCTATCATATTAAATCTAGAGAGCTTGTTCTAGGTTATATGCTAGTTGAATCTGGTGAAGAGCTTGTTTCATACAGTGAATATCTAAGGAGAATTTCGGATAGCAGAGCTTATTGTTATCTAGGGTTAATAGTTTCATTGAAGGGTAAAGAATAATAACTTGATTAATTGATTGCTGTGCTTGGTGAAATTGAACTACAGAACTGAAGTTTTTACATATTTGGTTAATCTCTTTATTTAAATTCTGTTTTTCTTAGTTTAAAACAATTTCAAAAATCCCCCATCTTTATTTTCTGTTAAAATAGTAGAATAAATCTAAAACAAACTTACTCTCTGTGGGATCGATCCTTGCTTACTACTGTGCTAATTATTTAAATTCGTGAAGTGAAAGTGAGGTTAATTTAGGAGTGTAAACGACAGCTCCCAGACGTCATGATGCGGTACTGTTTCAGAGCACGTTGAGGACTTCGTCAGTTTATGACTTCGTCATTCTACATCATACCATAACGGTTTGATGATCCTAAGATCACATCCAACACTAGGTTCAATTGTATTAATAACTCCATCTTTTTACCATCTATGCATCAAATGCTCTGATGATATAAAATTCATTTTGATATTTTAAATCAATTTCTGTCTAGTCGAAACGATTAACGTAGACATACAAAGAATAGTTCTTTTAAAATCCATTGGTTCATAAAAATTTGAACTAATATTATTTCTTAAACATGTAAACTTTAGCACGATGTTAATAAATTTCAAAATCTAGCATAACTAGAAGACATGGAATTTTCTACTTTCTCCTTCTTCATTCATTGTCTTACTTGCGATAATTCTAACTCCTTCTAGCACCTTCAATTCTACTTACACTGAAAATAACTTGTTTTCAATCTAAACATTCATATACCTTAGTATAGTTCATCAACTTACCACACTTTATGTGTTTAGGAACTTTCCACAACCATATGTGCTTAAGAACTTATCGTCACAATATGTAATCCAAGAACAAATCAAGGACTTTCCATACGCTTAGAGGTTCTGAAATATAGCATATAACTATGAGTCACAAACTTTTCATTAGTATGAGTTTCAAGAACCCGCGCCTACGTTATCATTCTCTAACTATCCAAAATGCACATGAGAAAAGATTCACCTTCTGAACATATATATATTGATAGCACGACATTACAATTCCAATGACTATCACTGTAATAAACTGAGTGGTTTTTACACCAAAGCACAAACCTTTGTCCATAACAAAAGTTCATACAACTCAGCTATCACATAAGTCCTCAATTAAAATTTTACAACTTCTAACTTTCTTTTGGCTTACTACGAATTTTCTTTAATTCGTATTCTATACCTTACAACTCTTTTGAGTTCTTCTTCTCGTACCACTTTATAGTACCATTTCATTATAGCCTTTAGCTATAATTCATCCATCGTTTAACAGAAAATCCATTATTACGATTTAATATGATCACGTGGTGATCTTCTTCCTTAATCGTTTAACTTAACGATTTTCTTATCATTCTCTCTCAGATTATAGCCTTAATTGCTCATACCTAATGTTTATATAACCTATCAGCTCTGATACCAACCTGTGATGCCTCAAAATTTGGTCTATCTTCACACCTGGATTCCATCGTTCCATACATATATCATTATATCCTGAAGAATAATGACATATCTATTAAATTCCCAGGTTCTATTACCTTAAAGCTTTCATTCCTTTAAATAATGATAATTATATTATTCTTTACTTCTTACAAGAGTGACTTTCATCTGCCACCAAAGATACATAACAGTTCATTAAACTAATCTACAGCTTAATAACTAAGCTACATTACAATTCTTGGCTTGATCTTCATGCTCATTCATATAACGAATGCCACTTCATCAGGACACCTGGTCAACTTGATCGTTACGGGATCCTTTAGTACATACTACCCTCATTCGCTGAAAATATTTTTATTTAAAGCAAGTGTGAGCATTCAATTGTTCAGCAAGTCATAGCAGTTGAATAATAACTGTTGGGTTTGCTAAAAACATAAGCATGCAATCAAATTACATAAACGCAGCGGAAGGAATGAAAAATCAGTTTTTAAAATTTTCTTACAAACCCTTAACCATGATCTTTCTTGTGCATCAACTATCAGTCAATACATAGAAGGAGATGATGGAATTATACCTTTGAAGATCCATGCTTCCTCAGGTATAAGTTCTACTCCTTTGATTCCTTTGATTCCTCTTTAGTGGCTCCTTCCCTTGATCAATGTCAGCCACCCAAATGTTTGGCCTCTAACGATGATCCACCAAGGAAGATGAAGAACTCAGGAAGATTGGTTATTGGCTTAACCCTTGTTTCTATCTCTATAGAATATGTGTACTCCCAACCTTTAGAAAAATTCACGTTACTTATTTCTGATATAAGACTCTCTTATATAGATATTAGGTTAACCCTCCTAATCCAATTAGAATAGGGTTTTATTTAATTAATTATTTAAACACTTTTAATTAATTTATATCCTAATCTTATTAGAATTGAGAGAGAGTACTGATATTATATTAATTCCTAAACTCCTTTAGAATTAAAATAATAATAATAATAATAATAATAATAATAAGACTTCTCTTATTAATTTATATTTAATATTTCTAAAATATTAAATAATAAATATTAAGCTATTTAATTTATTCCATCACCATAGATTAAATTAATTACACTTAATGCATTATTACTATCATGCCATTTTCTTCTTAAATAATTCTTCTTTCTTTTATGGTGTGACCCTTTAGGTTCTCCATATTAAACTGGTTGTGAATAAATCAATTAGAACAATTCTAATCTTATTTAAATAAATAAATTAAACTAATAATCTATTTAAATAAATAACATTTATTCTACAATAGGGATAAGCCTCCCTAGCGATCAACGACTTTCCAGATAATATAGATTTCAACATTAATCATAAAAGAACCTGTGAGTTAATAGTTACCATACAATTCAATCGTTCCACCATACAATGTCCCAATTAAATATAAGACATGGATTTACTGTCAAGTCTTAATTTATTTAATCATATGTATTTCGATTAGAAAATGCACAACTCCAAATAATGCAAATTAGAAACCTCTTTCTAATTTCATTCCACCTTGGCCAAGGATTCCTGGGTTATCATTTAACGAATCACATAGGACATATCTCCTCTTTTACTAGAGGTGGTAGATTCTTTATTGATCATTCGTTATCTCCATATGTAACTCATTATACCCAAGCATACCCTATATATGTCTTCAAAGGCCTTAAAGAATAAGTCAAAGTATAATTTGTTACATACAAGATACTATGATGATCTCAAGTCCAAGGATCACTTGTACTACTATCACATTAGGAATTCCTATTGACAGGCGAGTAAAACTCCATTAGGTATTCCATAGCGAGTCACGTTCAGTGAACTTATTCTCCAATAAGCACCTACATACTTTCTTTAGTGTCTCCACACAAATGACCATGAGATCAGTCATCCTAATCCAATGAGCAAGCAATATATGTGTCAATCTATCCGGATTTACGAATCCCCATTTTAGTAATCCCACAATTGGGAACTATTTTAGTTTTTAAGCTTGCTAAGAATTTAGATCTCATTAGCATGATCTCATCATGATTCTAAAAGCATTGCTTAAAACTATGGGTTATTTACATATTATAAAAATAGCACCATGTAGATAATTAAATGCCTTAAATTAATATTTTATTAATAAATAAATAAGATTGTTTACAAAGTATGTGCTTTATCATCATACATGATTGGCTTGTATGCACACTACTATCAATCTCCCACTTGCACTAAAGTGAATCGCCATGGTATCTCATACCCATCTTCTCTAAGTGACGATCAAATTGCTGTTGTGTTAGAGCTTTAGTAAATGGATCTGCAATGTTGTCTTGAGAGTCCACACGCTCCAAGGTGAAGTCTCCTCTTTCAATGATCTCCCTGATCAAGTGAAATCGCCGCAACACGTGTTTGGATTTCTGATGAGACCTGGGTTCCTTAGCCTGTGCAACCCCTCCGGTGTTGTCACAGTATATGGGAACTACTTCTCCAATTCTAGGAACCACACCAAGTTTAGTTATGAACTTCTTCATCCAAACAGCTTCCTTTACAATTTCATTTGCAGCTATATACTCTGTCATCTGTCAGTGAATCAACAACTGTTTGCTGTTTGGAACTCTTCCAACTCACTGCGCCTCCGTTCAAGGTAAACACATACCCTGAAATAGATTTACTGTCATCTTGGTCTGTTTGAAAACTTGAGTCCGTGAATCCCTCGAGTTTTAATTCAGACCCACCGTAAGCAAGAAAAATATCTTTAGTCCTTCTCAAATACTTTAGGATATTCTTCACTGCCTTCCAGTGCTCTTCTCCTAGATTCGACTGGTATCTGCTCGTTACACTAAGTGCGTGAGCAACATCCGGTCTAGTACATATCATACCGTACATAATAGATCCTATTGCAGAAGCATAAGGGATCTTACTCATACGGTCTCTCTCCTCAGGTGTCTTTGGGGCCTGTTTCTTGGAGAGATATATTCCATGGCTCATCGGCATGAGACCTCTTTTGGAATCTTCCATGCTAAACCACTTTAGCATCGTATCAATGTACGTTCCTTGGGATAAGCCGAGCATCCTTTTAGATCTATATCTATAGATCTTTATCCCCAAAATATAGGATGCTTCACCCAAGTCCTTCATGGAGAAGTTTTTAGATAACCAGATTTTAATTGATTGTAACATAGGAATGTCATTCCCTATCAGTAATATATCATCAACATATAATACAAGGAATGATACTGCGCTCCCACTAACCTTCTTATATACACATGGTTCATCCTCGTTTTTGATAAAATCAAACTCTTTGATTGTCTCATCAAAATGAATGTTCCATCTACGAGAAGCTTACTTCAACCCATAAATGGATCGTTGTAGCTTATAGACTTGATTTGTTCCAACTTTTAAAATAAATTCCTCTGACTGTGTCATATACACATCCTCCTCAAGTTTCCATTGAAGAAGGTCGTTTTCACATCCATCTGCCAGATCTCATAGTCGTTGTAAGCTGCAATCGTAAGCAAAATCCAAATGGACTCGAACATGGCTACTGGTGAGAAGGTTTCATCATAGTCAACTCCTTGTCTTTGTTTGAAACCTTTTGCAACCAGTCGGGCTTTATAGGTCTCTACCTTTCCATCTGCTCCAGTCTTTCTCTTAAAAACCATTTACACCCAATAGGCTTAATACCTTCAGGTGGTGAAACCAAAGTCCATACTTTGTTTTCATACATGGAGTCCATTTCGAATTTTATGGCTTCAAGCCATTTCCCTGAGTCTTTATTACTCATAGCCTATTTATAATTCAATGGATCATCATCATTTATGATGTGTACCTCATCGTCATCCTCTATAACGAATCCATACCTCTCAGGTATCTTCGGTACTCTTCCAGATTTACGAACAGGGTGTGATACATTAGGTTCTTCTACTTGGTTAGGTACCTGACTTTGATCCGTGGTAATTTGTGGTTCTTGAACTTCTTCAAGATATATCTTACTCCCACTGACCCCTTCGTGGATAAACTCTTTCTCTAAGAAGGTAGCATATTTCACAACAAACACCTTTTGATCAGTAGGATGATAGAAATAATACCCTATGATTTCTTTAGGGTATCCCACAAATCTACACTTATCAGATTTAGTCTGTAGCTTATCATTTTCAAACTTTTTGACATAAGTTGGACAACCCCAAGTCTTAACATGCTTAAGATTTGGTTTTCTCCCTTTCCATATCTCATATGGAGTCTTTGGGGAGGATTTGGTAGGTACCTTATTAAGTAGGTATGCAGTCGTTTCTAGGGCATAACCCCAAAAGGAAATTGAAAGGTCGGTAAAGCTCATCATGGATCGAACCATGTACAACAGTATTCGATTTCTCCTTTCAGATACTCCATTTAACTGTGGTGTACCTGGAGGAGTCCATTGTGAGATTATACCATTTTCTTTGAGACAATTGAGAAACTCATCGCTTAATTATTCTCCACCTCGATCTGATCGAAGTATCTTAATACTCTTGCCCGTTTGTTTCTCTACTTCACTTCTGAACTCTTTGAACTTTTCAAATGATTCTGATTTGTATTTCATTAAATACACATATCCAAATCTTGAGTAATCATCAGTGAAAGTAATAAAATAAGAATACCCACCCCGTGCACTTATTGTCATAGGTCCACAAACGTCTGTGTGAATCAATGCCAACAATTCTGTAACTCCTTCTCCTTTTCCACTAAAAGGAGATTTAGTCATTTTATCCATGAGACAAGATTCACAAGTTGGATATGATTCATAATCGGATAGCTCTAGGAGCCCATCCTTATGCAACTTGGATAATCTCGTTTCATTGATATGACCGAGTCTACAGTGCCACATGTAGGTATAATTAATATCATCTCTTTTTCTTTTCTTAGTTTATTCAATTTGAAATATATTTTCTTGTAAGTCAAGTGTATAAAGTCCATTTCGTAAATTTCCAAGACCATATAAAACATCGTCTTTATAAATAGAACAACCATTGTTCTTTATAATAATGTCAAAACCTTCCATATCCAATACAGAAATTGAAATAATGTTTTTAATAATATTCAGAACATAATAACAGTTATTAAGATAAATGGACTTGCCTGAAGGCATTGCTAAACAATAAGTTCATACAGCTAATGCAGCAACCTTTGCTCCATTCTCCACTCGTAGGATCACCTCTTCATTGTTCAGCTTTCTACTTCTGACCAGTCCCTGCACAGTGTTACATATGTGAGACCCACAGCCGGTATTCAATACCCAAGTAGAATTATGACTTTCAGAAAAATTAATTTCAATCATAAACAAACTTTGATTGGAAGTCGAAGCTTCTCCAAGCTTCTTCTCTGCTATAAACTTTTGCAGTTCCTCTTCCAATGTCCCGGCTCGTTGCAATGAAAGCACATTCCTTTAGTTGGTTCAGGTTTCTTTTATTCCTTTTCTTTCCCCTTTCCCTTAGCCTTCTTGGATTTCTTCCTTTCAGAAGACACCTTGGACCTCTTCCTTTTATTGGAAGAATCCACTATCAAGACATAGTTCTTCTTGGATGAGAATTGACCTTCTGCAGTTTTCAGTATGTTAAGCAGCTCAGGCAAGCTGACATCTAGCTTATTCATGTGAAAATTAACCACAAACTGCGAGAAAGTCTCAGGGAGTGACTGCAAGACCAAGTCTTGACTCAACCCCCCATCCATGACGAACCCAAGCGGTCCAAGGCGTTCAATCAAATTGATTACCTTCAGCACATGAGTCTCGACGGCAGTGCCCTCACTCATCCGAGATCGAAAGAGCTCCTTAGATATCTCATATCTAGCAGTCCTACTCTATTCACCATACAACTCCTTGAGGTGAAGCAGCATAGCGGAGCATCCATATTTACGTGCTGACGCTGAAGCTCGTTATTCATGGATGCGAACATGATGCATTGAGCCACAGATGCATCATCTTGCCACTTATTGAAAGTGGCAATCTCTTCCTCAAAGGCTATTTTCGAAACAGATTCAGAGATAGTTGAATATAGGACATAAGAAATCTTTTCAGTAGTGAGAACAATTCTCAGATTTCTTAGCCAGTCCTCATAATTCGGACCGGTAAGCTTATTTGCATCAAGTATGCTTCGTAGTGAGATTAGTGATTTTGACATTTTTAAAATTCTGCATGTGAAAAGACAACATTTTTAGCAAACATTTATTTTATTAACTTTGCATACCAAAATAAATTTAGGTCTTTATTTTAAATTGGTATCTCCCACTATTTTCATCAAACTATATTACCCTCACTTATATAGTTCGGCAACATCTAATTAAAGATTTGCTAGTGAGATTTAGGATCCCATTTCAAATGTATATAACCTTGTGGATAGCACAACAAGCGATATACAAATAAATAGGTAGAAAACTCTTGTCAATTACATCACCTTGTAACTCTTTTTATTTTGCCTCTTAAATCATAATGGTGATGTGTGTTCACATCCGAACTAAAATGATTTAAGTTAAGTCCAGCCTAGCACTTCCATAAATTTAAAACAGAAAAATATTCGTCCTTGTGGATAGCACAACAAGACTAGATCGTTCAATTTTCTTGATAAGCATCAAATGTGATTAATTAACATCTTAAATACTCAATACTTGCCTTGTGGATAGCACAACAAACTCATATTAAATATTTAATACTCTATTAATTAATCATGCTAGAAGGCGACGTTCAATATTCCAAATATCATTTGAACGCTTCAGACTTAATATTATTTCTTTGAGGGGTTTTGTTATTATTTGTCTCATCTTGTTTAGCGCGCATGCACATACATATATAAAATACGCGTCATTTTATTAAACATGCGAAGCATGTTTGCATAAAATATAATATATATAATATTTAGCATGCAATATAGAATACTATATTCTACCCGGATTGATTATAGACTTTTATTCTAGTTTGGTTCACTAGATTTACCAAGTAACCAAAAGGTCAAACCTAGGAGTGCAAGAATTTAAATTTTAAATGTAACTATTACATTTAAACCCGGGCTCCATTCAAACGGGTCTTCACGCGCTCCTTGCTCCTTGGTCTCCAGTTTCTTCAAGATAATTCTAACTATCTCTATTACATAAACTATTTATAATTAAATAGAAACCTTGATCAGCAGTCAAGGGAAAGTACATAGGAGGGAGATAGAATTTACACCGAGAATAAAACCAGAGAAGACGAGGTACGCAGATCCCATTTTATAAAACCCATACATTCAAGCATTCATCCAAAATAAAATCCAATCACATTGGTCATAGTCCATAATCAATCCCTTTTATTAACATACATATCATCATACGTATCAATAAAACTTATTCATCTCATGAAAGTAATTTCATTCCATATATGTATTAATATCAGTTAATGGGCAAAAGTTTGCTAAACTTTATTTTTTGAAAAATAAACTCCTTTATTTCATTCAAAAACAATTCCAAATTAAACTCTTTAATTTTAGCAATTCTGAAATCTCATTTCATATAAAATAAACATCTTTATTTTAAACCTTTATTAATTAAATAAACCATTCATTTAATTAAATAAAACACACACAAAAAATCAGATTCTGCTAGTGGCGCAGCTGCGCCAGTAATGTATAGGGAACCGGCGCAGCTGCGCAGGGTGAAAACCAGGTATAGACACCGGTGCAGCTGCGCAGCAAGAAAGGCTTGCACCTGACGCAGCTGCGCAGCTTCGCAGAATCAGAAAAATTTTGTTGCCCAAGAACTCGATCCAATCGCATATCATACATGTATGGAATCACATAAACTGATAATTAGCACAAGATTGGCTCTGATAACACTGTTGGGTTTGCTAGAAACATAAGCATGAAATTAAATTACATAAACGCAAGCGGAAGATATTAAAAATTAGTTTTTAAAATTTTCTTACAAACCCTTAACCATGATCTTTCTTGTGCATCAATTATCAGTCAATACATAGAAGGAGATGATGGAATTATACCTTTGAAGATCCAAGCTTTCTCAGGTACAAGTTCTACTCCTTTGATTCATTTGATTCCTTTGTAGTGGCTCCTTCCCTTGATCAATGTCAGCCACCCAAATATTTGGCCTCTAACGGTGATCCACCAAGGAAGATAAAGAACTCAGGAAGATGGGTTATTGGCTTAACCCTTGTTTCTATCTCTATAGAATATGTGTACTCCCAACCTTTGGAAAAATTCACGTTACTTATTTCTGATATAAGACTCTCTTATAAAGATATTAGGTTAACCCTCCTATTCCATTTATAATAGGGTTTTATTTAATTAATTAATTAAACACTTTTAATTAATTTATATCCTAATCTTATTAGGATTGAGAGAGAGTACTGATATTATATTAATTCCTAAACTCCTTTAGAATTAAAATAATAATAATATATTATTATATTAATAAGACTCCTCTTATTAATTTATATTTAATACTTCTAAAATATTAAATAATAAACATTAAACTATTTAATTTATTCTATCACCATAGATTAAATTAATTACACTTAATGCATTATTACTATCATGCCATTTTCTTCTTAAATAATTCTTCTTCCTTTTATGGTGTGACCCTTTAGGTTCTTCATATTAAACCGGTTGTGAATAAATCAATTAGAACAATTCTAATGGAGTTTTAAATAAATAAATTAAACTAATAATCTATTTAAATAAATAACATTTATTCTACAATAGGGATAAGCCTCCCTAGCGATCAACGACTTTCAGATAATATAGATTTCAACATTAATCATAAAAGAACCTGTGAGTTAATAGTTACCATACAATTCAATCCTTCCACCATACAATGTCCCAATTAAATATAAGACATGAATTTACTGTCAAGTCTTAATTTATTTAATCATATGTATTTCGATTAGAAAATGCACAACTCCAAATAATGCAAATTAGAAACCTCTTTCTAATTTCATTCTACCTTGGCCAAGGATTCCTGGGTTATCATTTAACGAATCACATAGGACATATCTCCTCTTTTACTAGAGGTTGTAGATTCTTTATTAATCATTCATTATCTCCATATGTAACTCATTATACCCAAGCATACCCTATATATGCCTTAAAAGGCCTTAAGGAATAAGTCAAAGTATAATTTGTTACATACAAGATACTATGATGATCTCAAGTCCAAGGATCACTTGTACTACTATCACATTAGGAATTCCTATTGACAGGCGAGTAAAACTCCATTAGGTATTCCATAGCGAGTCACGTTCAGTGAACTTATTCTCCAATAAGCACCTACATACTTGCTTTAGTGTCTCCACACAAATGACTATGAGATCAGTCATCCTAATCCAATGAGCAAGCAACATATGTACCAATCTATCCGAATTTACTAATCCCCATTTTAGTAATCCCACAATTGAGAACTATTTTAGTTTTTAAGCTTTCTAAGAATTTAGATCTCATTAGCAATGATCTCATCATGATTCTAAAAGCATTGCTTAAAACTATGGGTTATTTACATATTATAAAAACAGCACCATGTAGATAATTAAATGCCTTAAATTAATATTTTATTAATAAATAAATAAGATTGTTTACAAAGTATGTGCTTTATCATCATACATGATTGGCTTGTATGCACACTACTATCAATAACCACTCAAGAATCACATATTCTTTTAAAATCTTCAATAACTAAACAATGGTTATGAAGCAGCTCGATTAATAGGAATACGTTCTAATTCCTATCATTTTCAAACATTCACCACATATACTTTGTCATACTATCATTTTTCTACTCTTTCATAGACATTTTGTCTGGCTAGAGTCATTAGCACAGACTTATCAATAACGGTTCATGAATAAACAGAACTTTTTCATATTGAACAGTTCAATCACAGAACATTTCATCTCACAGAAACACTGAAGTGTTAAAATTGTGGCACAAAGCCTCGTACATACTAGCACTTTGTACAAATATCGCACACTTGCACATAGGTAAAACTTTCCAAGTTCAACATCTGGGAAAGTTTAAGAAACTACCATTCATTTAAAATATGAATGAAGTTATGATACTTGCCTTACGTACAGCTACATCTTACAGTTTACACTTAACTACTCATCTAAACTCCTATGTATCACATAAGAAACATACATACCAATTAGTCATATATTGGACTTCCGCATTGGTTTAAACTTCTTTTTACTTCTTATGGTTCGCGTTCTTCTAATTTAAGTCTACGCGACCAACTTTACTTTCATTCCTTCTGTTGTTATGACATACGAAAATGTCACAACCTTACGATTATCATTTACGATAGATTTATATTCTCATCTTCTTTTATAACATTTATACCTAGTGTGACACCCCCAAATCCAGTTACTTCATTTCCACGAGATTTGGTGTTCACTATATCACTAAAATACAACTACTGCCCAATAATAAGGAATGCAAAATAAATTAAAACCTTATAATTAAATAAAAATCTTTCTTATAAAAGGAGTACAAACTTAATCAAAATATCTTAGGTTTAATCTAACCTTAACATAAACAAATAAGTGCAGAAAACATAACATAATCAAGTCTTATTACAATCATAATAAACATAAACATAAACTAGTCTTCACTTGTTTATCTTGCTTTTTCCTTTACTTGTTAACGGCGTCAACGCTTTCGACTTTAGCTGCAAGGGTTATATAATGCAAGAGTGAGCAAACAAAAGCTCACTTGGAAATACAACAATAATAGTGATGACATATATTGAATAACTTCAAAAGATTTGAATAACTTTTCTTTTGTCAATAATAAAGAATTGAATAATAATTCTTTCAACAAAGTTTAGAATTTCGAATATAGAAATCATCTGAGGGTCATAAGACCTTGAACTATGTCCTAGGTTATAAACATTTCTATTTAAAACCTTTAACAGTCTTTTAGACTATATGGACTCTTAACTCGTACTCAGGAGGATCAGCCCTTCGTACCATGTATTGTGTACAAACATCTTAACGCTTTAGTATGATAATCCCCTATTAAATAGGGTTGTTCATCTCAGCATTTGATACAAGTCCGCACCAAAAAAAGTTTGGTTTGGATAAGCTTAAAGAAAATTTGGAGTTCAACTACCATCAACTAAGGAGTAGTTGAATCGACTTACAATAATTTAGAATAATTCAACAATAAAGAATTATGAAATAACTTATACTTTAGAATTAAACTTAAAGCATTCGAGAGATAACATAACCTTACTTGAACAATTAAGTCAAGGTCACTTTAATTAAATCGCGAACTTTAAATAATTACTTGTCCATTACATAAATAAAAGGACAGACTCAAATACAATTAAGATTTGAATTTAAAACACTTACATATAAATCACAAGTTTAGGGATAGAGAATTTGCCTTAAGCGCAAGCTACAAGTTATACTCACGTTTTTTAATTAATCCTACATATATGTAATTGACAAAAATAATATTAGTTATCATATAACTAATTCACATATCTAGTTAACCCATCTAGGTTAACTCATTCCCTTAAATTATTAGATTTAATAATTAATTATCACATATCCTAAGCATATTATATTTTCACATAATTAATCAAATAATAATTATGTACTCATATTAATTATAATTAAACAAATTATAATTTAAATTAAACATTCACTTTACTTACAATTAATCAAATCATAATTAAATTTTATATTATTTAAATTATAATTAAACAAATTATAATTTAAATTAAATATTTACTTTGATTATAATTAATCAAATTATAATTACATATTATATCCTAACAATATAATTCATTACTGTCCATTTAGTATTTTAATTTTATTAGCATGCTTTATAAATTATTACATCATTAATCTTATAAATTTTACATTTTAAAATATAGCTTTCTGCCCAATCTGCAGGACCAGCACGACCGCGCTCCAATTAGCCTTGGGAGCGGCAAGGCCGCGCCACTATGCAGACAGGTCTGGCAGTGTCGCGAATTTTGCAGAGAAAAAGCCAGTTTGGCTTATTTTTCCACACCAAATTCCGTATTTAACCAACATATTGCATATAACACTTTATAAAAAACATAATTCTAAGCTTCTAACATGTTTTAACATATATAATCATCATAACACATAATCAAAACTCTCAATTTTGTAAATTTTAGAGAAAAAACCTATTTTTCAGTGTTCTTGATAAAATTGAACACTGTAAGTTTATTTCTAAATCAAAATACACAATTCAAAGCATATTGAATTCGTTTCTAAACATGTTATCATTATCTATAATCAATTTACACAATAATTAACAATCAAACATGAATTTTGATTTTAAAGAAGCCAATTATCAAAACTAATTCACTGTAACTGTTGATGAACATGAATTCTTCATGTTCATTATGGTTACATGATTTAAACAACTAAATTATGCATACAATTCAATTATAAGCAAATATGAACACAATTTATACATATAATTCATGTTTATATATACTTGAAGAACGTAAAACACAATTTTAAAACTATAAGTTTAGAAATTATACCCTTTGCTAATTGAAGTGAAGAAGAAGATGATGATGTTATTTGTTTTGGCTTAGCAAGGATTCCTCCTCCTCCTCATCCTCCTCCTCCTCCTCCTCCTCCTTCTTCTTCTCTCCTTTCTCTTTAACTATTCTCTGTATTTTTCTCTTCTTCTAACACTGACTAACCTTAGCTTTGTTTTAACTAACGTACACTAACTTATATGATATAATATACATATTATACGTATAATTATATAATATATGTAACTGCCATCTACTTAATACGTATAATAATTACAATTAATTTTTTAATAATTACATCAGTTTTATATTTTTGAAAATCAAAAGCCATAAGGCTTTGTTTGGCAAAAACCCATTATTTTTAAAAACTAGCTTTTTAATAGTTAAGGCTATGTTTGTTAAAAACTCTTTAAAATAGATGCAAGGGCCTTGTTTAGCAAAACTCTTTAAAAATAATTTTAAGGGCCTTGTTTGGTAAAACTAATTTAAAAACCCTTTTAATTCTTTTCACACATACTTTTAATGTTACACTTTAATTAATTAAATCTTAACATTCTAATTTAATTAAATTAAAGCTAACATCAATTAACCAAATAATTTTGTCACATAACAATTATAATTACTCGCTAAACATAATCTCATGTAACAATTTCCACATAAATTCATCTAATTAATTATCTCAATTAAATTAGAACTATACCATAAAATTGCTTACACAATAATTAATATTAAATATTCATTTAACATATTGCACTTAATTAAATTACTCCACAACAATCACATAAATTATTTATTTAACTCAATAAATAAATCTGTTAAAATATTTATTTAATTCAATAAATATTAAAATCTAATATTCAAAATTCTCATTCGTTACACCTAGCACACATCGAGTCTCTAGTGGTTTCCCTCAAACGACCAAGAAACTAGTTTTCCGTCTCATCTACACTATCTTTCACAATAAATTAAATCGGTTGCTAATTCGTATATACCTCTGCTCTCTAAAGGAATCGTTTAGCCTTGATACTATACATCAACCATTACAGACTACGATTGTACCACAACTCAAACTTAACTTATCTGAACCATTAAAACTATAATGTTCGTTAAGTTAATTCTCATTTCATATTTTACAACTGTCCGATATATTTAACTCGGAACGTTATTCAAGTTATTATCATTA
Organism: Panax stipuleanatus; assembly: GCA_020205555.1. Classification (NCBI taxonomy): domain Eukaryota; kingdom Viridiplantae; phylum Streptophyta; class Magnoliopsida; order Apiales; family Araliaceae; genus Panax; species Panax stipuleanatus. Next base: position 96,474,706 of record CM035124.1, read on the forward strand.
ACTCGACTTTCCAACGTTTACACGTTATTTATTACTCTTCGTTTCTTTACGTTCAAACCATACACGATGTGTGTGCTAAGCACGTTTAACTTATGTGTACACTTAACACCTTCACATCGGTTTAAGTGTTTTACGTTTACTGGTCTTCCTACGTCATTCGTTCGTCTTTTACTTTCATTCTACCTTTACTTAAGGTTTTAATCGCTCTCACTCGTAATCCATTATATGAACATCACGATCATCGTTCCCTCATAATGTCTAAGCCATACTGTGCGTCGTATGCTAAGATTGATCATTCATCCCAATTACATTGCGGTTATAGCATCTATACGCTTTACACTTAACCTTCATTACGATATCATAACATCAAAATGTCATAAGTCACCCTTCTTCATTCAACGTCCAAGGAATTACAATCATAGCAATCTCACATATTCGTTTTAACGCAAACACGATCCCCGAATATCGATTACGCATCACACATTCGTCGTTTTATAACCTTTATTCGACGTTTAATCGTTAAACTCAAGGTTTTACTCATCCTTCTAGATATTTTTCTTCATGAATATTACATCCATGTTTGCCCCTTAATTACCATCCAAAAATTGAATCTTCAGTCGGCAAAAAATTACTTAAAGGCGTTGCGGCACCACTCTATGTATTAAACACCGCGCTACGGCGCCGACTTACAGTGAAGAAGCCCAGGTAGGCTGCTGCGGCGCCAATTCTTTAGGCTTGGGCGGCGCTGCGGCGCCGACCCTGAGCCCTTAAAAAATTTTAAAAGTTTTTCATTATGATTTCTTCCCAGGCTTATAACGCGATCGTTATAGCTCGGGATTGGCTCGTTCAAAAACCACTATCTTACATATCTCATACACTTTCGATTCTATCTGGACAGAATAAGTTTTTGAATTCGTTAACGATAAATTCACCATTTAAATTTTTATTACGCGTTCGTTAAATGCTTGTGAACGTTCATAGCTCGTTTCTTTATTTTAAGTCAGAATTCATCCGTTCTTGAGTTCGCAACTCTTAAATACATAGTTCTAAGATACTCCATCGAAAACCAAGGTTTTTGAGTTAATCGGCGACTTTTGATATCGTTCTGGGAATTCTACGATTTCGACGATTAACGTCTAATCCCGTAAATTTTGCCATAACTTCGTTACACGATATTTTTACGCCAAACCAAATGGAATCAATCCATTGGTTATTCATCTATGATCCTAACCAACCATAAGCATCTAACTTACGATGGTTTTCAATTTATCCATCAACAACTTCTTATCGCGTTCTTCACATTCTTCGTTTTCTTCGTTCGTTCGTTCTTCGTTTTTAGTCGATAATATGATTACGATTTTATGTTTTCTCGCATTTTAACGTTATAAGTTTGATAATTCATCCTTATAACATCGTAGAGTTCATATAACTCATCTGAATCGTCCATTAACATCAAGAAATTCATAGTTCATATGAAAAGCTTTTAAGAAATTTTATAAACCAACTTCGATTTCTTCTTACTTCCTTTCTCATGATTTCAACCATATGAAATTCATTCCTAACATCTTTTACTTCCATAATCCATAAGTTATGTATTCCTACATATTAAACTTAAAGAAAAATGGATTAGAGTTTAGGTTTTAATTACCTTTCTTCCTTGATTCTTCCTCCTCGTGGACAAAGTTTGCACTTAAGCTAGCTTTTCCTTTTCTTCCTTCTTCCCTTGCCATCCAACTTCTCTCTCTCTCTCTCTCTCTCTCTCTCTCTCTCTCTCTCTCTCTCTCTCTCTCTCTCTCTCTCTCTCTCTCTCTCAATTTGTTGCTGGTTTTCATTTTACCAACAAATGAGCTTAAGGCTCTCTTTATATAGAAAACCAAGGCTAGGGGTAAAATAGTTATTTTGCCCCAAAAATACTATTCACACCTCCTTACTATTCCCACCTCCTCCACCAAGCTTCTTTTGGAAGCTTCGTGTTCTGTCTTTTGGAATTCGTCCGACAGTTCAAAAAACTGCGTTTCTCGGAATCCAAATATTTTTGGATATTCCGTCTTTCTTCTACCGAATAAATTTTACGCGTTCTTCGAAACTTTGAAAAATTGAAAAACACTTTTTGATGATTAGCGCTTTCCTTCACGTTTTCCCACAACTTAGTTAAATGAATGAAAAATACATAACAGTACTTTTTGTCATTTTTATTTCGTCCGCTTTTTGCACCTTTTTCGAGAAAATCTTTTATCGGCCAACATAACTTTTCACGGCATATTATCGTCAAATCTTCAGACGAAATGTCATTACGATATACCGAACTCTCAGAAAGGCTTAGGTTATTCAAACCCTAACTCTTAGGGTTTCATCGGGTAAATAGTACCTATTTCGTCTTTTTCTCAAAAATATTTTTGTTCCCCCTGGAAATCTTTTATTTTTGTCTTGAAAATTCTTACTTGTTCATTCTAGCTCGTAGTCAGAATCCTCCCTGTTTCTAATCATCCTATGTCATAGAATGACTAATAAACACATAACACATAATATAATTAATAAAAGTCTATTTTATTAATTAATAATTCTTTAAACTTAATTTCTGGACAATCCGATTTTTCGGGTTGTCACAAAATCCTTCTCCTCTTCATTGTTCTTTATATCCGGCCCTCTCCTCTCTCTTTTATCTCTAGCTCTCAAGCTTTCTCTTGCTCTCTTTTGCTCTCTCTAATACTTAGCTAAAATTTAGTAAAGTGAAGAGATGATACTTTGGGTTTTGTATATATAAAACCTACTTTCCACTTCTTACAAGTTGGTCACCCAACTAATGTTACACAAGGTCTTCCCCCTCATGTTTAAAAGCTTACTAATCACCCCCTTGAGATAACCTAATCAAACCATAATTAGACTAACTCAAGACAATTAATAGCCAGTTAATGGCTAAGACCACACAATGAGGAGACCAAGCACATAATGCTTGGTTGGGATAAGTGAAAGTAGCATGCACACAAGTCAATCATATTTGATATGATGTAACATAAACTTTGTAATCTTATTCATTTATTAATAAAAGAATTCATTTATTAAAGACATTTAACTTTATCTAGATGGTGTTGTTATACTATATTTGATAAACTCATAGTTTTAAGCAATACTTTTAGAATCATGATGATGATCATGCTAATGAGATCTAACTTCTAAGATAGCTTAAAACTAAAATAGTTCTCAATCGTTGGATTACTAAAAAAGGGATTAGTGAATCCGAATAGATTGGCACATACTTTGCTTGCTCTTACGAAAAGGATGATTAATATCATAATCATTTCTGTGGAGACACTAAAGCAAGTATGTAGGTGCTTATTGGAGAATAAGTACACTGAACGTGGCTTGCTAAAAGAATACCTAATGGAATTTTACTTGCCTGTCAACAGGAATTCCTAAAGTGATAGTAGTACAAGTGATCCTTGGACTTGAGATCATCATAGTATCTTGTGTATGATGAGTTATACTTTGACTTGTCCCTTATGACCTTTAGGGTATATCAAAGGGTATGATTGGGAATAATAAGTTGCGCATGGAGAAAGATGAATGATCAACAAAGAATCTACCACTTCTAGTAAAAGAAGAGAATGTTCTATGTGATTCGATAAATGATAATTCAGTAGTCTTTGGTCAAGGTAGAATGAAATTAGAAAGTTGTTTCTAATTTGAATTATTTAGAATTGTGCATTTAAGAATCGAAATACATAGAGTTAAATAAAATAAGACTTGACAATAATTCTATTTCTTATATTTAATTGGGACATTGTATGGTAGAATGATTGAATTGTACGCTAACTATTCACTAAAAGGTTCTTTTATGATTAATGTTGAAATCTATATTATCTGAAAAGTCATTAATCGCTAAGGAGACTTACCTTTATTGTATAATAAATATTATTTATTTAAATAAATTAAATAGTTTAATATATTTATTTAAATAAGATTAGAATTGTTCTAATTGATTTATTCACACCCGGTTTAACATGGAGAACCTAAAAGGTCACACTGCAAAAAGAAAAATATTTATTTAAGAAGTAAATGACATAATCGTAATAATAAATTAAGTATATTTAATTTAATCTATGGTGATAGAATAAATTAAATAGCTTAATATTTATTATTTAATATTTTGAAAATATTAAATAGAAATTAATAAGAGGAGTCTTATTATTATTATTATTTAATTCCTAAAGGAGTTTGAGAATTAATTAATAAAAGTACTCTCATAAGCTCCTAATTGGATTAGAAGCTTAAATAATTAAAAGATTTTAATTAAAATAAAACATTATTCCTAAATAGTTTAGGAGGGTTGAATACATCTATAAATAAGAGGAGTTTTATTATGAGTTGGGGTTAGACAAACTTCTGAGAGTTGGGAGAGTACTTACAATTTATATAGAGATAGAAACTAGGGTTTGGCCAACATCCATTTTCTTGAATAGACATTATTCCTTGGTGGATCACCTCTAGATGCCAAACACTTGGGTGGCTAATGTTATTCAAAAGAAGGAATCACATTGGAGTAATTCAAGGAGAACACGAAGGACTTGAAGTTGAACTCGTACTAGAGGAAGCTAGTTTCTATGATGGTATAATTCTAATTCTCTGTCTCTTTCGTATAATTGATAATTAAGCACAAGGATGATCATGGTGATAATTTGTAATAAAATTTTAAAATATGATTTTATCACGCTTCCACCCTATTTAAGTAATTTGATTGGATGTATGTGTTCTAAACAAACCTAACAATAAGGTGAATTATGCTACATGTCTCACCATTTTGTCCCCTCCACCTCCTAAAATTCGACAACTATAGGACCAAAAGGCCCCTTATCTTGCTTTAGATAAGGTGAGTCACCACCTTGTTTATCTTACATGGGATAAACATTACTTTGGTTTGCTTTGGCTCCAGGTCTTAAGGTTTAACCCTAAGGTTTGAGCCATGACTCAACCCTAAGCTAAGCAACCTTAAACCCTTGGCTTTATGCTTAACTAAACCTTTGCCAATCCCTCCAAACCCTATGTCGACGCCAAGAATTTTTGGTTTCTAATTGTTTCTACCCTTTATATCTCGCTAGATCAGTTTGATTTATTTAAAGGGTGAGTTTTAGGAATGGACCGACATAAATGTCGACTCTTTAAAAAGATTGATTTTATGCGATTGGGCCGAATTAGACAGAGCCGCCAGTTGGTATGAGTTCAAAAGGATAAACCAACTCATCCAGATTTTTGAAAGGTTTTCGCAATATTGCCCAATATGTGACTCCGTTTAATTGTTCTAGAACCAGAGATTCATAGAGTTCAGGGGTTTGCTTAAGCGAGGGGAAGATGTTAGGCACCTCCCGACTTCCGTGAAACACGGTTACCGTAACTTTTTCATTCCCTATGCATTAAGTGTGTGTATGTGTGTATGTAAAGGTGCTTGAGTGTTTTATTTGAAAGTAATGTTGTGCCTCTTTGGACCTATGTACAAAGGGTTTGATTTACATAAAAGTTCATTTTTTTCTAGATAAAGCATATAAAAGTGATGTTTTGAAAAGATAGTTTTCAAACCCTTTCGCTCAAATAGGAATTGAGGCCCTTTGATACTTTTAATTTTATTCTAGAAGCAGCTTTATTTGATTTTATTGAGATGCGAAGCATCTTTGACAGTATTGAAAACTATGTACAAGTGTCGGGCTCCTTGTGGGAATGAAAGCCATCTAAGTACGCCCGAGCACCACATACGTGATTTTTCACTATATTGGGCCTTAAATTCGAATACCGTTTTAAGGCCCGAGATTTACATGTACAATGGATTGCAAGCTAGCAATACAACTTAAATAAGTCCATCACGAGAACCGGATCTAGATGCATTGATTGAATCGTCGACCCTGTGGCTTTTAAGCTCACATGATATCATTTAAAGCTTGCAAGAAGTATATTTAAACATAATATATACATACAACTTAAAACTTCGCTAAAAAAGGATTTATTGGTTAAATCCTTGTACGCGAGTAAATAAGTTTCCCGCTCTCTCTAGACACAGATCTAGGGTCACGTGGTTGCCAAATATTTACAAACTAGATCTATCTAGATCCTAGCCAATCTAGCTTAAAAGGTTCAAGTTTTACAACTTTTGAACTGGTTAAAAGCTAGATCTAGGATAGATCTAGTCAATACACATTAAAAATTGACTATTTATACAAAATGCATGGTTAAAAACTAGATCTATGCAATACCAAGAAGTATATAAGTATATATAGCCTCTATATATGTACTAGAGCAGTAAACAAGCCCAGATCTAAGAAGATCTTACAATATGGTGTGAGATCTGTAAACGACCAGCTGAAAGCTTGCAAGAACTTGATTTCAACTAGTGAAAAGTTGATATAACTAAGTTTATATGTATACAAGTGTTTAGAACTAAGATTTACAGAGTTAAAATGAAAAATCGCTCCCTTTTTCTTTCTAACTCGTGGATTTCTCTCTCTAAAAAGCTCTCTATTTTTAGCTTCCTCTCCCCTCCTCAAATGAGCTACAAACTCGTGTATTTATAGAGGAAAAAGGGGTAGCCGCAGGTCTACTAGAGGCAGCCGCATGTAGACCTGTTGCAACCCTAAAGTGGGCACCACTTGCTCGGTTTTAGTCTCGCAAAGTCAGATTTTCATGTTGCGCGCTGGAATGGCCATAACTCTCAATCCAAGAGAAGTTAGAAAATATGCCATATCATTCCAGAAATATCTTTCTGATAGCTTTGCAATGGTATATTATTTTTCCCATTCTGAGTTTGGGAAGATAGGGAAAAAGCAGAAAAACCATCCCTAGGTAGATGTCAGTTAGCCATTCGCCTTGCTATGTGCTGTGAAGCTTACTTCTTTCAATCCAAGAATAGTTAGGAGACGTGTCATACCATTCCGAAAAGATTTTTCTGAGGGCTATACAATAACACTGTACTATCCCTTTTCTGAATTCGGGAAGATGGGTCTATGACCAGAATAGCATCTTCATGTCTTCGCAGGTAGTCCGTTGAGCTGTCTTGCATAGTTTGCACTTGAGATTACTGCGGTGGTTCTTTGTTAGCCTATTCTCAGCCGGATGATTGTTTTATATTTTGTGTTTGGAAAAATGACATCTTTGCCCTCCCGGGGTTGTCTCCGGGGTTGAAGTGGTTGCTGTTGTCCCTTAGGGTTATCTCTGGGGTATAAGTTATGATGTTATCTTCCCTCAGGGTTATCTACGGGGTTTAATTTGATGTCCCATGGGGCTGTCTCTGTGGTTTGATGTTATAGACCTATAGGGTTGTCTCTGGAGTGGATGTTGTAATCCTCCGGGGCTGTCTCCAGAGTGGAAAAGGACGTTTTTGCCCTCCTATATGGTTAGTAACAAGAAAATAAAACTTCGAGTGTTTGCAGATGCCCCTCTTTATTTTGTTTATGCAATTCAATGGAATGAGCAGGATAAAGAATATAAGACACTTGAAATATGACAATATAAATTTATTGATGCAATGCAATAAATGGTATGATGAATGCTAAAATGCTTTCGCAAATTGCACTTCGCAAATCGCAAATCACACTTTGCACATCGCACTTCGCATATCGCACTTCGCAAATCGCAAATTGTACTTCACACATGGCACTTCATATTTTCCCAATTGCACTTCGAAAATCGCAAATCACATATCAAGTCACATATTAGTGATTGCTCATCGCAAATTATATATTGCATCGCAAATCTTACTACGCCATCACCAAGTATTACCTGATGCCTACGTTAGGGCTGACTCCAACAGTTTCATTTCCATTGGTGTTGTCGATGCTTACGCTGGGGTTGACTCCAACGGTTTAATTTTTAGCAGTGCTGTTGATGCCTATGCTGGGGTTGACTCCAACGATTTCATTTCCATCAGTGTTGTTATTACTTACGCTGGGGTTGACTCCAACGATTTTATCATTGATTATAAAAATGGTAAGCTTTTTACTTGTGACCCTGCTGGATTAGATATTGGCTTAACTGATGACTCGTTATCGCTGACATCCCTAGAGGACAGGGGTTGTCCTTTCACTGCCCAGATTTGAGTTTTTGTGCAGAGGTCTCAACTTATGAGGACGACTTGGCGCAGGTTGACATGTTTGATGAAGTAGATTTCATTTATTGGGCGTCTATTTTTCAATTAAGGATCTCCTAGGAGTCTTTCCCTTCTTTTGTCGTCGCAAGTTTATATCATTGTAATTTCTTTCAGGAGTCCTTTCATTTCTTTTGATGAGAAGCTTGGTCCCGCCTTAGACTCCTTCCATTTCATTGAATCGCCAGAATGCCCCAGCTCTTTCGCATGTTGTTACCTGGGACTCATATCAGAAACTTATTTTGTTCACCACGTCCAGAGTGAGCAATATCCTGCACATCAGACGAATAAAATGCGCCAAAAGCTTAATGGCTTGAGCCGTCAAGATTAGTATAATCTTGTTAATGAGGCATATGAAGTTAAATTTCATGAAATTGAATGCTCGCATTCGCTGAGTTTTTATCTTATCACTAAAGATCTTGAAATTGAGTATGAAAATGATTTTTTAAGCAAATTATGAATCGCTATCTTTCATGCTTAATTTTTTATATTTCCATTTAGATTAAATTTTCATTTAACAAGTTATGAAATCGCAAGAAAACTCTTAAGCATCTGTGACGAACGAGATTTTTGTAATTTAATTTGAATATTTATTGAATTAAATAAATATTTTTCGATGATTTAATTATTGAGTTAAATAATTAATTGATGAAATTGTGGTAGATTAATTTAATTATATGTGTTACATTAGTTAAATTAATGTGGTGAATTTTTATATTCAAAGTATGTATTTAATTGAGCTTATTTGATTAAACAAATTATTTAAATAAGCATAATGTTATTCTAATTAAATTAATAATTAATTATAGATTTAATGATTTGACATAATTAATAAACAAGAATTTTAATTATGTGACTATGTGAATTATTGTAGAATTATGCAATTTTATTTAAATATGATTATTTGATTAATTAGGGTGTGACATTAATTAACTATATAATAGTAAGTTAATTAAAATAAATGAAAAAGGAGCTTTTTAAGTGATAAACCAAACATGGCCTTAAGAACATGGGAGCAGTTAAGGCCATGAAGCACTTAACCACTACCCATGTTCTGCCAGTTAAGTCTATACGTATAATTATATTAGTATTATCAGTCTTTTTGAAAACAAGTTAGAGAACACAGAGAGAAAAAGAGAGAAAAATTTGAGAGAGATTGAGATTGAAGAAGGTTTGGAGAATCAAAGAAGAGTTTCCTATCATCTAAATAAGAATCAAAGGGTAAGAATCAAAGTTATAATCTCTATTTCTCATGTTCTTGAGTTTTCATAGAAAAATTAGTTCCAGTTCTCTGTAAATGAATTTTGTGACTAATACATGAGAAAGTGATTGATATATGTTAGGTAGTATGTATAAATCATTATATGAGTTTATAAACTATTTTGGTTGAATTAATCCATTAGATTGTGTTTAAAAAGGAAGTTTTGAGTTTATAGTAAAAAATATTTGAATATGGCTTGTATGTATGAAATTTGATGCCTTAGTTGCATGTAAAACTGTAAATTGATAATTTAATATGTTTGTACATGTAAAAACGAAAAGAACGAAACTTAAACGGACTGATTTGGTGTTATAACAAATCTGTAATATGTGATTTCATGAAAATTGACGAAACTTTGAAAAATAGCAAAAACATGGAATTTATGGATTTAAATTTAGTTGTTTAAGTTGTCAAAATCATGCTATAAGTGTTGGGTTATACTTTTGTAAAGTCTAGAATTGATGGGTATGATTAATTTATTGTTTGAGAAAAGTTTTTGGGTCTATTTTTGGCTCTGTTCTGTGTTATTCGCGAACTGCAGATTCTAAAACTAGCGTGTGGAGCTGCAGCGCCAACATTAAGCCTAAGAGTGGGGCTGCAGCGCCAGTGGAGCTGCAGCGCCAGCTTTAAGCCTAAGATTGGGGCTGCAGCGCCATTTTTAGTTCAAATGGTGAAGTTGCAGCTCCACTTAATAGATTTTGCCAAGAAATGAGATTTTAATTGTTCAAGTCCAGGAAATGTAATTGTAACCTAATCTAATGAATATGGAAATGTAATAATCATATAATGAGATGTTAAAATAGATTAGTAACATGCCAATGAAGGTTATACGTGATTAATTGATGAGTTGAATGAGTACTTAAACTCGTTATTTGTGAAGTCTAATAATGTGTTTAAGAGTTAAGGTTTGTGTATATGGTTGATATAATCAGATTTAGAGTTCAGTTAAATGAAAGAGAATATACTCATGATGCCAGTATTGTTATAATTAATTGGTATTGTGACTTTAAATGGTATATAGGATTAATTGGGGAACGTGAATTGTAATTATAGCTTACGCACGAGGCAAGTTTCCTATCCTTAAACTTGTTTAATATTTTGCAAGTTCTCTAACCCTAAACTTTCTTTGAGCAAGTATTCTATCCCTAACTCATTATCATTAAGCAAGTTCCTTATCTAAACTCTTTAAATTGAATAAGCGTTCTATTCCTTATTCTTATGTCAAGCAAGTTACTAAATTCAAAGTTATTATTCAATTTGAATATCGTTTATTGGACTAGCGAACCCTTATTGATTCGACTAGTCCATAGTTGATGAGCGTTCTAAATTCTAGAACTATTATTGAACCTATCCAAACCAAACTTCCTTTGGTGCGGACTCTGATGTCAAACTGAGATGAACAACCCTGTACAGGGGATAATTTACGCTTTAGCGTTGAGATATTGTGCACAGTATGGTACTAAGGGCTGATCCCCCTAAGTACGAGAAGTAGAGTCCATAGTCTTATGACTGTTAAAGGTTTAAAGTATAAACACTTTACATCCTAGGACATAGTTCAAGATCTTATGACCCTCAAATGTTCTTTTGATTCTCATTATTCACTCTTGATTCAAAAGTCGAGTTTCTTATTCAGAAGTCTTTGATTCACTCGCATGTTATTATATTGTTGTTATATTGTTATACTTGTGGGCAATTGTTCTCACTCTTGCATAATAATAACATTGCAGTTAAGAACGAAAGGTCCGAAGAGCCTTCTACTAGCAAAGGCAAGGGCAAGGTCAATAAGTGATGAAGACTTGTTATTTATTTGATATGTTATTGTTTAAGACTTATGTTAAAGTTGTGTAAGACTGTTTATTTGTTAAGTTTCCGCATTTAAGATTTAAGGTTAGTATGACCTGGGATTGATGTATTTATATTCAGATGTTGTAACCCCATAAGGGGAGGATTTATTCCTATCTATTGCATGGTTTGCATTTATTATTGGTAGATAGATAGATTATATTTGTACAGTGAACACCAAATCTCGTGGAACTGAAGTACCCAAATTTGGGGGTGTCACAGGTTGGTATCAGAGTTATAGGTTATGAACCTTAGGTGGGGGAAAACCTTAGGATAGTAGCCTTTTTAGAGATCGAGAACATAGTAATGATAACTCTTATCGAGTTCTAAGAAAGATAATAACTTACCTTATGTGCTATGTGCTTATACTTATATACTCGAGTATCGATTAGCATCACGTAATTATTAAAACTTAAAATTTTATTTGTTAGGATGATAGATGCTGGAGAACCTTGTCAGTCTAGGGACCTTGTACCCCTAGAGGCTAGAGAGGAGGAGCCCCGAGACATCCACGTAGTCTGGGAGCAGTTAGTCTGACGAGAACCATCACCCTTGATCACAGTCATTGGTCAGGAGTATATGCTAGTGTCTGATTCAGAGGAGGACTCTGAGGAAGACCCTGAGGAGATCGAGGTTCAGGCTGAGACAGCCGAAGAGGAGGAGGAAGACCCTAAAGTGTTTCCACAGAGCTCTATCAGTGCCGAGATGTATGACGAGCTGTATGACTGTAACATAGAGTTACGTGATACTGTTCAAGAGCTGAGGAAGACTGTTCAGGAGATGAGGGAGCGGTCAGGTTACTCAACAATCTACCATCGAGCTGAGGGATGGAGAGGTTGAGGCTCTTCACATACGATTAGGAAATGTAGAGTGGGATTTGGCTCACGAGAAAGGCCAAACCGAGCAGAAGTCAGAGGAAATGGAGGATTTGAAGAATGAACTAAAAGAGAAATCAACAAGGCTGGCTATATCAGAGGAAGCCTGGGTAAGGGAATCACGACGACCAGATCTCGCAGAAGACAACTGTCGGGCGAAGAAGGCCAAGCTTGAGGAGACGTACTCTATACTTCAGTATGCAATTGATGAAGCCCATGATTGGGTTATGAGGTACCCAATTCAGTTCGAAGGACTACCGTCATACATGCCAGATCGCAGGACAATGTCCCGGATTATAGAAGAAGAGCGTGGCAAAGTTATTCGTCGCCTTAATGGGCAGTGATAGGAACATTTGATTTTGTGAAACCTATCTGGTAGTTAATAATGTAAATTCCAATATGTTTATAAACAGAGGAATATTTTATGTTTTAAATCCTGTTGATTCTTTATCTCGGGATAGTTGATGTAAATAGCAGTGATGCTATCGTGTTATGTTAAAACTTTTAATTTAATAAAATATCAGAGTTTATTTGAGATAATGTGTTGACTGATTGTGTCTAAATGTTTAAGTTAAGCCTTAGATATTTAGAGAATTGAATAAAGATCTAATAAGCGTATTTCTTCACAGAAAAATGCCGCCAAGGAGACGACCTAACCGTCAACAGGCCCAAGAAGGGTCAACTAACAACACAACGACGCCAATGCTAACCCCATTCAGCAGTTGGCGAACTTACTTGCTGGAGCTCTTAACAACCAACCTCAAGCTCCACCGAACACAACATTTAAGGACTTCAAGGCGGTGGGACCGCCAGAGTTTAAAGGCACCATGAACCCGATAGAAGCTCAAACCTGGGTGATGGAGATGGAGAAAGTTTTCGACGTCGCCAGAGTCAAAGAAGGCCAGAAAACCACCTATGCAACGTTCATACTGAAATCCGAAGCTAGTTATTGGTGGCAAGCAAATAAGGTCCGGGGAAGAGAAGGTGTGATTACCTGGGAGAGGTTCAAAGAGATGTTCTTCGAGATGTACTTTCCGACCAGCTCGCATAATCAAATGGAGGTCCAGTTCTTGGAACTAAAACAGAGGAATATGTTCGTACCGGAATATGCGACGAAATTAAATGAGTTGGCTAGGTTTGCTATGTATCAAGTGCACACCGATCAGAGGAAGGCAAAGAGGTTTGAACAGGGCCTGAAGCCCTGGTTGTATAGCAAAGTGTCAATGTTCCAATTGAACACTTTTGTTGGAGTGTTAGAGAAGGCCATTCTCGCTGAGGATGGGAGTGACACTGTTACAAAGTATAACCAAGATCAGAAAAAGAAGAAGAGTGAAGGTAAAGGAATTAACAAGGCTAGTAGTAGCAACACGGGAGGGAGTAGTAATCAGAAGATGAGGTGGAGTGATAACTCATCAATTGGGAATCAACAAGGAGGTCAGTAAAAGAGGATCGAAGCTTGTCCGACCTACGAGAAAGCTCACTTTGGAATCTGTATGAAGAGAAAATGAGTATGCTACAATTGTGGTCAGGAAGACCATATAGCACCTAACTGCCCTAACCCAAAGAAGGGCGCTTGCTTCACTTGCGGCTCAAAGGACCATCTGGCAAGGAACTGTCCCAAGAAGGGATCTGGAGGGGCAGGATCAGGAGGGAATAAGGGAAACAGCGATGGAAGTGCTCTAATTATCACGGGACCAACAGCAAGCAACCGACCAACGGCCAGAACCTTCAACATGACCATGCAGGATGCTGTACAGTCTCGCGATGTGGTGTCAGGTATCATTTCGATCAATAAAGTTAATGCTTATGTACTATTTAATTCGGGGTGCTACTTGTTCATTTATATCTGATGACTTTGCTAAGAACTTAGAATTGCCTATGGACGAGTTAGAATACCCCATGAACATAGAGATTGCGAATAGAGAAGTGATCCCTGTTAAGTATGTACACAAGAACTGTAGGGTGGATATTAAGGGTAACATTATGAATGTAGATCTTATCCCGATTAGACTTGGGGAATTCGATGTTATTATGGGAATGGATTGGCTAGTCAATTATGGGGCTGTAATTGATTGCCGGAGGAAGTGTATCAACCTTATGACCCCGTCAAAGGTTGTGTTTTATGGCAGCAAATTGCCTAGACAAGCGAGTTATCTGACGATAATGCAGGTCAGGAAGTTGTTAAGACAAGGCTGTGTAGGATATTTAGCCTACATAGTCGATAGTCGTAAAGAAAACCCGAAAGTGGAAGATATACCAGTCGTGAGGGACTTCATTGACGTATTTTCGAACGATCTGCCAGGACTTCCACCAGACAGAGAGGTTGAGTTCGTGATCGATTTAGTGCCAGGGACGGCTCCAATATCGAAAGCACCATACCGGATGGCTCCGGTAGAGATGAAAGAGTTAATGGTACAACTGCAAGAGTTACTGGACAAGAAGTACATCCAACTGAGCGTATCGCCGTGGGGAGCGTCGGTGTTGTTTGTGAAAAAGAAGGACGGGATTATGCGACTTTGCATCCACTACAGGGAACTGAATAAGGTCACAATTAAGAATAGATATCCATTACCGAGGATCGACGATCTGTTTGACCAATTAAAGGGTGCAAGGTCCTTTTCAAAGATAAACTTGAGGAGTGGCTATCATCAGCTGAAGGTGAGGCCAGAGGATGTTCCAAAGAAAGCATTTAGGACTCGATATGGTCACTACGAATTTCTGGTAATGTCATTTGGTTTAACGAATGCTCCTGCAGCATTCATGGGCTTAATGAATGGAGTGTTCAAGCCGTTTTTAGACAAATTCGTGGAGGTCTTTATCGACGACATTTTGTTATACTCGAAGACCAAGGAAGAACATGTAGAACATCTGAAGTTAACATTAGAGGCGTTGAGAAGAGAGAAGTTGTACGCCAAATTTTTGAAATATGAATTCTGGATTGAAAAAGTATAATTTCTTGGAATGTGATCGACAAGGACGAAATTTCGATAGATCCCTCTAAAGTCAAAGTTGTGATGAACTTAGGATCAGCCGAAAACACCGTCAGAAGTGAGAAGTTTTCTTAGATTAGCGAGCTATTATAGAAGATTCATTCAGGACTTTTCCAAGATCGCAACTCCGCTGAAGAATTTGACTAGGAAATCGGTGAAATTCGTTTGGACGGAGAAGTGTGAGGAAAGCTTCCAAGAGCTTAAGAAGAGGTTGAGTTCAGCACCTGTGTTATCTCTTCCGGATGACACAGGAAATTTTGTGGTTTATAGAGATGCGTCACATAAAGGACTTGGTTGTGTGCTTATGCAAAACGGCAAGGTCATTGCATATGCATCACGATAATTGAAAGACTCTGAGAAGGGGTATCCGACCCATGACTTGGAGTTAGCTGCAGTGGTATTTGCTTTGAAAATTTGGAGACACTATCTTTATGGGGAGAAGTGTTAAATATATACAGACCACAAGAGTCTGAAATATATTTTTACACAGAAGGACTTGAATATGCGCCAGAGAAGGTGGCTGGAGTTAATTAAGGACTATGACTGCGAAATCTTATACCATCCGGGTAAGGCTAATGTGGTTGCCGACTCCTTAAGCAAAAAGGGTAGGGAGAAATTGATGATGTTGACTGCTCAGGAGGAGCTACTTTCAGCAATGGAAAAGCTGGAATTGGAAGTGAAGTATCCGATGGAGATTGACGAGAAGTTATTTCAGATGCAAGTTAGTACAACCCTATTGGATAAAGTTAAGGAAGCTCAACTTCAGGATGAAGAATATGAGAAGGTTAAGAAAAAGATATCTGAAGGAACCGAACCGAGATTCAAGATAGACAGTGAGGGACTACTAAGATTTGAGAACAGAGTTTGGGTACCGTAAGTGCCAGAGATTAAGGATGACATTTTGAGCGAGGCTCATAGCTCACGGTATTCGATTCACCCCGGTAGTACCGAGATGTACCAGGAACTTCGACAGCACTTCTAGTGGCCGAATTTTAAACGAGATGTTGCTGAGTGTGTTGCAAAGTGTCTGACCTGTCAGAAAGTAAAAGTAGAACATCAGAGGTCGAGTGGTTTGCTACAACCCCTGGAAATCCCAAAATAGAAATGGGAACACATTACGATGGATTTTGTGGTTGGCCTTCCGACGACTCATAAAGGCTACGACGCAGTATGGGTTATCGTTGACCGACTGACGACATCCACACACTTCCTTCTGATCAAAATCAGATTCAACTTAGACCAGTTGGCAAGGCTATATGTGAAAGAGATTATTTTGAGGCACGAAGTTCCGGTGTCAATTGTTTCCGATAGAGATCCGCGCTTCACATCGAACTTCTGGAAGCAACTATAGGAATGCATGGGGACACAGTTGAGAATGAGTACGGCTTATCACCCACAAACAGATGGGCAAAGCAAAAGAATGATCTAGACATTGGAAGATATACTGAGAGCATGCATTATGGATTTCAAAGGCAACTGGGATGGCCACTTATCGCTTGTGGAATTCGGTTACAACAACAGTTACCACGCTAGTATTGGCATGCCTCCTTATGAAGCGTTGTACAGAAGAAAATGCAGAACCCCGTTATACTGGGATGAAGTTGGCGAGAGACAACTACTAGGTCCAGAACTGGTACAGCAGACAGCAGAGATAGTCAAGGTAATCAGAACAAGACTAGTAGCAGCTCAGGATAGGCAAAAGAAATACGTCGATCCACACCGTAAAAATATTGAGTTTGAATCAGGTAGCTTTGTATTCTTGAAAGTCTCTCCCTGGATGGGGAAGATCAGATTCAAAAAGAATGGAAAATTTAGCCCGAGGTTCATTGGACCCTTTGAGGTACTGCGAAGGATTAGAGAAGTTGCGTATGAGGTAGCCTTACCTTCCAGGCGCTCGAGAATATCCACAACGTCTTCCATATTTTTTTACACCCCTACAAACCCGATTACAAGCATGTGATTGAATATGAACCCCTACATTTTGAGATAGACTTATCCTACGAAGAAATTCCTGTTCAGATCGTTGACAGGAAAGAGAAAGTTCTCAGAAGCAAGGTTATACCTTCGGTTAAGGTAATTTGGAGGAACCACAATGCTAAAGAAGCTACGTGGGAACTCAAAGACAATATGATGAAGAATTATCCACATTTATTTACTTAATTTATGTGTATGCGATTCTGGGGACATAATCTTCGTAAGGGGGGCAGGAGAATGTAACGGGACGAAATTTAATTAAACCGTGATTCTGGGGACAGAATCCTTTTAAGGGGGACAGAATCCTTTTAAGGGGGGAAAGATGTGACGAACGAGATTTTTGTAATTTAATTTGAATATTTATTGAATTAAATAAATATTTTTCGATGATTTAATTATTGAGTTAAATAATTAATTGATAAAATTATGGTAGATTAATTTAATTGTATGTGTTACATTAGTTAAATTGTGGTGAATTTTTATATTCAAAGTATGTATTTAATTGAGCTTATTTGATTAAACAAATTATTTCTAAGCATAATGTTATTCTAATTAAATTAATAATTAATTAGAGATTTAATGATTTGACATAATTAATAAACAAGAATTTTAATTATGTGACTATGTGAATTATTATGGAATTATGCAATTTTATTTAAATATGATTATTTGATTAATTGGGTGTGACATTAATTAACTATATAATAGTAAGTTAATTAAAATAAATGGAAAAGGAGCTTTTTAAGTGATAAACCAAACATGGCCTTAAGAACATGGGAGCAGTTAAGGCCATGAAGCACTTAACCACTACCCATGTTCTGCCAGTTAAGTCTATACGTATAATTATATTAGTATTATCAGTCTTTTTGAAAACAAGTTAGAGAACACAGAGAGAAAAAGAGAGAAAAATTTGAGAGAGATTGAGATTGAAGAAGGTTTGGAGAATCAAAGAAGAGTTTCCTATCATCTAAACAAGAATCAAATGGTAAGAATCAAAGTTATAATCTCTATTTCTCATGTTCTTGAGTTTTCATAGAAAAATTAGTTCCAATTCTCTGTAAATGAATTTTGTGACTAATACATGAGAAAGTGATTGATATATGTTAGGTAGTATGTATAAATCATTATATGAGTTTATAAACTATTTTGGTTGAATTAATCCATGAGATTGTGTTTAAAAAGGAAGTTTTGAGTTTATAGTAAAAAATATTTGAATATGGCTTGTATGTATGAAATTTGATGCCTTAGTTGCATGTAAAACTGTAAATTGATAATTTAATATGTTTGTACATGTAAAAACGAAAAGAACGAAACTTAAACGGACTGATTTGGTGTTATAACAAATCTGTAATATGTGATTTCATGAAAATTGACGAAACTTTGAAAAATAGCAAAAACATGGAATTTATGGATTTAAATTTAGTTGTTTAAGTTGTCAAAATCATGCTATAAGTGTTGGGTTATACATTTGTAAAGTCTAGAATTGATGGGTATGATTAATTTATTGTTTGAGAAAAGTTTTTGGGTCTATTTTTGGCTCTGTTCTGTGTTATTCGCGAACTGCAGATTCTAAAACTAGCGTGTGGAGCTGCAGCGCCAACTTTAAGCCTAAGAGTGGGGCTGCAGCGCCAGTGGAGCTGCAGCGCCAGTGGAGCTGCAGCGCCAGTGGAGCTGCAGCGCCAGCTTTAAGCCTAAGATTGGGGCTGCAGCGTCATTTTTAGTTCAAATGGTGAAGCTGCAGCGCCACTTGACAAATTTTGCCCAGAAATGAGATTTTAATTGTTCAAGTCCAGGAAATGTTATTGTAACCTAATCTAATGAACATGGAAATGTAATAATCATATAATGAGATGTTAAAATAGATTAGTAACATGCCAATGAAGGTTATACGTGATTAATTGATGAGTTGAATGAGTACTTAAACTCGTTATTTGTGAAGTCTAATAATGTGTTTAAGAGTTAAGGTTTGTGTATATGGTTGATATAATCAGATTTAGAGTTGAGTTAAATGAAAGAGAATATACTCATGATGCCAGTATTGTTATAATTAATTGGTATTGTGACTTTAAATGGTATGTAGGACTAATTGGGGAACGTCAATTGTAATTATAGCTTACGCACGAGGCAAGTTTCCTATCCTTAAACTTGTTTAATATTTTGCAAGTTCTCTAACCCTAAACTTTCTTTGAGAAAGTATTCTATCCCTAGCTCATTATCATTAAGCAAGCTCCTTATCTAAACTCTTTAAATTGAATATGCGTTCTATTCCTTATTCTTATTCAAGCAAGTTACTAAATTCAAAGTTATTATTCAATTTGAATATCGTTTATTGTTGAACCTTGTAAGACTAGCAAACCCTTATTGATTCGGCTAGTCCATAGTTGATGAGCGTTCTAAATTCTAGAACTATTATTGAACCTATCCAAACCAAACTTCTTTTGGTGCAGACTCTGATGTCAAACTGAGATGAACAACCCTGTATAGGGGATTATTTACAGCTTTAGCGTTAAGATATTATGCACAGTATGGTACTAAGGGCTGATCCCCCTAAGTACGAAAAGTAGAGTCCATAGTCTTATGACTGTTAAAGGTTTAAAGTATAAACACTTTACAACCTAGGACATAGTTCAAGGTCTTATGACCCTCAAATGTTCTTTTGATTCTCATTATTCACTCTTGATTCAAAAGTCGAGTTTCTTATTTAGAAGTCTTTGTTTAACTCGCATGTTATTATATTGTTGTTATATTGTTATACTTGTGGGCAATTGTGCTCACTCTTGCGTAATAATAACATTGCAGTTAAGAACGAAAGGTCCGAAGAGCCTTCTACTAGCAAAGGCAAGGGCAAGGTCAACAAGTGATGAAGACTTGTTATTTATTTGATATGTTATTGTTTAAGACTCATGTTAAAGTTGTGTAAGACTGTTTATTTGTTTACGTTTCCGTATTTAAGATTTAAGGTTAGTATGACCTGTGATTGATGTATTTATATTCAGAAAGGGGAGGATTTATTCCTATCTATTGCATGGTTTGCATTTATTATGGGTAGATAGATAGATGATATTTGTACAGTGAACACCAAATCTCGTGGAACTAAAATACCCGGATTTGGGGGTGTCACAGCATCCATGGACATTATTCGTGAATAATATACTTCATCTTCGCTCTAAACACCGTTCTTCGCAGACTTAACATCATATGACATGTGCACTATGAGTGACGCAACCCTTAGCAGGGGTTTCTCTTCTATGACTTTTAGATGATTTTATTTCCATCTTACAATTTTTCTTGATTCTAAATTTTCTTTTTTCCTCGATTAACTTGTCTCGTTTTCTTAGGCTATTCAGGGTTACCCATTTGACAAGTTTTGGACCAATGACTCCAAAACCAAACGGCTTTAGGGCACTAGGTGTAAATACACCCCTTCGGGTTTACTTGCTCGAGTAACAAAGGACCACACTTCGAGACAAGTCAGACGGTCTACTATATTTATTCCTTGCCCTGAGCTTGTGCAAGATTCATTTTCTTAGGCTCTAAGTTACCCATGTAGCGAGCGTTAGGCCGGTGACTCCCAAACCAGACGACTTTAAGGCACCAGGTGTAAAGACACCCCTTTGGCTTAATTACTCGAGTAACCCAGTCCACGATTCGGATATGTTTAGGTCTCGCCTTTTTCTTTTTGGAATGCTCGTTTTCTTAGGCACTAAGTTACCCATGTAGCGAGCGTTAGGCCGGTGACTCCAAAACCATATGGCTTTAGGGCACCGGGTGTAAAGACACCCCTCAGGCTTAATTACTCAAGTAACCCAGGCCACGATTCGAGACATTAGGCTGGCTACTTTTTACCCTCTAACTTATTTCTTCTCATTAATTGTCATTGTTGTCGCCATAATTTCATACCCCACGACTAAGAGTCAAGGCAATCGCAAAGTGCAGACATGAATATGAGGTTAAGTTTGCTCCAAAAAGCGCTTTGAACTAGGATGTCGCCTATTCAAAAGGTTGAATAGTTTTAATTCTCTAATTGTTCTCGTGATTCTTACTCCACGAACGCTTATCAGAATTAATCTAATTCATAACAAGTTAAACAAAATATTCTCTTTTTAAAACCTTTTTCTAAGATTCTAATGCAAAATTTATCTATACTTAACATGTCTATTATTGTTAATGCATAGAGACAGAAAATAGATAAAAAGTTGAAAGAGTTATACCTCGCCCGTGGATCTCTGTATTATAAGAAAATTATGATTGGAAAATACCAAATGATCATACCGGATCGCTCGTGAAATGATGGAAGCTTTGATGATGACGGACCATGTTGATGGTGCCAACTGGTGCATTTCCCTTTTTATGATAGTTGATTGAATGCCCTAGTGTTTAGTTGTTGTTGTTTTCAAAATTGCCCCCAGTCTTGTTTGTTGTAAGGGTCCCAATATCAAGTTGTCGTTTATTCTGAAATTGCCCCAGTCTTGCTTGTCATCTGGAGTAGTTGCTTTGTTGTATGTTTGACAAATGGGTTGATAAGATGCCGAGATTGCAATAGTCTTTTACCTCTTGACCCACATGGTGAATGTGACAAACGAGAATTTTGTAATTTATTTTAAATATTTATTGAATTACATAAATATTTTTGATGATTTATTTATTGAGTTAAATAATTATTTGATGGAATTGTGGTAGATTAATTTAATTATATGTATTACATTGATTAAATTAATGTAGAGAACTTTATAATTTAAAGTAGGAATTTAATTAAGTTTATTCGATTAAATGAATTATTTAATAAGCATAATATTATTCTAATTAATTTAATAATTAATTAGAGATTTAATAATTCGACATAATTAATAAATAAGAATTTTAATTATGTGATAATATGATTTAATGTGGAGTAATATATTTTATTTAATTGAATTTAAATAAGATTATTTGATTATTTAAAAGTGTGACAAATAAACTATATACTAAATAAGCTAATTAAAATAATGGGAAATGAATTATTAAAGGGACAACCAAACATAGCCTTATAATCATAGGAGCAGTTAAGTGCATGTTGACCTTAACTGACAACCATAATCTGCCAGTTATTATACGTAGTATAATATATGTATAGTATATTAAGTATTATACATTATATCTTATACCAGAAGAAGTTTAGAGAAAAAAAAACTTAGAGAGAAAAAGAGAGTTTGAGAGAAGTAAGTTAGGAAAGAAATTGAAGAATCAAAGGAGGTTTGCATCATCTAATCAAGCAAGGAAGCAAGGGTAATCCCTTATCTAAGTTTTGTAATTCATGCTCTTAATATTTCTCCATTAACGTATTTTGAAGTTCTCTGTAAGCAACTACTTTGTGATTAATACATGATATGATGATATAAGTGTTACTAAAAGATTATAACGTGTTTTCTATCATCTATGTATGTTTTAAAACAACCAATTTCTTGTAATTATGCCTTGATTGAATTTTCATATGTTACAGAGTATGAAAAACATGAATATGGCCCTTATGTACAAATTTGTATGCTTTAATTGTTCATTAAACTGTAAATTGATAGTTAATTATGATTATGCGTGTTTAAACGAACAAAATAAAATTCAAACGGATAGATTCAGAGTTGTAACGAATCTGTAATGTCGAATTTCATGATTTCTATCGAAATTTTGCAAAATACCAAAAACAGTGAATTTTTGTCTTCTAATTTGAACGATTTCGTAATCTAAAGTGTTAAATGCATGCCTTATATGTTATTACATGTTCTGTGAAGTTTATACTTCATGGGTAGCATTAAAAAATCATCGTGTTAGTTTAATTTGGATTTATTTGGGCTATGAACAGTGCAGTTCGCGAACTGCAGTTCTCCGTACAGGGGACCCCCACCCCAGCTGACCTTTTAGCCTAAGAACACCCGCCACGGCGGGCCACCTACCGAGCAAACCCCCTCCCTGGCGGGGGGTACAGAGAAAAATTATTGTTTTATATAGTTTTTATCCATAACATCTTTAGCTAACTTAATGTAATGAACCTGATGATATGTTAATCATATATTGAGATGTTAGAACAATTCATTAACTTATTTCACGTGATTAATTTATAAGTTAAATATGTTATGTAAACCCGTTATTTGTAAGTCTAATAGCACATTCAAGACTGATATTTGTGATTCGATCAGACTTAGAATTAACTATTATTGTGAATGTAATGATATGTAGGATTAATTGAGGAACGAGAATTGTAATTGTAGCTTGTGCACGAGGCAAGTGTTCTAAACTCAAACCTTTTATTGAGCAAGTTTCCTAAACTTTACTTTTATTGAGCAAGTTTTATCCCTAGTTTACTATTGTTGAGCAAGTTTCTAAATTCAAAGTTATTCATTGAACAAGTTTAAAACTTATGTTTCTATATCAATCAAGTTCTTATTCTTGTTTATTCAAGTCAAGATTTGTATGAGATATCATAATCCTTGTAAGGCATTACTTCAGTATACAATACTTATTCAATTATATACTCTCGAGATTCATTATTCAATGTGATTATCAGTTATTGTTGTACCTTAGAAGACTAGCAAACCCTTATTGATTCGACTAGTCCATAGTTGATGAACGTTCTAAATTCTAGAACTGTTATTAAGCTTATCCAAACCAAACCTTCTTTGGTGCGGACTCTGATGTCAAACTGAGATGAACAACCCTGTTATAGGGGATTATTTACGCGTTAGCGTTGAGATGATGTGCACATTATGGTACTAAGGGCTGATCTGTAACACCCCCTTGCCCAAAGGAAAAGGGATGTCACACATAGAACATAAAAAATAAAATTCTGAAATAAACCTTAACGTATTTCTAAATAAATTGAATACCAACAGTCTTAAACGCCAATTTAAATAAAAAGACCTCCACGTTAATATAATCTTCACTTCTAAGGATGAATGCCAAAATAGGCCCAAAAACATCCAATTATAGAATATTAGGAAAACCAAGTCTAATAATAATCTCAAAAACTAATCTACTCATTTGGATCAAAGGTAGCTCTCATCCGACAAATCCTGATCACCCCTGATTACCTACCAGAAAAAGAACACAGCGTGAGCCTAATTACCCAGTACGAATATGAAGATGAACAAAAATATCACAATATGTAATGAATCTAAAAGAGTCGAATGAATGAACACATGTGAATTACAAAAGAATTACGAATCGATCGAAATTAGTGAGTCTATTTACAAATGATTAACACTGACAATCGAATAATTATAGCCAAAAGAATCCCAAACAAATAAGGCTGAATCAAATGGTTGTAATGTGACAATTTCATACTGAGCTCAAATACAAATAGCCAGAGACTAACAAAATACATCGGTATCATGATGTATTCAAATCAAATCGGATAGTACGCACGACACATACGTCACTAATCCGCCAAATAAATCAAATCAAATCAAATACTAGGTCAACCCATACGTATCCTGAAAAAATATATTAAATGGCCAAAGCTCATACACAGAGCATACATAAGGATACGCCGTGGACTGATCACACCGCCATGGAAGATGTCATGCCCTTGTGTCAAGAGGACATGCCTGTGGCACCCCCGAATTCGGGTCCTCTGACCCCGGTCCGGTCGCCACGAAATAATACTAACATCCACCTTTAAGTGACATACGATAACTAAAATGCGGAATATAATAAACGTACGTCGTTCATTCAAAAGGTGTTACTAGTTCCAAGATTCGATAAAATTAATACATCAATACAAATATACCCTAGAATAAATATTAGGGTTCATATTACATTAACAGTAATTAAACAAATCATAAAGACTAAAGTCTGCTCCTTGCAAACCATCCTATATCTTTCCTTTACCCTTGTTCTTCCCTGAGGGCTCGGGCTTAACTGCAATATAAGTCATGATATAGCAAGAATGAGCAACTAGTTTGCTCAGCAAGTTTAAATATAACAATAAAGGATATATCATGATGAATGGAAAAATATCTGACAATGATTTCAAAATAATGAATATCTTAAAGATTCAACAATATGAATATTAGAACGATTCAATAATATGAATATCTGAACGACTCAATAATATGAATATTAGAACGATTCAATAATATAAATATCTGATAAATTCAACGATATGAACATCTGAACAATTCAACAATATGAATATTAAAAGCAAAGATAATAATTGCCTTTAGAATGACTGATAGTCGAGTAGACTCTGAACTATAACTTTTCAATGGGTTCAATAGTTAATTGACCCTTTTTAGAATTACTGGCTTCTGGCTACAGAAACTAAGTACCTCGAGGAGATCAGCCTCGGGCACAACGTGAATATGCATAACACTTATATCTGCTTACTCGTATCATATATATTAGATACCTGGGCACACTCCTACATATGAAGGGTGTTCTATTCCGTCTAAGAATCCTTACCATCAATTGGTTTGGATAGCTTCAAAGAAAACTTCATACACTAGTCTGACCGAGCAAAGGCTCAGACTCTTACTGATATAGTTCAAGAAATTTAGAACCTTGAATAATGTACAAGTCCAAGACTGTACGAGCTCAAATGCACTAGGTGCGGACATCAATAATATCAATGTGGAATAATTGATAAGTAATTAAACCACTAAATAACATGCTTGTAAATAAAGTTCAAGCAATTAAGTAAACAACTATCGATTCAACAATAACCTACTCAATACAATATGAGAAGGATAGAGAACTTGCATAAAGTGAAGTTCAGAATTTGCACAATATAAGAATTGGTGTAAGTTCGGGGAACTTGCACAATACTCAACGTGTGAAGTTCGGGGAACTTGCACAATACTCAACGTGTGAAGTTCGGGAAACTTGCACAATATTTAATGTGTGAAGTTCGGGGAACTTGCACGATAATAGATTCCTTGCATAAAATAAATGCATAGGCTTAGACACTTACAATATCAAAGAGTGAAATTCGGGGAATTTCACCATAATAGATCCCTTGCATAAAGTAAATGCATAGGTTAGGACATTTGCTTACAACGTTCTTTGAGTAAAGTAAACACAAAGATAAGACACTTGCACAATATACGAGTTTGTATAAGTTTAGAGAACTTGCATAATAAAGAAATGAAGTTCGGGAATTTGCAAAATAACCAAAGTGTGAAGTTCGGGGAACTTTCACAATACTCAAAATGTGAAGTTCGGGGAACTTTCACAATACTCAAAGTGTGAAGTTCAAAAACTCGCTTACACGGTTCATTGAATAAGGTAGTACAAGAATTTAGGATACTTGCATTCAATATAACAATCAACTGAAGTTAGGAAACTTGCAATCTAATAATACCCTGCTTAATACAAATTTGAGTAAGGTTAGGGAGACTTGCATTCAAATCAAGTGAAGTTTAAGAAACTCGCTTATAACGTTCCTTGAGTAAAGTAAACACAAGGATAGGATACTTGCTCAAATATAACTTGAGGAAGATAGGGAACTTGAACTATAAATGAGTGTAAGTCAGGAAAGTTGCCTGTTCGCTCAGCTACAAATAATTTCTAGCTTTAATAAAACTGCGTTGGAACGACCTAGCTTTAGCAAGTCGGCCTCTCCAATTAGTATATATAAACCAATATAAGTTCACACATACAAGAATCTAGTCATTATATAATTCTATCACATAGTTCACGTAAGTCAATCTAATCTTGCCTTTAGATTTACTAACTTTAGATTACTTAGTTTTTATGCGTCAATATAGGCTTGAACATATAGCACTTCTAGTTACTGATATAAATCAACACACATGCTTATCAAGTTTATCTAATTCAAGTTCGAAAGCTAACATGTTCATTCTATGTTCACTTCAAGACCACATGTTTTTATGTCGAACATTCACATACTTTAAACCATATAAGTTCATGCTTTAAGATTGGTTACTAAAGTCATGTTATCACATAACAAGGTCAAACAATACTTAAGTAGTTATGCTTGTGCGTATACTACAAGTGTACACTTTAATTGTCATAACTCATGCCTAAGGAATCCACTTTCTATGAGTATGCGATCATAGTTAAAATCTGTGTTTAACAAAGTGCGGTTCATGTTAATATATCTATAGGCATAATGACATCCTAATAAACATGCTTGCATGATCATAATATAATTCACATGGTAATCAATGCTATTTCACGTTCTAAGTTTCTATTACAAGGTACACCAAGTCAAAAAGACAATATGGTACATGTAAAGTATCTCGTAACCATTACTCACAGGTATTAGAATGTATACAATAAGTTACATGTATTTAAGTAGTCACAATCTAAAAAACACAAGTCTTGGTTAAGTTCACTTTGAAAGTCTTAAGTCTCTCTTTTGAAAACGTCTTAACTTACGATCAAGTATGCTAGTGTGTTCTATCATATTAGACTAAGTTTTCATATTTATAGAACAAACAATCATGACCATGAAATCAAAATTTATACATACTACGTATACGTTAAAGTTCACATTCAAAGCTTATGTTGTTGTTAGTAACGTTCACTAATGAGGTTAACATGCTAGCGCTTCATTACGAATCATATAAACACAAGTTAATAGGTCGTTCATGCACTTCTTAACCACACTACTACGCTTGTGGAAATCAGAATAGTAACATGGCATAGCATGTCATGGTTTGTGTTTCAAAACTTACATTATTGCTAGGAACGTGCATTAGTACGGTTCATATGATCACATTTCATTATGGAACCTATATACGCTAGTTAGCATGCTTCTCATACATTTTTAAATCATACTAATATGCTTGCAAAGTCAGAACACTAACATGCTTCATATATGTTAACATTCGTTCATGAAATCTTAAGTTTTATTTCATAACTATAGGTTGTTTCATAAACCTTGTATGCAAACATAGCAAAACATGTTTACACAATGTTAATATACTGATATATGTGTTAATCTAGTTCACATGCTTGCTCTAATAATATATTACATGATAGCATATAACAGTTCTGCAACAGAAATCAAAAACCAGACTCTGGTCCTGGCGCAGCTGCGCTGCTGGCCAGTACATAACTGGCGCAGCTGCGCAGGCTATTGGCCAGAGACAGTAACTACTCTGCTTCGGCAATTCCTTCAGCCCATCTCAGAAAACAATTTCGAATCCTATCTAGCCATGCTATAATACATTCTTATCATGCTTATGATCGTATATAATACATAACAACATATCCCAATCCATTAATTACTCAATCCATGAACAATTTAATAATCAAGAACTTTGAAAATTTTACAGAAAATGAGAATGGGAAGTGTTATACCTCTGTTAAAGGAACTTGCTGATATCTCTCACCCTCTCAAATCACAGACTCTCACTATAATGTATACTCACTCTAGCTTGCTTGGTAGGATTCTCAGCAATTGCAATATAGAAGAAGAGAAGAACTCTTATATAGGAAATTCATTACACAGACATTTCAATTCTCCATTAGAACAAATCAAAGGAATAATTGTTTGTACAATGGTTAAGGAATGGTAGGTGAGTAGTTGGTGAGTTCATCATGAACTCCACACCTCTTGAAATCATTAGCTAGCATTGATGAATTTGAGAAGAAGATAGGCTAGTGTAGGCTTATGGTTGTTCACGTGAAGGAGTGGAAATTGAGGATGGGACTCTAATTATGGGACAACCACTAATCTCAGCAATCTTGCAATGTGTGGATAATATATGGCTATACTTAGGCTATATAATATAATACACTTAGGTTATATGATATATATACACATAGTATATACTTATAGTATATACTTAAGCTACATGTATCCATTCCATATATATTTAAATGGGAGCTACAATGTTATTTCTAATGAACAAATAATGATATAAAGCATCAAGTAAGGTATATACATATAATCCATGTACATTTTCTATTAACACCGAATATAAAGCAATTGGGTATTATCATTGTTCATTATCATAACAGTTATTATTACAATTATAATAACTTTATAGAATTCAATATTAATTAACAATTGAACTTACTATATGTCAATAGGGTATACATTAAGGTCACGTCATGTTACATAAGTAAAATATTATGTAACTTACATAATGAAATTAATCTTACTATATAGTCTATATGTATAATACATAGCCACATATTAATGTGCCCATTGCACTTTATATAATATATAAAGGTAGCTACCTTATACCAAAGGTTTAATATAACATATACTTGCATATAACAATTAATCAATTAACCAAGTAAATATAATATTATTATATTTATTAATCTCTTACTCATTAATTATTATTTATTCATAATAATTATAAATCAACAACAATAATAATTTCATACGTTATCAATTAATTACTCAAATAAAATAATTAATCACGATTAACTCTCTACACTATATTCAAGTAAATTTGAATATATAATTTACTAACATTCTTTATCAATTCTCTGATATAAAAGTCTCAGGGTTAATCTACTAAGTTAAATAACCATTAGTGATTCCCTTTAATAAAAATCCTAACATTTATTCGCATAGGTTAAATCACATAAGCACATAACCACATAAGGTTTAAATAAGTTTGATAAATTAACTCCTAAAAATTTTAAATCACAAAAAAAATTAATAAGGAGCCCAATGCCTGTGGTACCCCCACAGGTGGTTAGCTCAAGTATACCCTAAGGATCAAACTACAAAATATAAGCTAAAGGGGGTTCAAATCACAAAGCTTACATGATCATTTTCAAATGACATCGGATCATCAAATACGAACATTCTTAAATATTGACAAAATATCAATAATCAAAACAACTCCCGAATGTGAACGAAAATATACAAGGAATGATACAAATGAATAAAGTCTCCAAAATATATTGACTTGATTAACTAGCTCAAAGAATACATATACGAGTTCTAATATCAATGCCACAACGAAACTATCATAATAAATTAATAGAATAATTATGAGAGGCAATACTAAATTTTGAAACGAATAGTGAAATGAACAAATTAAAATTAAAAGAGTCTCACTGAAAGAGTACGAAATTCGTACATGGAGTAAGTAATGTAATACTCAAAATTTATATTCCAATTTCGACTCGTTTAGACTCCCTCCGTTTGAACTAATTAACAAAATATTAATAAATATAAGTACACTTATAAAAATATTCTTCCATCTTTAACCCGTTAATAAACTCATTATTATTATTATTATTATTATTATTATTATTATTATTATTATTATTATTATTATTATTATTATTAATATTCAAAAGCATGTATTCATCAAATCTGATGATTTACCCCTCCGTGATCCATGCAACCAAAATGCTAGAATTATTATTATTATTTTAACATTAACATTTCATCAGATGGAAAAAGCATGAGCAATAACAAAAGAAATCCTCCAATAACTTTTTACCGTATATGCAATCTACCAATAATAGATGTATCATTATTTATTTACTTTTTAAATATCTAATGCCCACACCAATCAAAGAAAGCTTTAACATATTTACTCAATTAACTAAGAGCCATACGCACATGTCTTATTGCTTATTACTAAGGCGGAACAAAATTGATGATAGAGGTTTCCCTTTTTTTTTCCAGCCACCACAATACCTCCTCTCTTTCTCTTAGTTAGTATCAAATATAATGAAAGCAGTTAGGTTTTACTTATTTTTATCAATTAATATATTTTATTAACACTTCAAATTTTAATAGGATTTAAAATTACACAATATAAATTAGACCCAATTAGTTTTAAGGCCCAATTTTATCGAATTAATTTATCCATCACTTATTAATATTTATTAGCCCATATAAATTAAATAATTAATTTGACCCAAACATAAGAAAACCCAATTAAATATTTTAAAGCTTACTTAAATATTTTATTTTTATTTTACTGGGTATTACATCACCTCCCCCATAAAAAGGATTACGTCCCCGGGATCAAAAGAATAGAACAAACCCAATTGTCAAAAAGATGTGGATACTCCGGTCGAATAGAGTCCTCCATCTCCAAAGTAGCTTCCCGCTCCGAATGGTTTTTCCACAAGACTTTAACAAATGGGATTGTCTTCGCCCTAATAACCCGTTCTTGATGATCTAAAACTGCCTCAGCTTCTTCCTCACAAGTAAGATCTTCTCGAATCTTATGTAACGGGTATTGCACAACATGAAACGGGTGATAATTATATTTTCTTAACACTGAAACATGAAAGACATTATGCACATGAGATAATTGTGGTGGCAAAGCCACCCGATATGCCACCTCTCCAACTTTCTCAAGAATTTCAAAAGGGCCAATGAAACACGGACTAAGCTTTCCTTTCAAACCGAACCTTCTAACACCTTTCCATGGAGAGACTTTCAAAAACACATGCTCACCAGGTGTGAACTCAAGAGCCCTCCTATGAATATCAGCATAACTCTTTTGTCGCGACCGAGCTTCTTTCAATTTTTCTTTAGCTACCGCTACCTTCTCCATAGTAATCCTTACCAAATCAGGGTCCTTCTATTACCCCTTCTACAACCTCATTCCAACAAGTCGGAGCTCGACACTTCTTACCATACAATGCTTCAAACGGAGCCATACCAATACTAGCTTGCTAACTATTATTGTATGCGAACTCCACCAAACTCAAATAATCATCCTAATTTCCTGTCCATTCTAAAGCACAAGATCTCAACATGTCTTCTAATGTCTGAATAGTTCTCTCTGATTGCCCATCTGCCTGCGAATGAAAAGCTATACTATAGTTGAGTCGCGTTCCCCAAGCTCGTTGAAATCCTTTCCAGAACCGAGAAGTAAATCACAGATCCCGATCTGAAACTATAGAAACTAGAGTCCCATGAAGCCTAATAATCTCACATTGAAAAATCTATGCTAACTTATTTACCAAAAAATCCTCACGAATAGCCAGGAAATGAGCCGATTTGGTCAAACGATCCACTACCACCCAAATAGCATCATTTTTCTTAAGAGTCCTCGGTAAACCAGTTATAAAGTCCATCGAAATATCATCCCATTTCCACATAGGAACCTCTAACTGTTGCAACAAACCACCAGGCCGTTGATGCTCTATTTTCACTTGCTGACAAGTAAGACATTTACTCACAAATTCAGCTACATCCCTTTTCATTCCGCTCCACCAAAAATTCTCCTTCAAATCCTTATACATCTTTTTAGACCCCGAATGAATAGAGAATGGCGAACTATGAGCTTCGGTCAACACTGCCTCACGAATCATTGGATCCTTCAGAACACATAACCGTTTACCAAACCATATCACACCTTGTTCATCAATGCAAAACTCCAGCTGCCTACCCTCATCCATATTCTACTCTACAGCCCACAACTCATCATCCTCTTTTTGGGCATCTTTAATACGCAGAATAAGAGAAGGTTCCACCCTCATACCTGCTACCAACCCATCAGAACCTCTAGCATATAGCTCCAAACCCACACGCTCCATATCCGAGATAAGTTGAGGTTGTGTAACCAAGGCAGCTACATTCCCTGAAATTTTTTGACTAAGAGCATCTGTAACCACATTAGCCTTACCGGGGTGATACTGAATCCTGGCATCATAATCCTTAAGAAGTTCTAACAAACGTCTCTGTCTCCTGTTGAGCTCCTTCTGAGTAAAAATATACTTAAGGCTCTTTTGGTCGATGAAAATGTCACAAGTCTCACCATAAAGATAGTACCTCCAAATCTTTAGGACAAAAATAACTGCAGCTAACTCCAAGTATTGGGTAGGGTAATTCACCTCATAAGGATTAAGTTGTCTAGAAGCATAAGCAATTACCTTACCATGCTGCATCAAAACACACCCTAAACCCTTCTTGGAAGCATCACTATAAATCTGATAACCTCCTGTCCTCGACGGTAATGCAAGTACTGTAGCCGACACAAGCCTCTTCTTAAGCTCCTCAAAACTCTTCTCACGCTCTTCATTCCACACAAACTTTGTGCCCTTTCTCATCAACTGAGTTAATGGCAAAGCTAACAAAGAGAAACCTTCCATAAATCGCCTGCAGTACCCTGTAAAACCCAAGAAACTCCTAACTTCAATTACCGTGGTAGGTCTTGGCCAATTAGTGATAGCCTCAATCTTCATAGGGTCCACCTTAATACCTTCTGCAGACACGATATGTCCCAAAAATGCTACCTGTTCTAGCCAAAACTCACATTTAGAGAACTTAGCATATAACTTGTTCTTCTACAAAACCCCCAAAATACTACGAAGATGCCCTTTATGCTCCTCCTTAGACTTGGAATACACCAAAATGTCATCAATGAAGACAATGACAAATTGGTCCAAGTACTCGCTAAAAACTCGATTCATCATATCGGGCACCAGGTGTAGAGACACCCCTCGGGCTTAATTACTCAAGTAACCCAGGCCACGATTTGAGACATTAGGCTGGCTACTAATTATCATCCTTGTCGTTATAGTTTCATACCCCACCACTAAAAGTCAGGTCAATCGCAAAGTGCAGACATGCATATGTGGTCAAGTTTGTTCTAAAAAGTGCTTTGAACTAGGACGCCGTGCCTAATCAAAAGGTTGAATAGTCTTAATTCTCTAATCGCTTTTATGATTCTTGCTCCATGGACGCTTATCAGAATCAATCCAATTCATAACAAGTTAAGCAAAAAACCCTTTTTTCTCTTTTTCTCTTTTTCTCTTTTTTTCCCTGAGACTCTGATGTAGGACTTATGTGTATTATCGCTAATGCATGGAATTTGAAAGCACATAAAGAGATAAAAGAGTCATACCTTATCAGCGGATCGTAGTATTCTAAGATAATTATGATTGGCAAAGACAGATTGACCATATCGAATCGCCAATTATGGAAGATGGGATGATGATGTACCATGATGATGGTGCCGACTGGTGCATGTTGATTGGATGGTGATAAATGCCCCAGTATTGAATTGCACAATTTCCAAAATTGGTCCAGTCTTGTTGTAATGATCCCCACGTCGGGTTGTCATTGACTTTAAACTTTCCCTAGTCTTACTTGTCATCGGGGAGGATTGCTTGGTTGTATGTTTGACCGATGGGCTGATAAGATGCCGAGATCGTAAGAGTCTTTAATCGCATGACCTCCATGGTGAACATGTAGTGGATTCTGGTTTTAATGCTTGGATGCCCCAATCATTATTTTTGATTTGTAGGAGCAATTGGCTTTGATGACCTTTCTTCTGGTTTGATGAAGGTTTTAGATTGAGGCTTCAGCTCTTCGAAGGACCTTGCAGATGTTTATGCTTGATATATAGCTGTGTTGTTGTTCCAACTTTGACGATTGATGTTGACATGCCTTCGGACTCCAATGAATTGGACTCAAGGGCTTGTGATAGTTGGTGGTGATGGCTTTGACCACGACTTTGGTTGGTGACCTACCGAGTGTCCCTGCCAGAATAGATCTCGGCTATGATAGATTCGATGGCTCGAATGACCTTTAAGAGAGATCAGGCCAGGTCGTTGATGTCGACGGCCCATTCTAGTAGAGATACAACTTCTTGTTGATAGAGGCGAGGCTCGAGCTACTCGGGAGGTCGCATTTGTTGAGAGGGACGAGGCCATAGTATGCAGATGGTAGTAGATGTTCTGGCTCGTATAGAGAACGAGGGTTAGGAGCTTGCAGCTGCTCCTCTATCTTCAGAGAGATGCCATGTTGGCACTGTTATCTCGCTTATCCACGGGTTAAGAGGCTAGCTTTGATTTTCCTCAGCAAGGCCTGTTGACCAGGTGGTTTGATAGAATTTGGCTTTTATTTGTCTTCGGTGTCTTGGAACTGGTCTCTCATTTTTTTATTTTTCTTGAAGGTCAGACCACGCCGTAGGTGGCTACCTACGT
This sequence comes from Panax stipuleanatus, assembly GCA_020205555.1. Taxonomy (NCBI): domain Eukaryota; kingdom Viridiplantae; phylum Streptophyta; class Magnoliopsida; order Apiales; family Araliaceae; genus Panax; species Panax stipuleanatus. The sequence goes on from CM035124.1 coordinate 96,509,638, forward strand.
ACTCCTGGGTTGAGAGAGATCGGGTCATTCGTAGTTCCTGCTTCCATGAAAGGCTTGAGAAGTGTCTTCTTTTGGGGTTTGAGTTTGGTTTGATATGTTTTTGAATTTTTATTTTTGGATCACTTAGATGGTTGCCTACGTACTCCCGGGTTGAGGGAGATCAGGTCTTTCGTAGTTCACGTCCTTGTATGAAAGGCTCGATTTTTGATTTTTTCCTTTCTGATTTTTTTTGATTTTATTTTTATTTTTTGATTTTTTTGGTCTTTTAATTTTGTATGCATGGAAAATAAAAGGCATAAGACTAAAGAAAAGGATAACGTCTTGACATCCTTTGGAACTCGCAGCTTTCCTCTAGATCTACGTCCTCCTGGCTAATTGAGGCATGATAGTCCAGTCGTCCGTGGTTATGTCACCTTCGAGGCTAGTGATAGAGGTTCCCTCTTGGCTCTGAATATCTTCAATCCCTGCCATAAATTGATCGTCTGCTGAATCAGCATATCCCTTCAAGAGGCTTAAACTGGAATCATCGCAGAAAGGTATGAACTCCAGATTTCTCGAGGGGTTGGCTTCTTTGAGAATTTCGCCACCTTTTTCTTTGTTTGTTCCTTCACCTTTCTCATAGCCTTGAGAGGATTTTAGTATGAAATCCCCCTCGCACTGATGTTGTATCTCTCACAAGGAACTTTCCTTTTGGGGTTTTTCCATACAAGGAAGGATCAGTATATCCTCCTCATCTTCCAGAAGGCTAAGTTCAGGCATGTAGTTGTTGGCTTTGGTCATCAAGATATTTGATGATGGTGGATGAACTTTATTGGGAGATTCTTTTGTTTCTTCGGTCATTCCCAAGATTGGGGTCAGTCCACCTTGTGTTATGCCAGGATTGATGCTCATAGCCGTCACATCCTTTGAACTGCCCACTTTTAGTGGACATCTTGAGCTTTTTATCTCCCTCTCGCCATTTTTGGTCATGGGGAATTCTTTCTTCAGTTCTCTGTTTTCAATGAGGTCCTGGATTTTGTGCTTTAGAGACCAATATTCCTCAGTTGCATGTCCGGGTGAGTTAGAATGGTAAGCACACCTCTTGTTTAGATCATATTGCCTTCCTTTGGGATCCATCGGTGGAGCGAGCTTAGTTATCTTTTCCTGCACAATCAACAGGGCTAACATATTTTCCAATGAGTCCTCCAAAGGTGTGATTACCCTTCTCCGCCTACTTTCCCAGACTCTCGATGCCGTAGGATTTCGAGGGTTTGCTCACGTTTGGAATGTCTCTTGATATTTCCTATTTGGGAATTCGCACTCCTCCGGAGGATTTTTCTTTTGGTGAGAACTTCGAGTAATTTGATTATTTCACCTTTCTCGTTCATTCAACATGCTCTGATCCTCTTCATTTAGTCGGCGGATCTTGGAGGGAGATATGCTCTCATTCTGAATAACCACCTCTTTCTCTTGGCTTTCTGATATTTGAGTGAAATGCTGCCTTGTATCCTGATGTTGGCGCACTACCAGATTAGCCAGCAGAGTCACTTGATGTTAGATCAGCATCCAATTTTTGCATTATTATCATACCCTCCTCTGAATTTTCCAGCTTGAGGACATTTGTTATGTTCCTTTGGGAGTATTCCTCTATCCTTCGTATGTATTTACGATTTGGATACCTTTCATCGCTTTCTGACCCGATCATATTTACTTCCTCTGTATCATACGGCATCAGAAGGTTGGGGTTGTCATTGGGATGGTCATGTTGTTGGACCACAATATCGTCGTTTTTGATCAAATTTTGGATTTTATGCTTCAAGAACCAACAATCTTGTGTATCGTGTCCTGGAGATCCTGAATGGTAAGAACATCTCTGGCTAGGATTGTATCTTTTGCTTTTTGGATCCAGAGGTGGAGCCAGTTTGGTAATTTTCTTGTAATCTATTAGCATCACCAACATGTTTTTAAGGAAATCGCCTAGTGGAGTGAACACCCGATTTTCTGTTCTTTCGAATTTTGGATTTTCTATTTTTTTTATTGTTATTAATTAAAACAATCTAATGTGTAAAACACTGTAACTAATTAAATCAAGAGAACAAACCTTGGGTTAAGTCAACTTCTACCTTAGAAACATACACTGATCATTGACTCAAGCATACACAATTAATACTTTAAATATCCATCGTTAGAATCACTTTCATGTCTTTCCTTAATTTTAGTTAGATAGAAACAAGAGATCTAAATAACCATAACTACTAAACAACTTCAGGCAAGCGCTAAAAGTTTAATCTAGTAGAAGCTTTAAGAATTAGAAAAACTGATGAAGATAAACAACACAAGCACAAGCGGTTGCATTTAATTTAGTTGAATATTCTCCCTAAGATATAATAATCTCGTGATCTGCAGTCAATTATTAATCTTAGTTGCTTTCGCAAATTAGAGTGACCAAACAATTACGAATTCAATATCTAATTTAGCAGTAGATTTTAATGAATAATAAACTAGTACGCATCTTAGCAATTAAACAAATCAATCATATAATTCAAGCACAGAATAAACAATACTCATAATAATAATTGAACAAATAAAATCAATTAGATCTCACAGTGTATTTAATCCAAGGCTTCCGTCTCCTTAATCAAAGAACAAGAGTTTAGCCGCACATGGCTATTAAAAATCACCAAAGAAATTATAGTGAAAAAAGTATTTTTATTGAATGAATACAAGATATGAGAGATGAAATATATCTCAAGGTATGAGACGTCCCTTTTTATATAGCATATACTAGCTCTAATTACGCCCTAATTATGCTTCCTCAGTCCAATTCGCAAAAGGAGATTGGCAGCAGTTTTCCGCCTCCCCGCTGGGGCGGAGAGTTCCTTGTTTAATGCCCCGCTGGGGTGGGTTAGTGTACTGCCCAGCTCCCTCTTTTCAGCCCACTTGATCATTACTAGTAATAAGCTACTACACGTGAGCTTTGCATGCGTGAGCTGCTAGGATTTTAGTTGCTTCAATTGCTTTGCAAAGCAAACCAAAACCGTGGCCCAAAGCTGCTGAAATTGTGGGCCCCTCTTGTTAATTCCTTTGCCAGCTGCTTAGGTCATGTGCTGCTATTTAAATTGTGAGCTGCTTGGCATGATCCGTGAGCTGCTTCATGAGTGGGCTGCTCAATTCTCTAGCCCACTTAATAATTATATATGCTTGCTTCATATGTTAATGCAAGTTAGCCATCTCGTGAGCTGCTAATAATTGAACCCAATATATTGCATGTGTGGCCCACTTGAATCCTTAGCAAGCTACTCAATTAATTTCCTTTCCAAGTAGCTTCTTATTTTACCAAGCTGCTTCATTCCTTTTTCCTTTGCAAGCACCTCAATTTCGTGGCCCACCTTTATGGTATGCTAAAAATACATCTTTTCTTGCCCCTTTTGCATTCATTTTACTTTCTTGGTTCAATTGTACCTAAAATAAAAATATAAGAACAATAAATGTATTTAGGTACAAAATAAATATAAAAGAATAAGTATTAAGGGATTAAAATATAACATATTTCATCCTTATCAAGTATGTTGTGACGGCAGATTTCTTTCCCTCTTCCAAATGGGGGGACTACGGTTAAGTCTCCTAGACTGCCCCTGTACAACGAGGGATACATCTTCGTCGCCTTTCTTAGGTACCCTCACGGGATCACTCGCATAGTTTCCTATTCCTGCCAAGATCCTCTCATAGTAAGGTGCCTCTTGGATGTCTATGAAAGTCATCACTATTTCAGCTTCGGTCATAGGCGGGCTGACTTGTGCTGCTAGATGTCTCCATCTTTGGGCATACTCTCGAAAGACTCGTTGCTCTGCTTTTTGACTTTGGACACTTGATATCGATCCGGAACCATCTGAGATTGGAAGCTGTAATGAGTTAGGAAGGCATGAGCTAACTCTTCCCAACTGTGAATTTTGGCATTGTCAAGTCGGGCATACAACGTCCTAGCCTCTCCAGTGAGACTCTTTTGGAAAAGCTGCATTATGAGGCTTTTATCTTCAGCATAAGACCCTAGCTCGCCAATGTATACTTTCAAGTGCGTATAAGGATCGCCTGCCCCATTGTACTTTTCAAACTCTGAGACTTGGAATTTGGCAGGATATATAGCCCCTGGGAATATGCAAAGATCTGAATAAGTGACATGTCCAAGGTTTCCAATCCCTTTGATTGAACGGATGGTTTCTTCCATTTGTCGAACTTTCCTTCGGAGATCGCCAATTTCCTGATCTTCCCTGAGATTTATGATTTCAGGGGTTTTGTTGGTTCTTTTACTGGATCACGGTTCAGGGATCTGCATTTCCCCTTTTTTGCTATCGCTTTGATTGCCACCCTATGAGGAGGACTCTGTTTGATTGAGTGTTGGCTGGCCCTGAGTGTTTTTGCTTTGTTCTTTTAGGAGGATAGCCAACTCTGTTATTTGATTCTTAAGTCCTTCGAACTCTTTTCGAGGCATGGAACCCGACTTGCATTGGCTACTTTCAGCCATGTCGGTGGATAGGCTTTGTGCCTTTTTAGATTATGATGTAGTAGTGAGGCTAATTTTTCACCTAAAATAAAACGTAGGTGTGTCAGTTTCCTGATGTAGGCAAGGATTGGATGCATGATCTGTTTTTTAGAGTTTATCCTGCAATACAGAGGTTAGTCACTTTGATGGCAGGATGACAAGATATTTGACAGGAAAGCAAATCTTTCATTATTGTCATTTACATTGTGCTCCTCAATAATTGTAGACTTGACATGGAATTAAAAGAGGAAGGCATGAAGAAGTCTACCATCGATTGGGTTGATCAGAGGCTGGCCTATCTTAGGTTTACTCTCGCGGGCTTAGTTTCAGCATGAAGGTTCCCAGATCATCGCAATCTACTAGAAGGGAAGTTAATCCGATCGTTCAACTGGAGCAAATCTGGGTGGTGCATTTTCAGGAGGCAGCCCCGGAGACTTTGTGACGCCCCCAGAATAGGTCCAGTCAACCCAACCCATTCTGAGTCGCCAAATACATGGTACAGAATTCAAATACAAACTTTATATCATACGATCGTGCAAAATACGACCACACAACTGTGAGTGTCAATACAAATATGTAGAAAATATTAAGATTCAAAATAAGTCCTCATTACAATTATTATCACACTATTTATCAGAAATAGTGAGGACTACTACTGCTCTAACTCGGACCATCACTCTGTCCCCAGACTAGTTCCCGCAACATTCTCATTTCCTGAAGAGGACAACAGATAAAAAGGGTGAGCTCAACTAGCTCAGTAAAGAATATTATGACTAAGATAATGAAAAATAAATTATCGTTAGCCTTCAATAAATCAGATAAAATATAATGGACAACCAATCTTTGCTCTACAGGCCAAAGATATTCAGTTATATCACCACTTAGGACTGAGGATGATGAAAAACCATATAAATAACGAATCTAGTGAAATAAAGGATAAGATTAAGGATTCGTATTTTAGTATTCAAAAATACTTCATAATAATCAATTGTGGAGCAAAATTCAAGAATAAAGCTCAAAACGTAGATCCAACCAAAGATAGTAACCTTGACAAACAATCTGGACAAATAGAAGAAAATTTAATTTTTTTCGTGAATAGTGCCGTATACGTGAATAATAACCCCGACGGAAAAAATAAGAATTTCAACATAAAATCCATGCCAATATTTTGGTATAATGATATTGAAAAGAATAACATCATTTACGAAAGAAAATAACATCCCTTACCTCAAAAAAATAGTACTTCTGGCTAGAGTATCGGATATAATATCGAAGAAAACTTGCACTGAATACTAATACTCAAAGTATTAAAATACTCACAAAAATACGCTCGATATTATAGAGAGAGAAAACTTCTGATTCTGGTGTGATTTTCAATTCTAACCTAAGCACCCTATTTATAGGAAAAGCTTAGGATGCCAAAGGAGACTAAAATAATAAAATAATATTATTTTTAAAATAATCTCCGCCGCCGGCTGCTAAGAAAATCAAATTTTTCAACCAACAACAAAAGTGGGGCCCACCATTTTATTTAAAAAATATTTATTTTTCGAAACTTCAATAATTCATAATAAATAGCCCCTTCGTCAGAAAAATACAAATTCGATGTCCTTCTATAGGAAATTTAATTCTCTACAACTTTGCAGAAGAAGTTTTTCCAAATTCCAAACATAAATTATTCGAAATCCACAATCAGATGATTTTTCATACCAAAATACTGATAAAAACACATCAGTGCTAATTCCTTCTTTAATATCCACAAAATAAATATTTCCTTATCATATAAATCAATAATTAATTATTCATAAATAATATTATAGAACTACAATATTGACAACCAGGTCGTTCCCAAGAAAGAGGGGGCCTTCCGATAAGGACTTCTCCTTACTGGCGCACAATTAAATAACCCCTCCTAGACAGAACTTCCTTAGACATTGTCAATAATGCTATCTAATAATATTATTCAAATAATATAAATTATTGAGTTGATAATGTGAAATACTGTGCAATGACAATTATTGAATCAATACTACAAAATATCAACTATAGTCATTATTGAATCAATCATAAAAAATAGCAACGTAGCAATTATTGTGTCAATAAAATATCAATGCAGCAATTATTGAGTCAATAATATAAAATATTGAACAGTAATTACTGTAACAATAATTGAGTAAGTTCCTTCTCACGTAAGACTCAATAATTCGAAATACTGTGCAATACCGTGTGCTACTATGCAACACCGTGTATCACTGTATTTTAACCACCGGGTATTTCAACAGTACTAACGGTAATAATCACGCCGTTATTTTGTAAAAAAGTTATTTCTGTCGCTTTCTATATCCGACAGTTATTCCGTTGTGGGGGCCCACAAATAGCTGCGCCGTCGTACGAATATTCCCCGACAGCAAGAATATTCCACGACCAAACGAATATTCCCCGACAACAAGAATATTTTATAACCACTTGCTCAGTTTTAAAAATGTTTGCATATTTCACCCATAACTTTCATATTTATCAAAACAACACCTTACTGTTTCGAAATAATATATAAAGAAAATTAAATCTTTATTCATAAAAGTTGGGGTCTTACAGACTTAGTCGTCCCCAGAGTCCTTACTTATCACCGACCGGGTTAGCCTCTTGGTGGAGGGACACACGACATACATTCACATACATCGGCCTCACCGCTTTTGCATGCAATAACAGTTTGTGTGAAGCACTAATATGGGTGCGAAGCACTAAAGCATTTATTTTCATTCATTTAATGTAAAGGAATAGCATTCATACATTTAATGAAAGACGCAGCAGTCACTCATCCTTGACTGTGGAGACGTAGGATTTCACGCATTCAATAGTTTTGAAAGGGAGATGTTTGAAAAGATTGAAAACGGCCTAAGCCCTCTACTAGTCCCCAGCAGAGTTGCCACCTATCGACGTTGAAAAATTTAAGAAATCCTGCGGGTCGGTTCATAACCCGGTTTTCTCAAATCGATCTTCCCTAAGTTTTCTCTACCCTTATTATTTTTATTGCAAAAAAAGGTTTTGAAGGGTTTTTTAAGAAAAAGGCCAACATGTGTATATGTCGACGATTTGATTTGGTTTAAACAAAGTCTCCAGTTGGTAGTTTTGAAAATGGTTGTACCAACTCAACCTAATTTGATTTGAAAATAGGCCTAATTGTTGGACACTGTCGAAACTTGATCTTTGAAATCAAAGTTTTGAGTTCGGGGGCTTGGTTAAGTGTGGGGAGGGTGTTAGGCACCCTACGACTCCCGTGCAAACTCTGTACCGCAATCTTTTCAATATTTCTCTTAAAACTGGAATGCGTGAGTGAATGCTATTTGAAAATTGGGCCTTTGGATTGATTAAAAGCTTTGACAGGCTTCGTTGAGCCTATATATGAAGGGTTTGATTTGATTTGAAAATCAATATTTGATTTGATTTGCAAAAAGCATCATGTAATTTGATTTGCAAAAACTTTTGAATTGAATGGACAGGGATGTTTTGAAAGCTGGTTTATCAAACCCCTACGCTGATATAGGAATTAAAGCATATCGCTACTCTCAATTTTATTTTTATAGCCTTAAGGTTGCATGCAAGTGGTGATTTGCCAGGCTGCGAAGCATCCTCGACCACAGAAATATGCAAGTGTCGGTCTCCTCATGGGTATGAAAACCATCGGAGGGACGCTGACACGACAATCCATATTTTTCACTATGTTGAGACCTTAAATTCGAATTACCATTTTAAGGTCTGTGTATGTACATTTTACAGAAAAACTGGCAGGGTACATCTGTAAATCGAAGTTTCTCCATCGTGGGAATCAGGTTCTGATCAGTTTGATCATGAATCCCACGATTCCTAGGCTCACATATGAGTAGCAAGAAAACCTGCACAGTTCAAATTTGTACATAAACAAATAAATATCCCAAGATAGCCAGAACCAAGGATTCAATCAGTAAATCCCGGTCCGCACGGCCGAAGCGTCTCGTTCCCACTAGATAGCGATCTAACGGACGGGAGGTTACTTTTGAAGCTGAAACTATAAAAATAACTAGATTTAAAGAAATCTCAGCCATTATAGCTTCCAGGTTCTGTCGGGACCTGTTTGGACCGTTGAAAGCTAGAATTGGCGAGATTTGGATAAATCTAGTCCGCCTTTAGATATGTTAGTGCAGATTCATATAAAAATAAATATTAAATGCAGTAGTTTAATAAATTGAGCAAAGCAATATATATAGTTAAATATATATATATATATATAAAAGTTGTAAAAAGGGCGATGGGTTTTCACTCGCAAGACCTGACTGGAATTGAAATATATATTTATAAAATAATTGTAAATAGCTACGAAATAATCCAGGCTATGACAGAAATGAAATATATATAGAAAACAGTGAAAAGGGCGATGGGTTTTCACGCCGGCGCCCGTACTAGAATTGAAATTGACATAAAATAGTCACCCACTGACTGGGGAGAGCACCCAGTATGGGAAAGTGTGCAAAAGCAGTAAAATGGCCACAAAGTAATCCAAACCGGACTGAAAATATATATATATATATATATATATATATATATATATATTGACAGAAATGTAGTCAACCAGAACTGATATGAGTACCAATGATGGTGAAAGTCGCTTATATATGCGTAAATATATATAAAAGTGGTAAACTACCACGGATTTGACATCCGGGCTTGACAGAATTGAAATGTTAGTCCATTTGCAGTTAAATATATACAAAAAAGGGCCAAACCAGGACTGGGAAGATAACCCTAGTCCGGTAAAGTTGCCAAAAAGGTGTGTGCTAGTGCATTGAAACTGCTGGAGCTAACGGATCGTCAATCCGAGTTTATGTACAGAAATGTACCAAATTTTGATGAAAACGGCCACAGAACTAAGTTTCGGGCATATTTAGAAGATGAAACTTCATGTGCAAGTGGAAAACAGTGCAAAGTAGTAGTATTGACTTTCTGATCGTAAAAATACTTACAATGGACTGCAATACGGGCTTTTTGCCAAATTATAGGCTTTAAACGTCTAAATCTACCGGTGGTTTTTTGATATGTGGTAGTAAATGGGTAAATCTACATGTTGGAGTAAAAATATTTGGGTTTGGAAGATGTGTAAAAGTCAGAAAATCAAACGGCTGCATTCCGGAATTATTGAAAATGAACGGGGGGCACGATTATTTATAGGCCAGGGAGCCTCCACTCTACCTGCGGCAGCTGCAGGTAGAGCTGTGGCTCCCCTAGGTGGGGTCCACGTGCTCGGTTTGGTCGTCTCGAGGTGCGTGCATGCCGGGTGACGCGATGTCAGGTTCGGAACTTCATAACTTTTGATCGGAGCGTCCGTTTGGAGCGTGCTATAGCTTTCCGAAAAGCCCTCGCTGAGAGTGTCACAATGACATTGGTTTTAACCCTTTTTAAGTGCCCAAAGGTGGGTTCATGACCGGGTCTTCGTTTCCCCATAGTTTACCCGATGAGCCGTCTGGTGCTGTTTTTACCCGAAATCACCGTTGTGGTTCTTTCTAACCTTGGCGGAATCAATACTGCTTGAGTTTGACTGAATAAAATGAGATTTGGTAAAATGACCATTTTGCCCCTCCTGGGGTCGCCCTTGGTGTCGGCATGGCCTCTGGTTAACTTCCGGGAGCTGTTTCCAAGACTTGGATCCCATTCGAGTCTGTTTGTCCCCAGTGTTGCCTTTGTGGCTGACGTGGTCGTTCCATGTTTTCTTCTGGAAGTGTTGTGGTGCTTCAGGTTTATATTCGAAGTAGGCTTGACTTCCCAGACTGATGCCAGGGCTGAGCTGCACCTCCTGGGTTGCTGTTGGGACTGATTTGTACCTCCCGGGTTGCTGCCGGGGCTGATTTGTACATCCCGAGTTGCTACCGGGGCTGCTTTGACATCCTGATATGGTTGATCGGTGTTGTAGTTGTCCCAATATCGATGACCGGGATTGAGCTGATGTCCCGATATTGAGTCGGGGATGATCTGATGGTCTGATTGACGATCGGAGTTGGCTGGAGTACCGATATTGTTGATCGAATTTTACTGGAATTGACCGACATTGGGGATCGGATTTAGGTTGAAGGACCGACATTTAGATTGGATGTCTGGTGTCGGGACCAGTGTTGGCTTGATTAACGGTTTTGCCCTCCTGCAGTGTTAGTATTGGGGCAAGTAAAATTTTGAGTGTCTACACCAGGTTTGCTAACCTTAACATAAACAAATAAGTGCGGAAATATAACATCACAAATGAAATCTTATTACAATCAACATCAAAAGATAACAAATCTTAACTTGTTCATCTTGCCTTTCCCTTTACTTGTTGACGGTACGTCAACATTCTCGGCTTTAACTGCAAGGGATTATTAAATATGCAATGCAAGAGTGAGCAAACAAAAGCTCACTTGGAATACAACAATAATGTGACAACCCGAGAATTTAGACAATTTATAAAAACCTTAAATAATTAAATTAAGTTTAAATAATAGACCTAGACAGAAAATAAGTGTATAGATTTGACATTTTTGTGAATGATTTTGGTGGATTTAAAATTATTGCTAAAGACTTATATGATTTTGTGATTATATGTGTGTACAGTATGTGGTTAAGGGTTGAGTATGAATCAGGTAAAGGGTAACTTGGGAAAACCCTAATTTTAAATTGATAAACTCTACTTCAATTGATGAAAACCCTAACCCTAATTAGGATCAGGAATTTGATAGTTAATACAGTTATTGTAATTGTATCTATGATTGTGTGTTTGTATAGTAAGGTATTAATGATCAAATGTTGATCAGATAAGGTATAACCTTAGTAAACTCTAATGGTAGATTAGAAACCCTAATCTGTAGTTAGGAAACCCTAATTTCTTATTCGGGAATCCTAACCTAATTTGTAAACCTTAATGGTGATTAGCAAGCCCTAATGTTATTTATCAAACCCTAAGGGTTAAATTTTAAGGGAAACAAAGGAAATGACCGAACTACCCTTAAAATTATGTGAAAAATTATTAGAATACCCTTTTAGAGGCAAAATGACCAAATTGCCTTTAAAATTATCTGGGAAATGACCAAAATACCCTCCAATCCATATGAACTTAAATCAACCAAATAGAGAAGAGATGATGCAAGCATGACATCAGCAGTAAAGAAGCACAAAAGATTATGTCATCGTGATGATGTCATCATGATGTCACCCAGGGACTAAAGTGCAATTAATAAGGTACTAAAGTATAATTAACCAGGGTACCAAATTGTAATAAGCCGAGGGCAAACTATAAAAAGACGAGCCCCTAACGTGCAATTATTGAAATTATATTTTTCTATAAATAGGAGCCATTCTCTTCATTTTTTTTCAAAAACCAAAATGGAGTTAGAGAGAGAAAGAGGAGAATTTTGGCTAGAGAGAGAAAAGTTTTTGAGTTTCAAGATTTCAAAGGATTAGTTAAAACTTGCAACTCCAAGAGGTATTTACTCTTGTGGTTATTATGTTCATTATTTTTTATATATTTAGTAAAAAAAATATATACTTTTACAAGCAGTTATAATGCCCAAATTATTTTAAGTAAATAGTACAAAAGTCCTATTTACAAGCAGTTATAATGTCCGATTTATTTCTCTTATAAAGTAAAAAATATACTTTTATAAGCAGTTATAATGTCCGATTTATTTCTCTTATAAAGTAAAAAATATACTTTTATAAGCAGTTGTTATGTCCGATTTTCTTCAAGTATTTAGTAAGAATACTCATGTTATAAGCAGTTAAAATGCTGAAATTATCTCAAATAGAATAGTAGAATATTCATTTTATAAAGCAGTTATAATGCTCGATTTATTTCAAATATAGTACACGAATATTCATTTTTACAAGCATTTATAATGCTCAAATTATTTAAATATTAATGATATTAAATTTATTTAATAATTATATTAAATAAATTACTTAAAAATCATTTTAATACTTTAAAAATATATTAAAGTGTTAGAAAATATTTTAAGTTATTTTGAATGACTTTTAATATTTTGGGATAAATTTCATTAATAATTAATATTAATGGTAATTAATTTATTTAATGATTATATTAAATAAATTATGAAAAAATAGATTTAATGTTTTAAAAATCATATAAAATGATTTAATGGTTATAAAAAATATTTGAAGTTATAAAATATAACTTTTAATATTTTGTTATGAAATACATTAATATTTTAATATTAATGAAAATTATTTAATAATGATTTTAAATATTTTAAAATCAATTAAATGTGATATTAAGGTATTAAAAATACTTTGTAATATTATAAATAACTTATAATATTATGACATGTATTTCATTAATATTTGATAGTAAATAAATATTAATGATAATGGAATTAAGTGGTATTTAAATCATATAAATATGATATTAATGAATTAAAAATCATTTTACGATATTCCCATTTCCTGAAGAGAACAATGGAAAAAAAGGGTGAGCTCAACTAGCCCAGTAAAGAATATTATGACTAAGATAATGAATAATAAAATATCGTTAGTCTTCAATAAATCAGATAAAATATAATGGACAATAAGTTTTAGATCAATATTCGCAACGGAAATAACAATTCATTAGAAGAGTTAAGTAGAGAACGAAGTCTACTATCTTCTATGATTTAAAAGTCCATCATCAATATTTTATCCCTATAACATCAATCAATATATATCTCAAATCAATATTCATCTTTGCACTACGGCCAAAGATATTCATTTGTATCACCAGTTGGTCATGTTCATCTCAACACCTGTTCATCTTTATATTACGAGCCAAAGATATTCATCAAGTAATCATTCATCTTTGCACTACAGGCCAAAGATATTCATCAAGTAATCTTTCATCTTTGCACTACAGGCCAAAGATATGCAGTTATATCACCATTTAGGACTGAAGATGATGAAATACAATATAAGGAACGAATCCAGTGAGATAAATGACAAGGAATAGGGATTCGTAATTTAGTTTATCCAAGTTCAATTATACTCCGTAATAATCAATTGTGGAGCAAAATTCAAGAATAAAGTTCAAAACTAGGATACAATCAAAAAAAATATTTTTTTTATCGTGAATAGTAACTCGTGAATAGTAACTTGATAGAAAAAAATAAGAATTTCACGAGAAAGTTCAGAAAATTATTCCGGTGAAATGATACTAGATGAAGCGCAAAACTCAAGAAATTTCTGATCATTTCAGGAATTCTAGAAGCAATACTACCGTAGTAAGTTTAGAGTTAGGAATCTGAAATGAAACAATATACGAAACTGCAATTGAATTTTAACCCATCTGGCAGTAGTCCGCTCAGACAGATTATTTCTACAATTTAATAACAACTGAATACGAAGGGTTATTCACCAGGCATGCGGTAGTCCGCGTAGATAGGTTATTCCCATAGAATAATAAAGAATGGAATAACAACAGGATTTCACCATGCATGCGGTAGTACGCGTAGACAGGTTATTCCAACAGAATAATAATGAATGGAATAACAATCCTTACTATTATTGAAAGAAAATAACTCCCTTCATGAATACGAAAGAAATAATACCCCTTACCTTAAAAATTTGGAGACTGCACTAGTGGAATAGGATAATACTATTCTTCTTTCTTTCTTATTCTCTCTATACTTTCTCTCTCTATAGCTTTAGTGAATTGGTAAGAAATAATAAAGAAATGAGCTTCTATTTATAGGCTCGGTAGAGTAGGGTAAAATAGTCTTTTTGCCATAATTTATGACATCATCGCTTACATCATCGATCCTATGACATCATTGCTCACCTCATCGCTCCGATAACATCCTTGCTTACCTCATCGCTTTGATGACATCATTGTTTGCATCATAAGAGTTCAAATTCAATTTGCACTCTTCCACCTCGTTTAACTTTTATACCATGAATTTACTATAATAATGTTACCATTCAAATTATAAAAATCATACTATTATATAATCACATCATACTACTACAATGTAATATTATAATAATATATTTGAGTGAATTATTTTATCGGACAAGATAAAATATCAACTTTCAACAAATGTCACATGTTAAAAATTCCTTTTAAATCCACATTGAATAAATATTTCCTTATTATATATATCAAAAATTAATTATTCACAAATAATATTACAGAACTACAATATTGACAACCAGGTCATTCTCAGGAAAGAAGGGGCCTTCCGATAAGGATTTCTCCTTACTAGCGCGCAATTAATCAACCCCTTTCCTAGACAGAACTTCCTTAGACATTGCCAATAATGTTATCTAATAATATTATTCAAATAATATGAAATATTGATTTGATAATTTGATATTATGTGCAATGACAATTATTGAATCAATAATATAAAATAGCAAAGTAGCACTTATTGATATAAAATATCAACGTAGCAAATATTGAACCAATAAAATATTATGCAATTATTGAATCAATAATATAAAATATTAAACTGTAATTACTGTAATAATAATTGAGTAAGTGCCTTCCTACGTAAGAATCAATAATTTGAAATACTGTGCAATACTGTGTGCTACTGTGCAGCACCACGTATTACTGTATTTTAACCACCGGGTATTTCAACAGTACTAAAGGTAACAGTTTTGCCATTATTTTTATAAAAAGGTTACTTCTGCTGCTTTCTATATCCGACATTCATTCTGTTGTGGGGTCCACCAATAACTGCGCCGTCTTAAGAATATTCCTTGACCAAACGAATATTCCCCGACACAATGAATATTTTATAACCACTTGCTTACTTCGTAAACTTTGCATATTTCACCAATAACGTATCACATTTATCAAATCAACACTTTACTATTTCAAAATAATATATAAAGAAAATAAATCTTATTCATAAAATTTGGGGTCTTACAACCTCCCCTCCTTATGAAATTTCGTCCTCGAAATTGACGTACGTACCTGGTATGTCAAAAAGGTGAGGATACCTCGTTTTTATTTTCGATTCTAACTCCCAGGTCATTTCCTCGATATCATGGTTCCTCCATAAAACTTTTACTTGAGGTATAACCTTTGAGCGTAGGACATGTTCCTTCCTATCCAAGATCTTAACAGGTACCTCCTCGTATGTTAAATCTTCGGCTATCTCGTCTGGTTCTAACTCAATAATGTGATTTGGATCTTTCATATATTTACGAAGCACAGATATGTGAAAAATGTTATGAACACGAGACATGCTTGGAGGTAAGGCGAGTCTATACGCCACATTTCCTACTCGGTCAAGGATTTCAAATGGACCAATGAATCGTGGGTTGAGCTTTCCTCTCTTTCTGGATCTCGTAACTCCTTTCCATGGAGAAACGCATTATAATACATGATCTCCGATATTAAACTCCACGTCCCTTCGATGAAGATCAGCATAACTCTTTTGTCGATCTTGTGCAGTTTGTATACGTTGCCGGATTATTTAAATCTTTTCCGTAGTCATACGTACTAACTCCGGTCCCAACAATGTTCTTCACCCACCTCGTCCCAGCATACTGGAGAATGACATTTTGGTCAATCCAACGCCTCGAATGGAGCCATGCCTATACTTGCCTAATAATTATTGTTGTAGGAGAATTCCACCAATGGTAGGTACTTATCCCAACTTCCTTTGAAGTCTAGAACACGGAGTCTCAATAGATCTTCAAGAGTTTGGATAGTCTTTTCCGATTGCCCATCCGTTTGTGGATAATATGCCGAAATGAATCGTAAATTCGTGCCCATAGCTTTCTGCAAGCTGACCCAAAATCGTGAAGTGAATCTTGGGTCACGATCCGAAACTATGGATACTGGCATGCCATGCAATCTCATAATCTCATTCACGTACATACGAGCAAGACGTTCAAGGGAATATGTCTCTCGTATCGGCAAGAAATGAGCAGACTTGGTTAATCTATCAACAATAACCCAAATCGCATCTATGCCTTGAGAAACCTTGGGAAGACTCGTAATGAAATCCATGGTAATGTGTTCCCACTTCCACTTTGGAATCTCAAGTGGTTGCAATGGACCCTTTGGCACTTGATGCTCCGCCTTGACACGTTGACACGTTAAACACCTCGCGATAAATTCTGCTATCTCTCTCTTCATTTTGCTCCACCAAATTGTATGTTGACGATCACGATACATTTTGGTACTTCCAAGATGGATTGCAAATGGTGTGTTGTGTGTTTCCATCATGATTCTATACTTCAATTCAGAGTCATTAGGAACACAAAGTCTGGATTTGACTCGAAGTATTCCCTCTTCATCGATTCTTGCTTCTGGAATAGTATCTTCTTTCACCTTCTTCTTCATATTCGTCAGCTCCGAATCTGTAGATTGAGAAGCTTTAACTCTATCAATTAAAGTTGGTTCTACGTGTATATTTGACATCATTACGTGGGTCTCCGGAGTTTTTAACTCTATCTTCATCCTTTGTACGTCATACAAAATGGGTTTCATGTTGACAATATCGCACTTGTACCCGCATACGATCTTCTACTCAACGCGTCAGCTACCACATTCGCTTTTTCCAGGATGGTATTGGATGGTATAATCGTAATCTTTCAACAGCACCAACCAACGTCGATTTCACATATTGAGTTCATTCTAAGTAAAGAAATATTTAAGTCTTTTGGAGTATATTAGGATGTTATCAATAATGACAATCACGAAATGATCCAAATATTTGATACCAACTGTGACCCTCATGGTGCTTCAACCATAGCACCTCGTAATTGGTTGAACAGGTCATCAATACGAGGTAACGGATACCTATTCTTTATGGTGACATGGTTCAACTCCCGATAGTCAATACAACGTCGTATACTACCATCTTTCTTCTTTACGAATAAAACAGGAGCACCCCAAGGAGACGTACTAAGACGTATAAAATCGCTGTCTAACAACTCCTGTAGTTGGACCTTTAACTCCTGAAGTTCAATAGGAGCCATTCGATATGGGGTTTTAGAAATGGGTTTTGTACCGGGTTCAAGGTCAATCAAGAATTTAACTTCACGTTTCGGGGGTAGACCGGGAAGTTCTTCGGGAAATACATCAGGAACTCATTAAAAACAAAAAATATCATTCAAATCTGATGTATTCTGATTTAAATCAGTGACATGGGCAAAGAAAGCTTGACATTTGTTTTTCAATAAACGAATAGCTTTATGACTTGAAATGACATTGATTGATTTTAGTGGTTTGAATTTGCACAACAGGTTGGTTAGGAATATGAAAACTAACAACCTTACGAAAATAATCAATTTTGGCATGATAAGTGGTTAACCAGTTAATTCCTAGAATCACGTCAAATGTAAGTATTTTCAAAGATATAAAATCTCCAAGTAGGGTGAGGGTACCAATTTGAATCAAGCAAGATTTGTAAACTGTGGATGTAACGAAGGTTTCTCTTAACGGAGTTTCAACAGATAAGTCAAATTCTAATTTCTCAAGAGTCAAGTTCAAACGTTGAGCATAAGTAGGTGAAATAAAAGAATGGGTAGCACCGGCATCTAATAAGGTATAGACTTCGCAAGAGTTTATGACTAGCTTACCCGTGATCGCCTCGTTCTAGTTCCTCGTGTTTTGGACAGTCATGACAAACGCTCTTCCAGGAACCACCGACTTTGGCTTGTCTGGGACAGTCTTTGGTGTCACTATCCCAGCTGGTCTTGACTTTGCTATAAAGTTCATTCCACCCTCAACTACTTCGTCGCACTCCTAATCCATGATTTGAATCATTACTCTTCGATCCATATCGAATTGGGGTTGACCGCTATGCACAGGGTAATTCCAAACTCGATGCTGGATTCTTCCAATTGCTGTCCAAAAAGTAAAATCCATGTCATCTATTTTGGCCGTCTTGGATCGGACATCTCTTTCTAAAATATCAACGCGTCGTGCGGCTTTTACCCATGCATCTTCAATTCTCACTCGTTCAGTTGCTTCTTCTTTCAGCTGATCATTGACATTGGCATTTTCAGATTCTAGCTCTAATATCATATGTTCTGCTAGAGAAATCTTCTGTTCAAGCCTCGCATATCGATTAGCAAAATCTTGAATTTCTGTATCCCTTTCTTGAATTATTGTATCCCTTTGTTCCACGGCCGCCTGTCGTTCTTCACCCTGTTCTTCTAACTCATGAATACGATTTTGTAGTTCTATATTTCGATCATAAAATTCTCCTAATAAATCTTCCTCAGGTTCCTCTTCTTCCTCACTCTCAGCTGCAACCTATGCAATTAGCTCGGGTGCAACTATTAATTCTTCACTCACCACATGGATATCTCTAATTTCTTCTTCGCCTGACATCCCATCATTCATCGTTTCTTCGGTAGTGTTATTTATAGGAGGAATATTGCCTTCCTGTTGCACATTCTCCTGGTTTGTGATTAAAGGTGTCTCAACGGTATCATTCACTCCATTATTAATATTTCCAGCTGCCATTCTCAAATACTGCCATAAAATAAGGGTTAATTAAACAAATTGTCATATCACATATCAACCCTATGTTCCGACCGACCAATTAAATACCAAATAAGCTTAGGTAGGACACACTAGCGAAGGATGCACACTTCTCTCAATATTCATCAACAATATTTTATCCCTGTAACATCAATCAATATATATCTCAAATCAATATTCATCTTTGCACTACGGCCAAAGATATTCATTTGTATCATCAGTTGGTCATGTTCATCTCAACACCTGTTCATCTTTATACTACGGGCCAAAGATATTCATCAAGTAATCATTCATCTTTGCACTACAGGCCAAAGATATTCATTAAGTAATCTTTCATCTTTGCACTACAGCCAAAGATATTCAGTTATATTATCATTTAGGACTAAGGATGATGAAATAGAATAAAAGGAACGAATCCAGTGAGATAAAGGACAAGGATTAGGGATTCGTAATTTAGTTTATCCAAGTTCAATAATACCCCTTACCTTAAAAATTTGGAGACTGCATTAGTGTAAAAGCATAATACTCTTCTTCTTTCTCTCTTATTCTCTCTATACTTTCTCTCTCTATAGCTTTAGTGAATTGGTGAGAAATAATGAAGAAATGAGCTTCTATTTATAGGCTCGGCAGAGTAAGGGTAAAATAGTCTTTTTGCCATAATTTATGACATCATCGCTTACATCATCGATCCTATGACATCATTGCTTACCTCATCGCTCCGATGACATCCTTGCTTACCTCATTGCTCCGATGACATCATTGTTTGCATCATAAGAGTTCAAATTCAATTTGCACTCTTCCACCTCGTTTAACTTTTATACCATGAATTTACCATAATAATGTTACCATTCAAATTATAAAAATCATACTATTATATAATCACATCATACTACTATAATGTAATATTATAATAATATATTTGAATGAATTATTTTATCGGACAAGATAAAATATCAACTTTCAACAAATGTCACATGTTAAAAATTCCACCGTTTAAATCCACATTGAATAAATATTTCCTTATCATATATATCAAAAATTAATTATTCACAAATAATATTACAAAACTACAATATTGACAACCAGGTCGTTCCCAGGAAAGGGGGTGCCTTCCGATAAGGATTTCTCCTTACTGGCGCGCAATTAATCAACCTCTTTCCTAGACAGAACTTCCTTAAACATTGCCAATAATGCTATCTAATATTATTATTCAAATAATATGAATTATTGATTTGATAATTTGAAATAATGTGCAATGACAATTATTGAATCAATAATATAAAATAGCAAAGTAGCACTTATTGATATAAAATATCAACGTAGCAAATATTAAACCAATAAAATATTATGCAATTATTGAATCAATAATATAAAATATTGAATAGTAATTACTGTAACAATAATTGAGTAAGTGTCTTCCTACGTAAGAATCAATAATTTGAAATACTGTGCAATATCACGTATTACTATATTTTAACCACCGCGTATTTTAACAGTACTAACGGTAACAGTTTTGCAATTATTTTTATAAAAAGGATACTTCTGTCGCTTTCTATATCCGACATTCATTTCGTTGTAGGGTCCACCAATGACTATGCCGTCGTACGAATATTCTCCTGACACAACAAATATTTTATAACCACTTGCTTACTTTGTAAACTTTGCATATTTCACCCATAAATTATAACATTTATCAAATCAACAGCTTACTATTTCAAAATAATATATAAAGAAAATTAAATCTTATTCATAAAATTTGGGGTCTTACAGTAATAATTATTGAAAAATTATTATAAGCTTGTGAAAAATATTTTGACTGATTAATAGATTATCTATGATAATAATAAAGCATTTAGGTCGAGTCTTATTGTAATTAGGCTAGATAGTTGTCCGATTAGGCAATCAGGAGGTCGAAGTAGTACCGAACTCGACTCAGACTATAAAAGTTTGACTTGATACTAGGTCTTATGTGTTTTATTGACTGATAGGTTTATATGGTAATGTGTTTAGGTTATTTTATAATTGTGATGATATTATTCTAATTTGGATATCAATATTATTTATATATTAGGTCTTCAGATAATGCTAAATAGATTGCGTAGCTGTAGTCGGTGATTCAGGCAAGTTCTCTAACTTGAACTCGAGTTGTATTTTTGTAAAGTATACTTGTGGTTAATCATTGCTGATTATATCACGTCCATTGATTATTGATTCGCACGTTGTGCATGTTGCATATGTTCATCAGGTATGAAAGGCTAATGACCTTCATTACCATCTGGTTTAGTTGATTTATTCATGTTCATTGTTCGTTCAGCTATGAAAATTTGTTCATGCTACTTCATAATTGTTATATTGTTAAACGTTAGCCAGCTTATTGTTCAATTCTTTTAATCATGATATATCCTTTATTGAACTTAAACTTGCTGGACAAACTTGATGTTCACCCTTGCTATATCATGATAAACATTGCAGATTAGGACGAATACGTAGGAAACAGGCAAAGACAAAAATAGTTCCAGCATTGGTTTATATTATAGATAAATCTTGTAATAGTATTGTATGACAATGACATTGTATGTCGGATAAGATATGGAATTCAGGTATCAAGTGAAGGTTCTCGACCCTAGGGATTATATGTAAAGTTTAATGTATAAACAAATTATGTTTATATCTTCCGCAGAAGTTATAGAAATGATGTATCGTAACATACCAGGTCCGAGGTTTTGGGGACCCGGATTTGGGGGCGTCATAGTTAGTATCAAAGCTGTAAGTTATAAACCTTAGGTAGGGTTACCTTAGGCTATTAACCGAAGTGGGATAAGGATAAGAACTAACTCAAATAGAGTTAGTGCGTTGATAAGATTCAAAGACGAATCTCGATAAATTATAAAAGATCCAGAGTTACCTAACTCTGATAATAAAGATGAACAGTAGTAATGAATATATAGAGTCTAAAAGACTAAAAGTACGGGGAAAGAAGATCGTATAACAAAACGATCGTAACATAGAAATGATCATAATAGACACGATGAGATCACACCGTGATCTGATAAGGTCATAGTAAGG
This sequence comes from Panax stipuleanatus, assembly GCA_020205555.1. NCBI lineage: Eukaryota > Viridiplantae > Streptophyta > Magnoliopsida > Apiales > Araliaceae > Panax > Panax stipuleanatus. The sequence goes on from CM035124.1 coordinate 96,531,714, forward strand.
AGGAGGATCAATCGAATGATTGAAAATTTTATGGCAAAGTTGCTGTGTGTCAGTTGTACTATGAATTGGTATTGTGGCAACTCAGAAAAAAGGTTGGGGTTGATGCAATACGGATTGAACACAATTCGTATGGAGAAAGAATGGGGCTAGGTTATTAAGTGGGGATTTCAATTGAGGACTCATGTCAGCAGCTGAGTTGTATGATTCCTTGTATGGGCATGGAATTTGTACTTGGTTTTAGAACCGCTTAGCTTCCTGATCGATATAGTGGTTAAGTTGAACAATTCTTTGTATGGGCAGGGAATTTGTCCTTGGTGTAAAAACCGCTTAGCTTCCTATATTGATTAGAGGCAGAGTTGACCAATTCTTTGTATGGGCAGGGGATTGTGTTTGGTTTGACGACCACTTAGTTTCTGATAGTGATAATCATTGAAATGTTTATGTCGCGCTATTTGCTATATATATGTTGAGAAGGTAAATCTTTTCTCGTGTGTATAACAGATAGATAGAGTATAGGTAGAGGATATAAGGTTAAGTTGCGAGTTCTTAAAACTCATGCTTATGGTAAGTTCGTGACTCATAATTATATGAAATATTTTGAACCCCTCAGCGAATGGATGTGACAAACAAGATTTTTGTAATTTAATTTGAATATTTATTGAATTAAATAAATATTTTTCGATGATTTAATTATTGTGTTAAATAATTAATTGATGAAATTGTGGTAGATTAATTTAATTATATGTGTCACATTAGTTAAATTAATGTGGTGAATTTTTATATTCAAAGTATGTATTTAATTGAGCTTATTTGATTAATATATTAATTAATAAGCATAATGTTATTCTAATTATTTTAAATAATTAATTAGAGATTTAATGATTTGGCATAATTAATGAATGAGAATTTTAATTATGTGACTATGTGATTTAATATGAACTTATGCTATTTTATTTAAGTGATTTAAATAACATTATTTGATTTAATTGGGTGTGACATTAAAACTATATTATAAAGCTTTAATTAAATTAATGGAAAAGGAGATTATAAGGGGCAAGCAAACAAGGCCTTAGTGGGGGTTGGAGCCAGTTAACCCATTATGGGATTAACTGACGACCCATAACCCACGACCATTAACTATACGTATAATATATTCACTTATATATCTGCATCAGTTCATATTATATCATATATCGTATACTTTAGAGAGAGAAAAAAAACTCAAAGAAGGAAACACAGAGAATTGAGAGATTGAACTAGAATCCATATCATCTTCACAGAGTTTGCAAGGGGTAATTCCTTTGCCCCAGTTTTATTTCACGTACTATGTTTCCTTCATGAACATACATTCTGAGTTCTCTATGTATGGAAAAAATTAGCAATTTTTGATTATATGCTTATATATGTGTTATTATATCATTATAACATGTTTTGTATTTGGTATGAATGAATTAAAATAATCGAATTCATGCTAATTAGGCCTTAATTGGGTTTTCAAAATTTTACAGAGTTTTTCCATTTACGTGTTTTAAAAATTCTTTGTGAATGGAAAAATTGATATTTGTTCATTATATGGCTATATGTATGTTCATATGTGTTTATAACATATTATATGCCATATATGCATAACTTCAGTGATCAAACCATCGAAATTTTATTTATACTTGGGTTTTCAAAATTACAGAGTCGTATATATGGCCATACGGCCCTTACGTACAAATTTTATACCATGAATCGATGGTTTAACTTTAAATTGACACTTGCATATAATTGTGTACGTTTAAACGAGCAAAATGAAGTTAAACGAACGGATTCGGTATTATAACGAATTCGTAATGTTAAATTTCTTTTTTTCTTTCAAAACTTTACAAAGTATGAAGAACAGTGAAATTGAGTGCTGTAATTTGTGTAATTACGTGATTTAAAACCTTAGAATCATGATAGGAACGTTGTAAAATATTTCTATGAAGTTTTTACATTATGGGTAGCCTTATAATTCATTACGTTAGTTTAATTTAGATTTATTTGGGCTGTTCTGTGTTCTTCGCGAACTGCCAAAATCTGGGTCTGCGTAGCCATGCGGTCCGCGCCGCTTCAAGGCATACTTGGAGCGCGCCCGCACCGTGCCTGGCGGCCGCGCCGATCCAAAGGGTAACTGGCGTGCGGCCGCGCCGCCTGCAGAATTCTGAAAATTTTCTAAGTATTCAAGATTTCAAAGATGTGTTTTAAAAATCTAATGTGATGAACATGAAGACATGTTAAGCATATAATAGATGTTAATAACTTATATTACGTGAGTAATTAATAAGTTAATTGCATGACTTAAATCGATAATCGTAAAGTCTAATAACGTGTTCGAAGACCAATGTTGTAAATCGATAAGTATATCGAATTTATTATTAATCTATGTTGTGAATGGATGGTTTTGTAGGACTAAGTAAAGGACGTGAATTATAACTTGTAGCTTGTGCGAGATGCAAGTATCTTATCCCTAACTTATTGTTATTAAGCAAGTTCCTAACTTTACTTTCATTGAACAAACTTTCTAAATTCAAGGTTATCTATTGAACAAGTTCTTATCCTTGTTTATTCAAGTTAAGATTTTCATATGAGATATTGTTATTCCTTTAAGTATTACTTCAGTTATACAATACTTATTCGATTGTATACTCTTGAGATTTATTGTTCAAGTTGAATATCTATGTTATTGTTGAACCTTATAGGACTAGTAAACCCTTATTGATTCGACTAGTCCATAGTTGATGAACGTTTCAAATTCTAGAATACTTATTGAGCTTATCCAAACCAAACTTCCTTTGGTGCGGACTCTGATGTCAAAACTGAGATGAACAACCCTGTAAAGGGGATTATTTACACTTTAGCGTTGAGATATTGTGCACAGTATGGTACTAAGGGCTGATCCCCCTAAGTACGAGAAGTAGAGTCCATAGTCTTATGACTGTTAAAGGTTTGAAGTTTAACACTTTATAACCTAGGACATAGTTCGAGGTCTTATGACCCTCAGATGTTCTTTTGATTCCTGTTATTTACCCTCGAGTCAAAAGTTGAGTTTCATTATTCAGATGTCTTTGATTCACTCGCATGTTATTATATTATTGTCATATTATTATACTTGTGGGCAATCGTGCTCACTCTTGCGTAATAATAACATTGCAGTTAAGAACGAAAGGTCCGACGAGCCTTCTACTAGCAAAGGCAAGGGCAAAGTCAACAAGTGATGAAGACTTGTTGTTTAATTTATATGTTTATGTTTCAGACTTGTATTAAGTTGTGTAAGACTTATTTATTTGTTTATGTTCTGCACAGATGTTTAAGGTTAGTATGACCTGGGATTGTATTTATTTTCAGATGTTGTAACCCCATAAGGGGAGGATTATTTCTATTTATTTCATGGTTTGCATTTATTATGGGTAGATAGATAGATGATATTTGTACAGTGAACACCAAGTCCCGTGGAAATTGAATTACCCGGATTTGGGGGTGTCACAATGGACGCCAATGGTCTGTCTAGGACAAGTTCTTAAACTCATATGATTGTGAAAAGTTCCTGAACTCATAACGTGTGGTAAGTTTGACGAACTGGGTATAATTAAGTGTGAATGGAGTATTAAGGATAATAGGAATAGATAGACTGATTAAGCAATGGATCATTAGTGGAAGCACAGGTATTCTAAATCTTCTAGCTATGCTAGACTTTCTAAATTTTTGACATCAAGCTAAATACGCACTATGTGCCTTTTAAAAATGAATTTTTATTCTCAAATCCCGGTGACTAGTGTGTATGTGTGGACTTCGGGACACTGACACATCGTTACCTGTTGAGATGATAAAGCTGATTTACAATGATTTTTGAACCGTTTAAAGAATAGTCTATGCTAATTGTTTCGGCTAGACGACAATGATTTGAAATATCAAAATGTGTTTTATTTATCATTGATGCATCATGTAACCTGGTGCAGAGATGATAAAAAGTTGATGAAGTTGTAAATACAGGAATACTTAGTGTTGAATTCGATCTAAAAATCGTTGTCCCACTATTGTATGATGTGTTATAACAAAGTCACACAATGACGGAATCCTCAAACGGGCTGTAAATACAGTACGGTATCATGACGTCATTTTTAAAATATTTTTTTATAATTAATTGCCAACGGGATTTGGCTATACATAAATATTTCAATTGAAATTAAATTATTGGTATGAGTCTAAGCTATTTGATTCAGCTAGACCAACGTTTATGAAAATTCTAAGTGTTCTTTGAAAATTTTTCCGAACCAAATGGTTTTGGTTCGGAATCCGATAAGACTGAGGTAAGCATCTCAAAATTTGGGAAAATTTTGTGCGCCTAAGACGTATAAGAAGAACGGGGAAAAATTGTTCCGACCAGCAGTACTTAATAAGTACAGGGCGTAACGGGCAAATTACCATCTGTGTCCGTAAGTTATGACGGTTAGCGGATAAATTTTTGTATAACCTTTTTGAAAATAAAAGTTCGTAGTCTATATGAATCCTCAGCATGATTTGAAAAATTTAACTGTGGTGAGTGATGTTTTGGGTAGCATGTGGTGATGAGTATGAAAGGTGTAAGGTGTAAGGTAAATTTCGGGGACGAAATTCTTAGAAGAAGGGGTGAATGTGACAACCCGAGAATTTAGACAATTTATTAAAATCTTAAATGATTAAATTAAGGTTAAATAATAGACCTAGACAGAAAATAAGTGTATGGATTTGACATTTTTGTGAAGGATTTTGGTGGATTTAAAATTATTGCGAAAAACTTATATGATTTTGTGATTATATGTGTGTACAGTATGTGGTTAAGGGTTGAGTATGAATCAGGTAAAGGGTAACATTGGAAAATCCTAATTTTAAATTGATAAACCCTAATTCAGTTGATAAAAACCCTAACCCTAATTAGGAATAGGAATTTGATAGTTAATACAGTTATTATAATTGTATCTATGATTGTGTGTTTGTATAGTAAGGTATTAATGATCAAATGTTGATCAGATAAGGTATAACCTTAGTAAACCCTAATGGTAGATTAGAAACCCTAATCTGCAGTTAGAAAACCCTAATTTCTTATTCGGGAATCCTAAAGCCTAATTTATAAACCTTAATGGTAATTAGCAAACACTAATATTATTTATCAAACCCTAAGGGTTAAATTTTAAGGGAAACATAGGAAATAACCGAACTACCCTTAAAATTATGTGAAAAATTATTAGAATACCCTTTTGGAGGCGAAATGACCGAACTACCCTTAAAATTTTGTGGAAAATTAGTAGAATACCCTTTTGGAGGCGAAATGACCAAAATGCCCTCCAATCCATGTGAACTTAAATCAACCAATCAGAAAAGAGTTGATGCAAGCATGACATCATCCTTAAAGAAACACAGATGATGCAAGCATGATGCAAGCATGACATCAGCATTAAAGAAGCACAAAAGATGATGTCATCATTATGTCACCCAAGGACTAAAGTGCAATTAATAAGGTACTAAAGTATAATTAACCAAGGTACCAAATTGTAATAAGCCGGGGGCAAACTGTAAAAAACCGAGCCCCTAACGTGCAATTATTGAAACTATATTTTTCTATAAATAGGAGCCATTCTCTTCATTTTTTTTCAAAAACCAAAATGGAGTTAGAGAGAGAAAGAGGAGAATTTTGGCTAGAGAGAGAAAAGTTTTTGAGTTTCAAGATTTCAAAGGATTAGTTAAAGCTTGCAACTCCAAGAGGTATTTACTCTTGTGGTTATTATGTTCATTATTCTTTATATATTTAGTAAAAAATATATACTTTTACAAGCAGTTATAATGCCCAAATTATTTGAAGTAAATAGTACAAAAGTCCTATTTACAAGTAGTTATAATGTTCGATTTATTTCTCTTATAAAGTAGAAAATATACTTTTATATGCAGTTATAATGTCCGATTTATTTCTCTTATAAAGTAGAAAATATAGTTTTATAAACAGTTGCTATGTCCGATTTTCTTCAAGTATTTAGTAAGAATACTCATGTTATAAGCAGTTATAATGCTGAAATTATCTCAAATAGAATAGTAGAATATTCATTTTATAAAGCTCGATTTATATCTAATATAGTACACGAATTATTTAAATATTAATGATATTAAATTTATTTAATAATTATATTAAATAAATTACTTAAAAATGATTTTAATACTTTAAAAATCATTTAAAAATATATTAAAGTGTTAGGAAATATTTTAAGTTATTTTGGATGACTTTTAATATTTTGGGATAAATTTCATTAATAATTAATATTAATGGTAATTAATTTATTTAATAATTATATTAAATAAATTATGAAAAAATAGATTTAATGTTTTAAAAATCATATAAAATAATTTAATGGTTATAAAAAATATTTTAAGTTATAAAATATAACTTTTAATATTTTGTTATGAAATACATTAATATTTTAATATTAATGACAGTTATTTAATAATGGTTTTAAATATTTTAAAATCAATTAAATGTGATATTAAGGTATTAAAAATACTTTGTGATATTATAAATAACTTATAATATTATGACATGTATTTCATTAATATTTGATAGTAAATAAATATTAATGATAATGGAATTAAGTGGTATTTAAATCATATAAATATGATATTAATGAATTAAAAATCATTTTACATGGTAATTGTGACGCCCCCAAAATAGGTTCAATACCAACCCATTCTGAGTCACCAAATATATGGTACAGAATTCAAATACAATCTTTTATAACATACGGTCGTGCAAACTACGACCACACAAACTATGAATTTCAATACAAATCGTATATAATACGAATTATAAACATTCAAATTCACTCCTTATTAATTACAATCATTATCCCACTATTTTATAGAATAGTGAGGACTTCTACTAATCTAACTCTGACCATCACTCTGATCCCCGACTAGTCCCCGCGATATTTCCATTTTCTGAAGAGAACAATGGAAGAAAAGGGTGAGCTCAACTAGCCCAGTAAATAATATTATGACTAAGATAATGAATAATAAATTATCATTAGTCTTCAATAAATCAGATAAAATATAATGGATAACAAATTTTAGATTAATATTCGCATCGAAAATAACAATTCATTAGAAGAGTTAAGTAGAGAATGAAGTCTACTATCTTCTATGATTTAAAAGCCCATCATCAATATTTTATCCCTGTAACATAAATCAATATATATCTCAAATCAATATTCATCTTTGCACTACGGCCAAAGATATTCATTTGTATCACCAGTTGGTCATGTTCATCTTAACACCTGTTCATCTTTGCACTACGGGCCAAAGATATTCATCAAGTAATCATTCATCTTTGCACTACAAGCCAAAGATATTCATCAAGTAATCTTTCATCTTTGCACTACAGGCCAAAGATATTCATCAAGTAATCTTTCATCTTTGCACTACATGCCAAAGATATTCAGTTATATCACCATTTAGGACTGAGGATGATGAAATACAATATAAGGAACGAATCCAGTGAGATAAAGGACATGGATTAGGGATTCGTAATTTAGTTTATTCAAGTTCAATAATACTTTGTAATAACCAATTGTGGAGCAAAATTCAAGAATGAAGTTCAAAACTAAGATACAATCAAAAAAAAAAAATTACCGTGAATAGTAACTCGACATGAAAAGATAAGAATTTCACGAGAAAGTTCAGAAAATTATTCCGGTGAAATGATACTAGATGAAGCGCAAAACTCAAGAAATTACTGATCATTTCAGGAATTCTAGAAGCAATACTTACCGTAGTAAGTTTAGAGTTAGGAATCTAAAATGAAACAATATACGAAACTGCAATTGAATTTTCACCCGTCTGGCGGTAGTCCGCTCAGACAGATTATTTCCACAATTTAATAACAACTGAAAACGAAGGGTTATTCACCAGGCATGCGGTAGTCCGCGTAGACAGGTTATTCTCACATAATAATATAGAATGGAATAACAACAGGATTTCACCATGCATGCGGTAGTCCGCATAGACAGGTTATTCCAACAGAATAATATAGAATGGAATAACAATCCTTACGAGTATTGAAAGAAAATAACTCTCTTCATGAATACGAAAGATTTGGAGACTGCATTAGTGTAAAAGCATAATACTCTTCTTCTTTCTCTCTTATTCTGTCTATACTTTCCCTCTCTATAGGTTTAGTGAATTGGTGAGAAATAATGAAGAAATGAGCTTCTATTTATAGGCTCGGTAAAGTAAGGATAAAATAGTTTTTTCGTCATAATTTATGACATCATTGCTTATCTCATCGCTCCGATGACATCCTTGCTTATCTCATCGCTCCGATGACATCATTGTTTGCATCATAAGAGTTCAAATTCAATTTGCACTCTTCTACCTCGTTTAACTTTTATACCATGAATTTACTATAATAATGTTACCATTCAAATTATAAAAATCATACTATTATATAATCACATTATACTACTATAATGTAATATTATAATAATATATTTGAATGAATTATTTTATCGAATAAGATAAAATATCAACTTTCAACAAATGTCACATGTTAAAAATTCCTCCGATTAAATCCACATTGAATAAATGTTTTCTTATCATATATATCAAAAATTAATTATTCACAAATAATATTACAAAACTACAATATTGACAACCAGGTCGTTCCCAGGAAAGTGGGTGCCTCCCGATAAGGATTTCTCCTTACTGGCGCGCAATTAATCAACCCCTTTCCTAAACAGAACTTTCTTAGACATTGCGAATAATGTTATCTAATAATATTATTCAAATAATATGAATTATTGATTTCATAATTTAAAATATTGTGCAATGATAATTATTTGAATCAAGAATATAAAATAGCAAAGTAGCACTTATTGATATAAAATATCAACATAGCAAATATTGAACCAATAAAATATTATGCAATTATTGAATCAATAATATAAAATATTGAACAGTAATTACTGTAACAATAATTGAGTAAGTGCCTTCCTACGTAAGAATCAATAATTTGAAATACTGTGCAATACCGTGTGCTACTGTGCAACACCACGTATTACTGTATTTTTAACAATCGGGTATTTCAACAGTACTAACGGTAACAGTTTTGCAGTTCTTTTTATAAAAAGGTTACTTCTGTCGCTTTCTATATCCGACATTCATTTCATTGTGGGGTCCACCAACGACTGCGCTGTCGTACGAATATTCTCCGACAAAAAGAATATTCCTCGACACAACGAATATTTTATAACCACTTGCTTACTTTGTAAACTTTGCACATTTCACCCATAACTTATCACATTTATCAAATCAATACCTTACTATTTAAAAATAATATATAAAGAAAATTAAATCTTATTCATAGAATTTGGGGTCTTATAGTAATAATTATTGAAAAATTATTATGAGCTTGTGAAAAATATTTTGACTGATTAATAAATTATCTATGATAATAATAAAGCATTTAGGTCGAGTCTTATTGTAATTAGGCTCGATAGTTGTCCGATTAGACAATCGGGAGGTCGAAGTAGTACCGATCTCGACTCAGACTATAAAAGTTTGACTTAATACTAGGTCTTATGTGTTTTATTGACTGATAGATTTATGTGGTAATGTGTTTAGGTTATTTTATAATTGTGATGATATTATTCTAATTTGGATATCAATATTATTTATATATTAGGTCTTCAGATAAAGCTAATGGTCTGTCTAGTACAAGTTCTTAAACTCATATGATTGTGGAAAGTTCCTGAACTCATAACGTGTGGTAAGTTTGACGAACTGGGTATAATTAAGTGTGAATGGAGTATTAAGGATAATAGGAATAGATAGACTGATTAAGCAATGGATCATTAGTGGAAGCATAGGTATTCTAAATCTTCTAGCTATGCTAGACTTCAAAATTTTTGACATCAAGCTAAATACGCACTATGTGCCTTTTAAAAATGAATGTTTATTCTCAAACCCCGGTACCTAGTGTGTATGTGTGGACTTCGGGACACTGACACATCGTTACCTGTTGAGATGATAAAGCTGATTTACAATGATTTTTGAACCGTTTAAAGAATAGTCTATGCTAATTGTTTCGGCTAGACGACAATGATTTGAAATATCAAAATGTGTTTTATTTATCATTGATGCATCATGTAACCTGGTGCAGAGATGATAAAAAGTTGATGAAGTTGTAAATACAGGAATACTTAGTGTTGAATTCGATCTAAAAATCGTTGTCCCACTATTGTATGATGTGTTATAACAAAATCACACAATGACGAAATCCTCAAACGGGCTGTAAATACAGTAGGTATCATGACGTCATTTTCAAAATATTTTTTTATAATTAATTGCCAACGGGGTTTGGCTATACATAAATATTTCGATTGAAATTGAATTATTGGTATGAGTCTAAGGTATTTGATTCAGCTAGACCAACGTTTACGAAAATTCTGAGCGTTCTTTGAAAATTTTCCCAAACCAAATGGTTTTGGTTCGGAATCCGATAAGACTGAGGTAAGCATCCTAAAATTTGGGAAAATTTTGTGCGCCTAAGGCAGATAAGAGGAACGGGAAAAAATTGTTTCGACCAGCAGTACTTAATAAGTACAGGACATAACGGGCTAATTACCCTCTGTGTTCGTAAGTTATGACGGTTAGCGGATAACTTTCTGTATAACCTTTTTGAAAATAAAAGTGTTGGGTTTGTAAGAAATCGTGACGCAATAAAATTGCAAAAATTAGCGGAACCATGGTATATCAGAGTTTAAAAAAAATTCTACAAAACCATTACCCGGATCATCCTTTATGCAAATTATTAATTTAAAACGATAAATAAGAAGTTATAAAATCATACCATTGTAGAACGAAGCTTCCACAGGTACGAGTTCAACTCCTTGTTCTTCGAGATCTCCTTGAATTTCCGGGTTAGATTCCTTCCTTTGATCAACGTTAGCCACCCAAGTGTTTGGCCTCTAGAGGTGATCCACCAAGGAAGATGAATTATCAAAAAAGAGGGTGTTTGGCTAAACCTTAGTTTTTTATCCTCTATAGAAAAGGAGTACTCTCCAACAATTGAAATTGCATCAAGTAATATCTATTATAAGAATCCTCTTATATAGATATTGGTCGATCCTTCTAATCCTATTAGACATGGGATTTCTTTTAATTAATTAAACTCCTTTAATTAATTTAGGCTTCCCACCACATGGGAAATAATTAATTAAATTCATTTAATTAATTTGTCTCCTAATCTTATTAGGAATAAATGAGAGTACTAATATTAAATTAATTACTAAACTCCCTTAGAAATTAAAATAATAATAATATTAATAATATTAATAAGACTCCTCTTATTAATTTATATTTAATATTTCCAAAATATTAAATAATAAATATTAAGCTATTTAATTTATTCTATCACCATAGATTAAATTAATTTCACTTAATACATTATTACGATTATGCCATTACCTTCTTAAATAATTATTCTTCCTTTTATGGTGTGACCCTTTAGGTTCTCCATATTAAACCGGTTGTGAATAAATCAATTAGAACAATTCTAATCTTATTTAAATAAATAAATTAAACTAATAATCTATTTAAATAAAGAATATTTATTCTACAATAGGGATAAGCCTCCCTAGCGATCAACGACTTTCAAGATAATATAGATTTCAACATTAATCATAAAAGAACCTGTGAGTAAATAGTTACCATACAATTCAATCCTTCCACCACACAATGTCCCAATTAAATATAAGACATGAATTTACTGTCAAGTCTTATTTTATTTAATTATATGTATTTCGATTAGAAAATGCACAACTCCAAATAATGTAAATTAGAAACTCCTTTCTAATTTCATTTTACCTTGGCCAAGGATTCCTGGGTTGTCATTTAACGAATCACATAGGACATATCTCCTCCTTTACTAGAGGTGGTAGATTCTTTATTGATCATTCATTGTCTCCATATGTAACTCATTATACCCAAGCATACCCTTTTATATACCCTAAAGGGCTTTAAGGAATAAGTCAAAGTATAATTCATTACATACAAGATACTATGATGATCTCAAGTCCAAGGATCACTTGTACTACTATCACATTAGGAATTTCTATTGACAGGCGAGTAAAACTCCATTAGGTATTCCATAGCGAGTCACGTTCAGTGAACTTATTCTCCAATAAGCACCTACATACTTGCTTTAGTGTCTCCACACAAATGATTATGAGATCAATCATCCTCATCCAATGAGCATGCAACATATGTACTAATCTATCCGGATTTACTAATCCCCTTTTTAGTAATCCCATGATTAGGAACTATTTTAGTTTTAGAGCTTTCTAAGAATTTAGATCTCATTGGCATGATCATCATCATGATTCTAAAAGCATTGCTTAAAACTATGGGTTATTTACATATTATAAAAACAGCACCATGTAGATAATTAAATGTCCTTAATAAATGAATATTTTTATTAATAAATAAATAAGATTGCCTCCAAAGTATATGCTTTATCATCATACATGATTGGCTTGTATGCATACTACTTTCAAAAAGTTCGTAGTCTATATGACTCCTCAGCATGATTTGAAAATTTTAACTCTGGTGAGTGATGTTTTGGATAGCATGTGGTGATGAGTATAAAAGGTGTAATGTGTAAGGTAAATTTCGGAGATAAAATTCTTAGAAGAAGGGGTGAATGTGACAACCCGAGAATTTAGACAATTTATTAAAATCTTAAATGATTAAATTAAGGTTAAATAATAGACCTAGACAGAAAATAAGTGTATGGATTTGACATTTTCGTGAAGGATTTTGGTGGATTTAAAATTATTGCGAAAAATATATATGATTTTGTGATTATATGTGTGTACAGTATGTGGTTAAGGGTTGAGTATGAATCAGGTAAAGGGTAACATGGAAAAACCCTAATTTTAAATTGATAAACTCTAATTCAATTGATGAAAACCCTAACCCTAATTAGTAATAGGGATTTGATAGTTAATACAGTTATTATAATTGTATCTATGATTGTGTGTTTGTATAGTAAGGTATTAATGATCAAATATTGATCAGATAAGCTATAACCTTAGTAAACCCCAATGGTAGATTAGAAACCCTAATCTGTAGTTAGAAAACTCTAATTTCTTATTCGGGAATCCTAAACCCTAATTTGTAAACCTTAATGGTGATTAATAAGCCCTAATATTATTTATCAAACCCTAAAGGTTAAATTTTAAGGGAAACATAGGAAATGACCGAACTACCCTTAAAATTATGTGGGAAATTATTAGAAAACCCTTTTGGAGGCGAAATGACCGAACTACCCTTAAAATTATGTGAAAAATTATTAGAATACCCTTTTGGAGGCGAAATGACCAAATTGCTTTTAAAATTATCTGGAAAATGACCAAAATAACCTCCAATCCATGTGAACTTAAATCAACCAATCAGAGAAGAGATGATGCAAGCATGACATCATCCTTAAAGAAACACAGATGATGCAAGCATTATGCAAGCATGACATCAGCATTAAAGAAGCACAAAAGATGATGTCATCATGACGATGCCACCTAGGGACTAAAGTGCAATTAATAAGGTACTAAAGTGTAATTAACCAGGGTACCAAATTATAATAAGCTGGGGGCAAACTGTAAAAAGTCGAGCTCCTAACGTGCAATTATTGAAACTATATTTTTCTATAAATAGGAGCCATTCTCTTCATTTTTTTTCAAAAACCAAAATGGAGTTAGAGAGAGAAAGAGGAGAATTTTGGCTAGAGATAAAAGTTTTTGAGTTTCAAGATTTCAAAGGATTAGTTAAAGCTTACAACTACAAGAGGTATTTACTCTTGTGGTTATTATGTTCATTATTCTTTATATATTTAGTAAAAAAATATATACTTTTACAAGCAGTTATAATGCCCAAATTATTTTAAGTAAATAGTACAAAAGTCTTATTTACAAGCAGTTATAATGTTCGATTTATTTCTCTTATAAAGTAGAAAATATACTTTTATAAGCAGTTATAATGTCCGATTTATTTCTCTTATAAAGTAAAAAATATAGTTTTATAAACAGTTGCTATGTCCGATTTTCTTCAAGTATTTAGTAAGAATACTCATGTTATAAGCAGTTATAATGCTGAAATTATCTCAAATAGAATAGTAGAATATTTATTTTATAAAGCAGTTATAATGCTTGATTTATTTCAAATATAGTACATGAATATTCATTTTTACAAGCATTTATAATGCTCAAATTATTTAAATATTAATGATATTAAATTTATTTAATAATTATATTAAATAAATTACTTAAAAATCATTTTAATACTTTAAAAGTCATTTAAAAATATATTAAAGTGTTAGGAAATATTTTAAGTTATTTAGAATGACTTTTAATATTTTGGGATAAATTTCATTAATAATTAATATTAATGGTAATTAATTTATTTAATAATTATATTAAATAAATTATGAAAAAATAGATTTAATGTTTTAAAAATCATATAAAATGATTTAATGGTTATAAAAAATATTTTAAGTTATAAAATATAACTTTTAATATTTTGTTATGAAATATATTAATATTTTAATATTAATGACAGTTATTTAATAATGGTTTTAAATATTTTAAAATCAAGTAAATGTGATATTAAGGTATTAAAAATACTTTGTGATATTATAAATAACTTATAATATTATGACATGTATTTCATTAATATTTGATAGTAAATAAATATTAATGATAATGGAATTAAGTGGTATTTAAATCATATAAATAGATATTAATGAATTAAAAATCATTTTAAATGGTAATAATTATTGAAAAATTATTATGAGCTTGTGAAAAATATTTTGACTGATTAATAAATTATCTATGATAATAATAAAGCATTTAGGTCGAGTCTTATTGTAATTAGGCTCGATAGTTGTCCGATTAGGCAATCGAGAGGTCGAAGTAGTACCGAACTCGACTCAGACTGTAAAAGTTTAACTTGATACTAGGTCTTATGTGTTTTATTTACTGATAGGCTTATGTGGTAATATGTTTAGGTTATTTTATAATTGTGATGATATTATTATAATTTGGATATCAATATTTGTTTATATATTAGGTCTTCAGATAAAGCTAAATAGATTGCGTAGCTGTAGTCGGTGATTCAGGCAAGTTCTCTAACTTGAACTCGAGTTGTATTTTTGTAAAGTATACTTGTGGTTAATCATTGTTGATTATATCACGTCCATTGATTATTGATTAGCACGTTGTGCATGTTGCATATGTTCATCAGGTATGAAAGGCTGATCACCTTCATTACCAACTGGTTCAGTTGATTTATTCATGTTCATTGTTCGTTCAGCTATGAAAATTTGTTCATGCTACTTCACAATTGTTATATTGTTAAATGTTAGCCAGCTTATTATTCAATTCTTTCAATCAGTGATATATCCTTTATTGAACTTAAATTTGCTGGGTAAACTTGATGCTCACCCTTGCTATATCATGATAAACATTGCAGATTAGGACAAATACGTCGAAAACAGGCAAAGACAAAAATAGTTCCAGCATTAGTTTATATTATAGATAAATCTTGTAATAGTATTGTATGATAATGACATTGTATGTCGGATAAGATATGGAATTCAGGTATCAAGTGAAGGTTCTCGACCCTAGGGATTATGTGTAAAGTTTAATGTATAAACAAATTATGTTTATATCTTCCGCAGAAGTTATAGAAATGATGTATCGTAACGTACCAGGTCTGAGGTTCTGGGGACCCGAATTTGGGGGCGTCACAAATAATATGACATAACTGAATAACTTTAAAAGATTGGAATAACTTTACTTTCGTCAACAACAAAGAATTGAATAATAATTCTTTCAACAATATTTAGAATTTTGAATATTGAAATTATCTGAGGGTCATAAGACCTTGAACCATGTCCTAGGTTATAAACATTTCTATTTAAAACCTTTAACAGTCATATAGACTATGGACTCTTAACTCGTACTTAGGGGGATCAACCCTTCGTACCATGTATTGTGCACAAACATTTAACGCTTTCGCGTAGTAACCTCCCCTAATAAATTGGGTTGTTCATCTCAGTATTTGATACAAGTCCGCACCAAAGAAAGTTTGGTTTAGATAGCTAAAAGAAAATTTGGAGTTTCAACTATCATCAACTAAGGAGTTAGTTGAATCGACTCACAATACTTTAACAGTTCGATAATATAAGAATTATGAACCAAATGTAAGCTATAACAATAGACATCATAATAGCTAAGCATGCTTTTGAAATAACTTAAAGCATTTGAAAGATTAGTAGATCTTGCTTGAACAAATAAGTCAAGATTGCATTACTTCAACAATACTTCAACACTTGTTCAATATGAATATTAGAAGACAACATAACTTGTACAATAATTAACAAGTTAAGAATCAAAAACAAACTTATATAATATAAAGAGTAAGGATTAGAGAACTTGTACAATATAAATAACAAGTTTTTAGGGATAGGAAACTTGCTCAATGAAAGAATACAATGAGAAGACTTGTAGAAATGTAAAAGAAAGGTTTAGAAAACTTGCCTCAAGCACAAGCTACACTTTACAATTACAATTCACTTCCACAATTATCCTACATTTTACATTATGTTTATAACATCAATTAGTACATAACCATGACGTTTAAATTGTTGAACTTCTTACTTAAGTTCAACTCACAATGTGGTTTATAATAATAGTTGCTAACTAACCACATATGTGAGTCTACACTCACAACATACACCACACAAGCTTATAACGCTTTTAAACTACCATGTCGTACCTTATGAAAGTAATATACAAGTATATATATAACATATTAACATGAGACTTCAAATTATCTTAATCATATTAAAAATATGTAATCTCATTGTCTAATACACTTAACAAGTCATCAATTTAAGTTAGCTGAACAAGCACTGCACAAAAACTCAACGAAGCACAAAATGTTTTCTCCGGACAGACCCTAGCTTCGCTGGGGCAGGTTGTCTTAGGCCAAATACCCAACTGGGGCGGGGGGGCCCTCTGGTGGGTTGCCCCCAGCTCGCGATTGTGCAGAGAAATAAGCCAATTGGCTTATTTCTTCGCACTAAAGTCCGATTTTTATCAACATAATGTACATAAAACTTTATGAAAACAAAATATTAGACTCTTAACATGATTTTAACATACACAAATACTACAACACATAATCAAAACACAATTTTCATGATTTTTGAAGAAAAACACATTATCAAGTGTTCTTGACGAAAATTTATACTGTGAGTTCGTTTTTTAACCAATTCATGTAATTCCAATTGTGTTAACTTTATTTCTTAACATATTAACAAAATCCATGATCAATTTAAACAACAATTAACAAACACACACCAATTTTGATAATTTAAAGACTATTTTCAAAATAAGCTCACATTAAATTACTATGAACATGATTTCTTCATGTTCATCGTATCTACGTGAATTGAATCACTTAAACAACTATAAGAATCATGTATAAGCATATATATATATATATATATATATATATATATATATATATATATAAACATCACATATATATATATATATATATCATAATCAAGAAATTTTCAATAAAAAGATTATTACAGATAATTTCTTTTTAAAAAACATGGAAAACATAAAACACAATATAGAAAATTGAAACTTAGAGATTATGCCGTTTGATTGTGAGGAAGAAGAAGATAATGTTTGATGGCTTTTAGTAAGGAATCCTCTTCTTCTTCTTCTTCTTATTCTTCTTTGAGTATTTTCTCTCTAACTTTTTCTCTATTCTTTCTTTCTTTGTTGTTCTAACTTTCTAACGTACTATTTTGTATAACATATATAACTGATATACATATATTATACATATAATACATATAATTATATAGAATATGTAACTGCTATATATTAATTACATATACTAACTACTAATTAATATATAGGATACAAAATTTTGTATTTAAAAAGCCTTAAGGCCATGTTTGGCAAAAACAGCTTTATTTTTAAAATAGATTATGTTTAGCTAAGGCCATATTTGGCAAAACAAGATTAAAACAAGTGCAAGGGCCTTGTTTGGGTAAAACTAATTAAATTCTTTTTTTATTCTTTTAATAAATCCTTTAACCCATAGTTTAAATGCTACACTTTATTTAATTAAATTTCAACCTTCTAATTCAATTAAATAACAGCTTAACATCAACTACTCATATAAAAAATTAGCACATGACAATTATAATTACTCCTTAATTATAATTTCATGCAACGATTATTTAATTATCTCAATTAAATTATTAAATATTCATTTAATTAATATATTACACTTAATTAAATTACTCCACAACAATCACATAATTTATTTAAATCGATAAATAAATCAATAAAAATATTTATCTAATTCAATAAATATTTATAATTAATATAAAAAAATCTCATTCGTTACAATGCAGGCTAGGAAGTTGTTGAGACAAGGTTGTGTAGGATATTTAGCCTACATATTAGATAGTAATAAAAAGAGCCCGAAGTTAGAAGAGATACCAGTTGTGAGAGACTTCGTGGACGTATTTTTGGACGATTTGCCAGGACTTCCGCTAGATAGGCAAGTAGAGTTTGTGATCGATTTGGCTCCAGGAATTGCTTCAATATCGAAGGCCCCATACCGTATGGCTCCAGTAGAGATGAAGGAATTAATGGTACAGCTACAAAACTTTTTGGACAAGAAGTATATACAGCCGAGCGTATCGCCATGGGAAGCGTCGGTGTTATTTGTTAAGAAGAAGGATGGGACGATGTGGCTCTGCATCAATTACAGAGAGTTGAACAAGGTCACGATTAAGAACAAGTATCCGTTGCCTAGGATCGACGACCTATTTGACCAGCTGAAAGGAGCGAGATATTTCTCGAAGATAGATCTGAGAAGTGGTTACCATCAGCTGAAGGTGAGGACAGAGGACATTCTGAAGACAGCGTTCAGGACTCGATATGGCCATTACGGATTTCTGGTGATGTTATTTGGTTTAAAGAATGCTCCTGCAGCATTTATGGACCTAATGAACAGAGTGTTCAAGCAATTTTTGGATAAATTTGTAGTAGTGTTTATCAACGACATTCTGGTGTATTCGAAGACCAAAGAGGAACACGTAGAGCACCTGAAGGTGACATTGGAGGCGTTAAGAAGAGAGAAGTTGTACGCCAAGTTTTTGAAATACGAATTTTGGATTGAGCGGGTGTAATTTCTCAGACATGTGATTGATAAGGACAGAATTTCGGTAGATCCCTCAAAGGTCGAAGCTGTGATGAACTGGGATCAGCCGAAGATACTGTCGAAAGTTAGATGTTTTCTTTGATTGGCAGGATATTATAGAAGATTCATTCAAAACTTTTCCAAGATATCAACTCCGTTGACGAATTTGACTAGAAAATCTGTGAAATTCGTTTGGACGGAGAAGTGTGAGGAAAGTTTCCAAGAGCTTAAGAAGAGGTTTAGTACGGCACCTGTATTTACTCTTCCAGATAGCACAGGAAATTTTGTGATTTATAGTGATGCGTCGCATAAAGGACTAGGCTGTGTTCTTATGCAAAACGACAAAGTTATTGCGTATGCATCACGACAGCTGAAGGATTATGAGAAGGGGTATCCGACCCACGACTTGGAATTGGTCGCGGTGGTATTTGCTTTGAAGATCTGGAGACACTATCTCTATGGAGAGAAGTGTGAAATATATACAGATTGTGACGCCCCCAAAGTAGGTTCAATACTCAACCCATTCTGAGTCGCCAAATACATGGTATAGAATCCAAATATAATCTTTTATAACATACGGTCGTGTAAAATACGACCACACAAACTATGAGCTTCGATTCAAATCGTATATAACACGAAATATAAACACTCAAATTCATTCCTTATTCATTACAATTATTGTCCCACTATTTTATAGAATAGTGAGGACTTCTACAGATCTAACTCTGATCATCACATTGTTTCCCGACTAGTCCCCGCAACATTCTCATTCCTTGAAGAAGACAATATGTGAAAAGGGTGAGCTCAACTAGCCCAGTAAAGAATATTATGACTAAGATAATGAAAAACAAATTATCGTTAGCCTTCAATAAATCAGATAAAATATAATGGACAACAAGTTTTAGATCAATATTCGCAGCGGAAATAACAATTCATTAGAAGAGTTAAGTAGAGAATGAAGTCTACTATCTTCTATGATTTAAAAGTCCATCATCAATATTTTATCCCTGTAACATCAATCAATATACATCTTGAATCAAATATTCATCTTTGCACTACGGGCCAAAGATATTCATTTGTATCACCAGTTGGTCATGTTTATCTCAACACCTGTCCATCTTTGCACTACGGGCCAAAGATATTCATCAAGTAATCATTCATCTTTGCACTACAGGCCAAAGATATTTATCAAGTAATCATTCATCTTTGGACTACAGGCCAAAGATATTCAGTTATATCACCATTTAGAACTGAGGATGATAAAAAACAATACGAATAACGAATCCAGTGAGATAAAGGACAAATATTAGAGAATTTATCTAGAGTTCAAGAATGAAGATCAAAACCTGGATCCAATCAAAGATTAAAAAAAAATATTTTTTTTATCGTGAATAGTACCCCGTGAATAGTAACTTATGAATAGTAACTCGACATGAAAAGATAAAAATTTCCCAAGAAAGGTCAGAAAATTATTCCGGTGAAATGATACTAGATGAAGCGCAAAACTCAAGAAATTTCTGATCATTTCAGGAATTATAGAAGCAATACTTACCGTGGTAAGTTCATATTTAGGAATATGAAATAAAATATTATCACTTTCATAATATATAATATGAAAGAAAATAACATTTTTTATGAATATTGAAAGGAAATAACATTATTTATGAGAAAAATAACATCTTTTACCTTAACAGGAGAGTAGTTTTGACTGGAATATCAGATATAATGCTGAGAAAAATCTTGTACCGTAATCCACACTCAAACTATTCTTATACTCACAAGAAATACACTCGATATTATATAGAAAAAATTTTCTGATTATAGTGTGATTTTCAATTCTAATTTAAGCACCCTATTTATAGAAAAATACCAGAACACCAATATAGACTTTTTCACCAACGAATGAATATTTTCAAGCCTTACATTTTTTACAATCCTTCAGCACATCACATTTGAACAAAAATCAGCCAACAATAATGAATCCCACATGTTTATAATATATATATATATATATATATATTAAAAAAATTATTTTCGAAACTTCAATAATTCATAATAAATATCCTTTTTATCAGAAAAATACAAACTTATGTCCATTCCATATGAAATTTGATTCTCTACAACCTTGTAAAAGAAAGTTTTTCTAAATTTCGAACGAAAAAATGACTCAAATTTATATACAGATGACTCAGCAGCATGCTACTTTTGAAAAACAAGCTTCAGCATACAACTTTTGAAAATTTCAAGCCTCCATCCATATCCCACCAACCACATAAAATTATTATATTATCACATTATAATTTTATAATGTAATATTATAATAATATATTTGAATGAATTATTTTATCGGAGAAAATAAAATGGCAACTTTCAACAAATGTCACATGCTAAAAATTCTTCCCTTTTATATCAAAATTGAAATAATTATTTCCTTATCATGTATATCAACAATTAATTATTCACAAATAATATTACAGAACTACAATATTGACAATTAGGTCGTTCCCAGGAAAGAGGGGGCCTTCCGATAAGGATTTCTCCTTACTGGCGCGCAATTAACTAACCTCTTTCCTAGACTAAACTTCCTTAGACATTGTCAATAATGCTATCTAATAATATTATTCAAATAATATGAATTATTGATTTGATAATTTGAAATACTGTGCAGTGACAATTATCGAATCAATAATACACAATATCAACGATAGCAATTATTGAATCAATCATATAAAATATCAACGTAGTAATTATTGAATCAATAATATAAAATATCAACGTAGCAATTATTGAATCAATAATATAAAATATCAACGTAGCAATTATTGAATCAATAATATAAAATATCAACGTAGCAATTATTGAATCGATAATATAAAATATTGAATAGTAATTACTGTAACAATAATTGAGTAAGTGTCTTCTTACGTAAGAATCAATAATTCAAAATACTGTGCAATACCGTTTGCTACTGTGCAACAACGTGTATTACTGTATTTTTATCACCGGGTATTTCAACAGTTTAACGATAACAGTTTTACCGTTATTTTATAAAAAAGTTATTTCTGTCGTTTTCTATATCCGACAGTTATTCCGTTATGGGGCCCACAAATGGTTGCACCGTCATACGAATATTCTCCGACAACAAGAATATTCCACGACCAAACGAATATTACCCGACAACAATAAATATTTTATAATCACTTGCTTATTTTGAAATATTTGCACATTTCACCAATAACTTTTCACATTTATCGAATCAACACCTTACTATTTCAAAATAATATATAAAGAAGATTAAATCTTTATTCATAAAAGTTGGGGTCTTACAACCTCCCCTCCTTATGAAATTTCGTCCTCGAAATTAACGTACGTACCTGGTATGTCGAAGAGGTGAGGATACCTCGCTTTCATTTTCGATTCCAACTCCCAGGTCATTTCCTCAATATCATGGTTCCTCCACAAAACTTTAACTTGAGGTATAAACTTTGAGCGTAAGACATGTTCCTTCTTATCCAAGATCTTGACATGTATCTCCTCGTACGTTAAATCTTCGGCTATCTTTTCTGGTTCTAACTCAATAATGTGGTTTGGGTCTTTCACATATTTATGAAGCACGGATATGTGAAAAATGTTATGAACACGAGACATGCTTGGAGGTAAAGCTAGTCTATAAGCCACATTTTCTACTCGGTCAAGAATTTCAAATGGACTAATAAATCGTGGATTGAGCTTTCCTCCCTTCCCGAATCTCGTAACTCCTTTCCATGGAGCAACACGTAATAATACATGATCTCTGACATTAAATTCTACGTCTCTTCGATGAAGATAAGCATAACTCTTTTGTCGAGCTTGTGCAGTTTGTATACGTTGCCGGATTATTTGAATCTTTTTCGTAGTCATACGTACTAACTCCGGTCCCAACAATATTGCTTCACCCACCTCATC
This sequence comes from Panax stipuleanatus, assembly GCA_020205555.1. Classification (NCBI taxonomy): domain Eukaryota; kingdom Viridiplantae; phylum Streptophyta; class Magnoliopsida; order Apiales; family Araliaceae; genus Panax; species Panax stipuleanatus. Next base: position 96,554,991 of record CM035124.1, read on the forward strand.
CCAGCATACTGGAGAACGACACTTTCGTCCATACAACGCCTAGAATGGAGCCACACCTATACTGTCCTGATAACTGTTATTGTAGGAGAATTCCACCAATGGTAAGTACTTATCCCAACTTCCTTTGAAGTCTAGAACACAAAGTCTCAATAGATCTTCAAGAGTTTGGATAGTCCTTTCCGATTGCCCGTCCATTTGTGGATGATATGCCGAACTGAATCGTAAATCTATGCCCATAGCTTTTTGCAAGCTGACCCAAAATCGTGAAGTGAATCTTGGGTCACAATCTGAAACTATAGATACTGGCATGCCATGCAATCTCACAATCGCATTCACGTACATACGAGCAAGACGTTCAAGGGAATAAGTCTCCCGTATCGACAAGAAATGAGTAGACTTGGTTAATCTATCAACAATAATCCAAATCGCATCTATGCCTTAAGAAATCTTGGGATGACCCGTAACGAAATCCATGGTAATGTGTTCTCACTTCCACTTCAGAATCTCAAGTGGTTGCAATGGACCCTTTGGCACCTGATGCTCCGCCTTGACACTTTGACAAGTTAAACACCTCAAGATAAACTCCGCGATCTCTCTCTTCATATTGTTCCACCAAAATGTATGTCGAAGATCGCGATACATTTTGGTACTCCCAGGATGGATTGCAAACGGTGTGTTGTGTGCCTCCATCATAAGTCTATACTTCAAATCAGAATCGTTAGGAACATAAAGTCTGGAGTTAACTCGAAGTATTCCTTCTTCATCAATTCTTGCTTCTGGAATAGCACCTTCTTGCACTTTCTTCTTCATCTTTATCAGCTCCGGGTCTATAGCTTGAGCAACTTTAACTTTATCAATCAAAGCTGGTTCTACGCGTATACTTGACATCGTCACGTGGGTCCCTGGAGTCTTTAACTCTATCTCTATCCTTTGTAAGTCACATAAAATGGGCTTTTGTGTTGATAGCATCGCACTCATTCCTGCATATGATCTTCTACATAACGCGTCTGCTACCACGTTCTCTTTTCCAGGATGGTATTGGATGGTATGGTCGTAATCTTTCAACAGCTCAAGCCAACGTCGTTATCGCATGTTGAGTTCCTTTTGAGTGAAGAAATATTTGAGGCTCTTATGATCTGTATAGATCTCCACTTTCTCTCCATACAGGTAGTGTCGCCAGATCTTCAACACAAAAACGAGTGCTGCCAACTCTAGATCATGAGTAGGATAATTTCTCTCATATTCTTTGAGTTGTCGCGAGGCATAGGCTATGACTTTCCCATGTTGCATGAGAACACATCCAAACCCTTTTCCCGAAGCATTGCTGTAGCTAACAAATCCATCCGAACCAGATGGTATTGTCAGAACAGGTGCCGAAATGATTCTCCTCTTGAGTTCCTCGAAACTCTTCTCACATTCCTCATTCCATCCGAATTTTTTATCTTTTCGAGTTAGCTAAGTTAATGGAGTAGCGATTCAAAAAAATCCTTCTACGAATCTCCGATAATAACCAGCTAAGCCCAAAAAACTACGTAGTTCGGTTACTGACTTAGGTTGCTCCCAATGGAGTATCAATAGATAAGTCAAAGTTTAATTTCTCATGATCAAGTTCAAACGTTGATCACACGTAGGTGAAATAAAAGAATGGGTAGAACCGGTATCTAGTTAGGTATAGACTTTGCAAGAGTTTATGATTAACTTACCCGTGATAACCTCATTCGGGTTCCTCGCTTGTTGGGCAGTCACGACAAAAGCTCTTCCAGGAACCACCGACTTTGACTTTTCAGGGACAACCTTTGGAGTCACCATCTCCGCTGGACTTGGTTTCGCTACCGGACACTCTCTAGCTATGTGTCCTTCCTTTCCATAATTATAACATACCTTAAATTGTTGTGGGCGGTTTGGACTGATATGTCCCTCTTGCCCGCATTTATAGCATACGATCGGTGGTCGTTCTCCTCCCCTAGAAATAGTTGATGCTAGTGTTGCTGTCGACGTCTTCAGGTTCTCATTATTGTACCTTCTCTTCTTAAAATCTCCCCCCGACTCACTTTTTTTATTATCATGGCCACGATTACCACCAGAGTGGTTACCGCTTCTGTCATGATACTTTCCTCCCTGCTGGTTATCATTGTTTCGATGACTGTTGCCACCGGTACGACCTTGGTTGTTGTCCCTTGGTTGAACATAATCATTATCCCGTTCTAATAATTGGTCCCTGTTCACCACATCTGAATAAAAAGAAAGTTTGTGAGAAATGAGGTACTGACGAATTTCGGGTTTCAAACCTCTTAGAAACATCCGCGTCATACGTTCCTCATTATCAACCAAATGAGATGCAAACATGGATAACTCCGCAAACTTAGCCTTATACTGGGACACAGTCATATTGTTCTGTTCTAGTTTGATAAACTCTACCTCCTTCATATGACGAATACTTTCTGAAAATTACTTGTCATTGAACAGTTTCTGGAACTCCTCCCAAGACATCTTGAGTGTGGCAGGCTGGGTACGCTTCACAGATTTCCACCAGTAATCTGCCTCTCCACGGAACATAAAGGTGGTGAATGGAACCTTTTGCTCCTCCGTGCATCCCAAGACATCAAATATCTTGGTAATTTGCTTAACCCACATTTTTGCCTTGATTAGATCTGGCTTTCCCAAAAACTCTGGTGGTCCCAACTCTTTGAACTGCTTGGCAGGGACAAGCCACGAGTTGTTATTATTTCCACCTGTATTATGAACACGAGTCTCTCTCATATGGTTTTGCATGAACTGCAAAAAGCTTCTAAACATCCCGTCATTCATTGTCTGATCGGTGGTGTTGTTATAGGAGGAATATAGCCTTCCTGTTGCACGTTCTCCTGGTTGGTGATTAAAGGTGTCTCAACGGTCTCATTCACTCCATTGTTTAGATTTTCAGCTGCCATTCTCAAATTCTGCCACAAAGCAAGGGTTAATCAAACAAATTAACATATCACATATTAACCCTATGTTTTAACCGACCAATTAAATAACAATTAAGCTTAGGTAGGACACACTAGCGAAGGTTTTACTCGTCTCTCCCCTCCTAGTTCTATTCTCAGATCTCCGCCAAAGATCATATCCCTACGCTCTGATACCAACTGTGACGCCCCCAAAGTAGGTTCAATACTTAACAAATTCTGAGTCGCCAAATACATGGTACAGAATCCAAATACAATCTTTTATAACATACGGTCATGTAAAATACGACCACACAAACTATGAGCTTCGATACAAATTGTATATAATACGAAATATAAACACTCAAATTCATTCCTTATTCATTATAATTATTGTCCCACTATTTTATAGAATAGTGAGGACTTCTACAGATCTAACTATGATCATCACACTGTTCCCCGACTAGTTCCCGCAACATTCTCATTCCCTGTAGAGGACAATAGATAAAAAGGGTGAGCTCAACTAGCCCAGTAAAAAATATTATGACTAAGATAATGAAAAACAAATTATCATTAGCCTTCAATAAATCAGATAAAATATAATGGACAACAAGTTTTAGATCAATATTCGTAGCGGAAATAACAATTCATTAGAAGAGTTAAGTAGATAATGAAGCCTACTATCTTCTATGATTTAAAAGTCCATCATCAATATTTTATTCCTATAACATCAATCAATAGTCATCAGGTAATCATTCATCTTTGAACTACAGGCCAAAGATATTCATCAAGTAATCATTCATTTTTGCACTACAGGCCAAAGATATTTAGTTATATCACCATTTAGAACTGAGGATGATGAAAAATAATACGAATAATGAATCCAGTGAGATAAAGGACAAATATTAGAGAATTTATCCAGAGTTCAAGAATGAAGATCAAAACCTGGATCCAATCAAAGATTAAAAAAAATATTTTTTTTACCGTGAATAGTACCCTGTGAATAGTAACTCATGAATAGTAACTCGACATAAAAAGATAAAAATTTCCCGAGAAAGGTCAGAAAATCATTCTGGTGAAATGATACTAGATGAAGTACAAAACTCAAGAAATTTCTAATCATTTCAAGAATTATAGAAGCAATACTTACCATAGTAAGTTCAAATTTAGGAATATGAAATAAAATATTATCACTTTCATAATATGGAATATGAAAAAAAAATAACATTCATTATAAATATTGAAAGGAAATAACATCATTTACGAGAAAAATAGCATCCTTTACCTTAACATGAGAGTAGTTTTAACTGAAATATCGGATATAATGCTGAGAAAAATCTTGCACCGTAATCCACACTTAAACTATCTTTATACCCACAAGAAATACGCTCGATATTATAGAGAGAAAATTTTCTGATTATGGTATGATTTTCAATTCTAATTTAAGCACCCTATTTATAGAAAAATGCCAGAACACCAATATAGACTTTTTCACCAACGGATGAATTTTTCCAAGCCTTACATTTTTGACAATCCTCCAGCATATCACATTTGAACAAAAATCAGCCACCAATAATGAATCCCACATGTTTATATAATATATATATATATATATATTAAAATATTTATTTCTGAAACTTCAATAATTCATAATAAATAGTCATTTTATCAAAAAAATACGAACTTTATGTCTATTCCATATGAAATTTGATTCTCTACAACTTTGTAGAAGAAAGTTTTTCCAAATTCCAAACGAAAAAATGACTCAAATTTACATACGGATGACTCAGCAGCATGTTACTTTTGAAAAACAAGCTTCAGCATACAACTTTTGAAAATTTCAAGCCTCCATCCATATTCCCACCAACCACATAAAATTATTATATTATCACATTATAATTTTATAATGTAATATTATAATAATATATTTGAACGAATTATTTTATCGGAGAAGATAAAATGCCAACTTTCAACAAATGTCACATGCTAAAAATTCTTCCCTTTTATATCAAAATTGAAATAAATATTTCCTTATCATGTATATCAACAATTAATTATTCACAAATAATATTACAGAACTACAATATTGACAACCAGGTCGTTCCCAAGAAAGAGGGGGCCTTCCGATAAGGATTTTTTCTTACTGGCACGCAATTAACTAACCTCTTTCCTAGACAGAACTTTCTTAGACATTGTCAATAATGCTATCTAATAATATTGTTCAAATAATATGAATTATTGATTTGATAATATGAAATACTATATAGTGACAATTATCGAATCAATACTACAAAATATCAATGGTAACAATTATTGAATCAATCATATAAAATATGAACGTATCAATTATTGAATCAATAATATAAAATATCAACGTAGCAATTATTGAATCAATAATATAAAATATCAACGTAACAATTATTGAATCAATAATATAAAATATCAACGTAGCAGTTATTGAATCAATAATATAAAATATTTGTGACGCCCTCAAATTCTCTACATTTCTTGTAGCAGATTTGGTGTTCACGTAAATATTCATAAGATAATAACTTCTATCAATCCAAAATTTATCCCATAACAGATAGTAGTTCTCATCAGAACAATTACTGTATATGGATACCCTCACTTGGATGTATAGATTTATAATCTCATGGATATTTCTTTCATATCAATAATTCCAATCTATCTGACATTCACAGTATTAACGATAAGATTGTTCCTTGAACTGAGGGGCGCAACCTCAATTCTTACAGAACTCCGTAGATCATTCAATACCCTCATTCAGATGTATAGTCATATAGATACAGTACTTTATTCTAACTTCTTAAAGAATGTAAACGCTAAGCTATTGACATAGGCTAATAATATATTAAATATTTTAAAATTCGATTACATAGATCCCAATTTTAAATTATTATTACATCAAAATCTGTAAAGATATAACCAAGTTTATTATAGTAAAACTTAAAACCAGTAGAGTCCTTCTATCCACAAGAGTGAGTACAGGAGCATCCTGGATTATCATTTGACACTGCAAAGGAAAATAATATTTTGCAAGGATGAGCTACAAAAGGCTCAGCAAGTTTCAAACAATTTATACATTATACTCACACTGAATCTGAATTGAATAAACATATAGTTCAGAGTTTTTCACATATATATACATCATTCTGGCCTCTATCAGTCATAAAGACTTAGAACCCCGAGATTGATCTATTCAATCAGACATAATAATCACTTCTAGAGGTCATATAGACTTAGGAGTAATTAGCATCATTCTGGCTTCTATCAGTCATAAAGACTTAGAATCCCAAGATTGATATGTTTAATCAGACATAATAATCACTTCCAGAGGTCATATAGACTTAGGAGTCATTAGCATCATTCTAGTTTCTATCAGTCAGAAAGACTTAGAATCCCGAGATTGATCTATTCAATCGGACATAATATGCATATCCCAAAAAGGTCAGTGCTATAATTATCTGTAAATATAACCTTCGGTTAGTGCTATAACTGCCGGTACAATAGTATCAGTATATATATCTGTACCAAACATTATTGGTTACATCACAGTTTATGCTTTGATATCAAATCAAATCCAATTTACGCAAATAACAGCTAATTTTATTTAGTTATGCTTGAGCAATAAGCAATAACCTCTCAACAATAGATAACACGAACAAAGTGTATAACAAGTTTGTATAGTCAAAATAGAAGACTTGCATTTAATACAAAATTAAATGAATAGAAGACTTGCATTTAATACAAAATTAAATGAAGTTAGAAAACTTGCATAAAAATATAAAGTTTTCACATAGTGCGGAAAAACTTGCAATAAATGCGAATATTCAATAATAATAATAGATGTGGAATAATCAACAATAATTATCCACTAACATGCTTGAAAAATAATAACTCGAGTTTTAGTTAGGGAAAACTTGCCTGATTCGCCTCTACCGTTTACGATAATTTTTCGTTTCTCGGTCCACCTATACAATTATAAGTTTATATAGGCTAATTAAGGGTTTAACGATTAAATCTTTTAAATTTTATTTCGGGTATTATAACCGATTATAAATAAGACTCCTTGTACTATACCTGAAATAATTTCAATATTATAATTGTTTATAAAATGAATATTCATCAACTATATGTAAAATAAATTGAGCATTATAACTGCTTGTAAAATGAATATTCGTTTACTATGTTTGAAATAAATCGAGCATTATAACTGCTTATAAAATGAATATTCAACTATTATATTTGAGATAATTTCAGCATTATAATTGCTTATAAAATAAATATTCTTACTAAATACTTGAAGAAAATCGGACATAGTAACGGATTATAAAAGTATATTTTTTATTTTATAAGAGAAATAAATCGGACATTATAACTGCTTGTAAATAGGACTTCTGTACTATATACTTAAAATAATTTGGGCATTATAACTGCTTATAAAAGTATATTTTTACTAAATAAAAAAAAATAAAAATAATAACCACTAGAGTAAATACCTTGTGAAGTTGCAAGCTTTAACTAATCCTTTGAAATCTTAAAACTCACCAAAAAAACTTTTATCTCTCTTTCTCTCTCTATAGCAACGAAAATCCTCCTCTCTCTCTCTAACTCTAATTTTTGTTTTGAAAAAATGAAGAGAAATTGCTCCTATTTGTAGGAAAATATAGTTTCAATACTTGCACATTAGAGGCTCGGCTTTTTACAGTTTGCCCCCGGTTTATTATAGTTTGGTACCCTGATTAATTACACTTTAGTACATCATTAATTGCACCTTAGTCCCTGGTTGACATCATAATGACATCATCATGATGACATCATCATTTGTGCTTCTTTAATATTGATGTCATGCTTGCATCATGTTTGCATCATCTGTGTTTCTTTAAGGATGATGTCATGCTTGCATCATCTTTTCTCTGATTGGTTGATTTAAGTTTACATGGATTGGAGGGTATTTTGGTTATTTTCTAAATAATTTTAAGGGTAATTTGGTCATTTCGCATATTTTCCTTAAATTTTTTTTACCCTTTTGGGCTTGCTATTTTAATTCTTTTTGGGCTTCCTAACTAATTGTTTGGGCTTAGGCCCAATGCCTTATTAAGCTTATTAAAGCCCCAAAATGTCTTCTCTCCCATTGGGCTAAAGGATTTGGCTTTAACTAATTTTCCTTGGGCTTGCAAATTAATCCCTTGGGCCATGAATTTCACATAGTTCAATACTTTTAATTTTTATCTTACCCTAATCATTTAGTTAGGGTTTCCATTAAAAAGTTTGGGCTTGCTAATAAAATAATTGGGCCATGTAATTTAATATAGTCTATTAATTTTAATTCTATCATACCCTAATTATTTAATTAGGGTTTCTATTCACTCAATTGTAATTTAATTCCTTACTGAAATATATTTAATTGCTTAACCCAATTAGGTTATAAAATTAATAAATTGAGATAATAAAATTAATCTCTTAGGTTAGTAAAAATTTTAAATACTAACATCCTTACATATTATAACCCTTAAGTTATTAATTTCTATACCTAATATATATATATTAGGTTACAAGACTTTATTCTTAATTCTCTTTATATGTTAAATAAATATATAAACAATACACAAAATCGTATAAGTCCTTCACAAAATTTTAAATCCATATTCTATTTCCAGTCTAGGTCTTATTATTTAATCCTTTATTTAATCATTTAAAATCTTATAAATTCTCGGGTTGTCACATTCACCCCTTCTTCTAAGAATTTCGTCCTCGAAATTACAGCCTACTAATCCCTACTACTTTTATTCATAAAAACAAGATTTTCAATTTAACTTTTATCTAATTTCATTCTCATTTAATGAGTACACATGGCTTCCTTCTATATGGAAATATTCTATCATCACATTATACCCAGACTTCTCTCTAAGGAGTGAAAAAAAAAACTTTTATTGATTCTTCCGGCTTACACTCTCTTTCTCGATAATAGGAATATCTTAATTATCACCAAACATTATCTAGTATTTCTATATAACCTTAAAGTTTATCATTTTCTCAATCTAACTCTGCTCCACAGTTTACCAATTCATTCTTAGAATTTCTTCAACTCTCCTATCTTCAAAGGATAATGTTTACCGAAAATTGTGTTCTTTAATCACTATACAATAATTTTTACGTTTTATTTTAACGAAATTTATTTCTTTATTAGAAATTATCTATCCTGGAAGGTAACTTTATACCTTTAGATGGCATTTTTTAAAATTTTCAGCAAAATCAATAGATGTAAACGAACAAGTAGCACCAGAGTCGAATAACACATAGATATTTACAATATCATTTGAGATAATACCTGTCACCACGTCCTGTGCAGCAACAGCATCCCTAACCGTCATGTTAAATGTTCTAGCATTTGGATGACTCTGGCCCACAACTCCTGCTACTGCTGGCTTGAGGTTATTATTGAAATTTTGGTTTCCCCCTATATTCGAATTTCTGGATTTTGGACAAAACTTAGCAATGTGCCCCTCCACCCCGCAGTTGAAACATTTATTATGTTTGATCTGATTATTATTATCGTTCTTCTTTTGTGGACACACATTTGAGTAGTGCCCCTCTTCTCCACAAATAAAACACTTAATCCCACTCAATTTGCATACCCTGCCGTGATTTTTTCCACAAATATGACAATGCTCATTTCTTTGATTGGTGCCGTTATCTCCTCCCTTGTTGACATTGTTGTTGAAATTATTGCTTCCTTTTTCAGAGTTATTATGAAAAGCGATATCCCATCTCCTTTTGTTGTTGTTATTTTCACTTGTGTTTCCTCTCCCTTCAGTATTATTCTTCTTTTCCTTATGAAATTTTTGTAAAGCCTCTCCCTCTTTCTCAACTATGATAGCTTTTTCTAGAATCTTCGAAAATGTTTTGACTTGAAAAATTGATATCTTACTTCGGATTTGTGGTTTCAATCCCTCTTCGAACCTTCTAGTCTTCCTTGCTTCAGTATCCATTTGATATGATGCAAATCTAGCCAACTCATTAAATTTGGTTGTATATTTAGATACCGTCATTTCTCCTTGTTTCAACTCCAAAAATTGAACCTCCATGCGATCCTTCATTGAACTCGGGAAATAGTTTGCAAAGAAAATTTTTCAAAACTTATCCCAAGAAATTATCCCTTCTCCAGCTCGACTTTTATTAGCTTCCCACCAATGATTTGCTTCCTCTTTCCGAAAGAAAGTAGCGAAGTCAGTCTTTTGCTCCTCATATACTTTAGTCACTTTGAACACTTTCTCCATTTCAGTGATCCATGTCTGAGACTTTATTGGTTCATCAGTTCCTTTAAACTCTGGTGGTCCAACTAACTTAAAGTCCTTAAACTAGGATAGTATTTGAGGTATTGGGTGCGGCTGGTAGTGGGTTTCTTGGCCTCCCTTGTAAATTTTCTAACAAAAGATTTAATAATTGTTCAACTGGGTTTACCTCTATTTGTTCCGCTTCAATTTCTACTTGTGGTCTCCTTCGCGGTGCCATTTATCTAAAGAAAACAATTAACTATATATAAATACCATATAATAAATGAACAATTTGTTTTAGCAAATAGAAATTTGTATTTCACATATAGGAGATTACATATTTAAATAGTGATTTATATCATATCACCCAATACACACAAAAGAAAATACATAACCGACTAGTGATATACATCACTAGTTACACACGAGGATTCCCTTATTCCTATAACACATTGGGAGTACCATAATATTTATATATCACAGTTCATCTTATAGCTGTTTCTATATACATTATATATCCCTTCATTACATCCAGAAAATAGTATTTACCATTATTCCCTATCATATACAAAAGTTCAGAATTTACATACTATTCTCATATATATATATATATATATATATATATATTCATTTTCATTTATAAGATATTATCTTATTATTCTCACCTTTACAAACTTCATTTTATGTATTTCCACTACTTTTCCTACCTTCTTATTAGAATAATATCTTGCTAAATGATCTAATGATTCATACCTTCTGACTTTTCTACATACTTCTGTATACATCTTCCCATAGTTCTTCTATTCTCTTTTTAAAGTTTTCTTGTTTACTTTCTGAGTTTCCTAGATCACTTTTTATTCCATATTTTCTTTCCCTTCATTATTTTTGAGTTTTAAATTGTATTTCAAATCTCATCGCCTTAACCCGTTTTCTAAACATGTCATGCTCTTCAGTTTCTTCTTTTTCTGTTGTCCCCCCTTCTAGCTTTATATAAGCCCAATTGGGATTTGAGTCTCCTTCTTCACTTAGCTCCAACTCCGGTACTTTTCATGAGAACTCTTTAAATCTACCATATGTTTATCTTCTACAACTTCAAACACTATTCTATAAGCTACATCAGTTGGCACTTCTCATATCCTACCCTCTGGATTATTCTCTATTGGCCCAACTGATTCTAGTTCAGATACCAGCTCAAACAGAACGACTAGTTCCTCACTCACTTATGTAAATATCCTTAAATTCCTAATTTTTGATCAACTATATTAACTTGATTAGCACCTAATATTCGTTGTATAGACATAACAAACAATAGCTTTCTTTAGGTTAGTTATTATCTTATTTTACGATGAATTTCCTCAATTCTTCTCCTATAAACTCTTTTTGAGTTTATGTTTGCACCAACTTTTTTACTACTCTTATTCCTCTAAGGTTATAGCCTAAGGTGTCCTCACCTAAGGTTTCCAACCTATAGTTTTGATACCAAATTGTGACGCCCCCAAATTCTGTACATTCCTTGTAGCAGATTTGGTGCTCACGTAAATATTCCATAAGATAATAACTTCTATCAATCCAAAATTCACAGTATCCCATAACAGATAGTAGTTCTCGTCAGAACAATTACTTTATATGGATACCCTCACTTGGATGTATAGATTTATAATCTCATGTATATTTCTTTCATATCAATAATTCCTATCTATCTGACATTCACAACATTAATGATAAGATTGTTCCTTGAACTGAGGGGCGCAACCTCAATTCTTACAGAACTCCGAAGATCATTCAATACCCTCATTCAGATGTATAGTTCATATAGATACTGTACTTTATTCTAACTTCTTGAAGAATGTAAACGCTAAGCTATTGACAAAGGCTAATAATATATTACATATTTTAAAATTCGATTACATAGATCCCAATTTTACATTATTATTACATCAAAATCTGTAAAGATATAACCAAGTTTAACATAGTAAAACTTAAAACCAGTAGAGTCCTTCTATCCACAAGAGTGAGTACAGGAGCATCCTGGATTATCATTTGACACTGCAAAGGAAAATAATATTTTGCAAGGATGAGCTACAAAAGGCTCAGCAAGTTTCAAACAATTTATACGTTATATTCACACTGAATCTAAATTGAATAAACATATAGTTCAGAGTTTTTCCACATATATATACGTCATTTTGGCCTCTATCAGTCTTAAAGACTTAGAACCCCGAGATTGATCTGTTCAATCAGACATAATAATCACTTCCAGAGGTCATATAGACTTAGGAGTAATTAGCATCATTCTGGCTTCTATCAGTCACAAAGACTTAGAATCCCGAGATTAATATATTCAATCAAACATAATAATCACTTCCAGAGGATATATAGACTTAGGAGTCATTAGCATCATTCTAGTTTCTATCAGTCATAAAAACTTAGAATCCCGAGATTAATCTATTCAATCGGACATAATATACATATCCCAAAAAGGTCATTGCTATATCTTCCTATAAATATAACCTTTGGTCAGTGCTATAACTGCCGGTACAATAGTATCAGTATATATATCTGTACCAAACATTATTAGTTTCATTACAGTTTATGCTTTGATATCAAATCAAATCCACTTTACGCAAACAACAGCTAATTTCATTTAGTTATGCTTGAACAATAAGCAATAACCTCTCAACAATAGATAACACGAACAAAGTGTATAACAAGTTTGTATAGTCAAAATAGAAGACTTGCATTTAATACAAAATTAAATGAAGTTAGAAAACTTGCATAAAAATAGAAGTTTGCACATAGTGCGAAAAAACTTGCAATAAATACGAATATTCAATAATAATCATAGATGTGGAATAATCAACAATAATTATCCACTAACATGCTTGAAAAATAATAACTCGAGTTTGAGTTAGGAAAAACTTGCCTGATTCGCCTATACCGTTTATGCTAATTTTTCGTCTCTCGGTCCACCTATACAATTATAAGTTTATATAGACTAATTAAGGGTTTAACGATTAAATCTTTTAAATTTTATTTCGGGTATTATAACCGATTATAAATAAGACTCCTTGTACTATACCTGAAATAATTTCGGTATTATAATTGTTTATAAAATGAATATTCATCAACTATATGTAAAATAAATTAAGCATTATAACTGCTTGTAAAATGAATATTCGTTTACTATGTTTGAAATAAATCAAGCATTATAACTGCTTATAAAATGAATATTCTTACTAAATACTTGAAGAAAATCGGACATAGTAACGGCTTATAAAAGTATATTTTATATTTTATAAGAGAAATAAATCGGACATTATAACTGATTGTAAATAGGACTTCTGTACTATATACTTAAAATAATTTGGGCATTATAACTGCGTATAAAAGTATATTTTTTCTAAATAAAAATAATAACCACTAGAGTAAGTACCTCTTGAAGTTGCAAGCTTTAACTAATCCTTTGAAATCTTGAAACTCACCAAAAAAAACTTTCGTCTCTCTTTCTCTCTATAGCAACGAAAATCCTCCTCTCTCTCTCTCTAACTCTAATTTTTGTTTTGAAAAAAATGAAGAGAAATTGCTCCTATTTATAGAAAAACATAGTTTCAGTAATTGCACATTAAGGGCTCAACTTTTTACAGTTTACCCCCGGCTTATTACAGTTTGGTACCTTGGTTAATTATACTTTAGTATCCTCATTAATTGCACCTTAGTCCTGGTTGACATCATGATGATGACATCATTATAATGACATCATATGATGACATCATCTTTTGTGCTTTTTTAATGCTGATGTCATGCTTGCATCATATTTGCTTCATCTGTGTTTCTTTAAGGATGATGTCATGCTTGCATCATCTCTTCTCTGATTGGTTGATTTAAGTTTACATGGATTGGAGGGTATTTTGGTCATTTTTTAAATAATTTTAAGGGTAATTTGGTCATTTCGTATATTTTCCTTAAATTTTTTTATCCTTTTGGACTTGCTATTTTAATTCTTTTTGGGCTTCTTAACTAATTGCTTGGGCTTAGGCCCAATGCCTTATTAAGCTTATTAAAGCCCCAAAATGTCTTCTCTCCCATTGGGCTAAAGGATTGGGCTTTAACTAATTTCCCTTGGGCTTGCAAATTAATCCCTTGGGCCATGAATTTCACATAGTTCAATACCTTTAATTTTTATCTTACTTTAATCATTTAGTTAGGGTTTCCATTAAAAAGTTTGGGCTTGGCAATAAAATAATTGGGTCGTATAATTTAACATAGTCCATTAATTTTAATTCTATCATACCCTAATTATTTAATAAGGGTTTCTATTCACTCAATTGTAATTTAATTCATTACTCAAATATATTTAATTGCTTAACCCAATTAGGTTTTAAAATTAATAAATTGAGATAATAAAATTAATCTCTTAGGTTAGTAAATTTTTAAATACTAACATCCTTACATATTATAACCCTTAAGTTATTTAATTTCTATACCTAATATATATATTAGGTTACAATACTTTATTCTTAATTCTCTTTATATGTTAAATAAATTTATAAACAATACACAAAACCATATAAGTCCTTCACAAAATTTTAAATCCATACTCTATTTCCAGTCTAAGTCTTATTATTTAACCTTTATTTAATCATTTAAAATATTATAAATTCTCGGGTTGTCACAATATTGAACAGTAATTACTGTAGCAATAATTGAGTAAGTGTCTTCTTATGTAAGAATCAATAATTCGAAATACTGTGCAATACCGTGTGCTACTGTGCAACAACGTGTATTACTGTATTTTTATCACCGAGTATTTCAACAGTTTAACGGTAACAGTTTTATCGTTATTTTATAAAAAGGTTATTTTTGTCATTTTCTACATCCGACAGTTATTCCGTTGTGGGGCCCACAAATGGCTGCGCCATCATACGAATATTCCTCGACAACAAGAATATTCCACGACCAAACGAATATTTCCCGACAACAATGAATATTTTATAACTACTTGCTTATTTTGAAATATTTGCACATTTCAACCATAACTTTTCATATTTATCAAATCAACACCTTATTATTTCAAAATAATATATAAAGAAGATTAAATCTTTATTCATAAAAGTTGGGGTCTTACACAGACCATAAAAATCTAAAATATATTTTTACACAGAAGAATTTGAATATGCGCCAGAGGAGATGGTTGGAATTGATAAAGGACTATGATTGCGAGATCTTATACCATCCGGGTAAAGCGAATGTGGTCGTCGACGCCTTAAGCAGAAAGAGTCAAGAGAAATAGATGATGTTGACTGCCCAGGAGGAGCTAATTTCAGCAATGGAGAAGTTGGAATTGAAAGTGAGATATCTTATGGAATCTGACGAGAAGTTATTCCAGCTGGGACTTGGTACAACTTTGCTAGATAAGGTTAAGGAAGCACAACTTCAGGACGAAGAATGTGAAAATATAAAGAAGAAGATATCCGAAGGAAATGAACAGAAATTCAAGATGGACAGTGAAGGACTGCTAAGATTCGAGAGCAGAGTTGGGTTACCACCAGTGCTAGAGATTGAAGAGTAAATTTTGAGCGAGACTCATAGTTCTCGATATTTGATTTACCCTAGGGAGTACCAAGATATACCAGGATCTCCGACAGCATTTCTGGTGGTCGAATATGAAACGAGATGTTGCCGATTGTGTTGCCAAGTGCCTGACTTGTCAGAAAGTAAAAGCAGAACATCAGAGGCCGAGTGGTTTGCTACAACCACTAGAGATCCTAGAATGGAAGTGGAAACACATTATGATGGATTTCGTAGTTGGCCTTACGATAACTCAGAAAGGCTACGACGCAATATGGGTTATCGTTGATCGACTGAAGAAATTAGCACACTTCCTTCCAATCAAGATTAAATTCAACTTAGAGAAATTGGCGAAGCTGTATGTGAAGGAGATTGTTTCAAGGCACGGAGTTTCGGTGTCGATTGTCTCTGATCGAGATCCGCGCTTCACATCAAATTTCTGGAAACGACTACAGGAATGTATGGGAACGCAGTTGAGAATGTGTACGGCATATCACCCTCAGATAGACGGGCAGAGTGAAAGAACGATCCAGACATTGGAGGAAATGTTGAGAGCATGCATCATAGATTTCAAAGGAAATTGGGATGATCATCTACCACTCGTGGAATTCGGTTATAACAATAGTTACCACGCAAGTATTGGCATACCGCCTTACGAAGCGTTGTAAGGCAGAAAGTGCAGAACTTCATTGTACTGGGATGAAGTTGGTAAAAAACAATTACTAAGACCATAACTGGTACAACAGACGGCCGAGATAGTCAAGGTGATCTAGACAAGATTGGTAGCATAGGCAGAAGAAAAATACGCCGATCCACACTGCAAGAACCTAGAATTTGAATCAGGTAGCTTTGTATTCTTGAAAGTCTCTCCCTAGAAAGGAAAGATTAGATTTGGCAAGAAGGAAAATTGAGCCCGAGGTTCATTGGACCCTTTGACGTGCTGCGAAGCACAAAAAATTTTCTTCGAACATACCCTAGCCCTCTTGGGCGAGTCATCCTAGGCCAAATACCTCGCTGGGGCGGGGGCCCACCTCTAGTGGGTTCCCCCCAGCTCGCGATTGTGTAGAGAAATAAGCCAATTGGCTTATTTTTTCGCACCAAAGTCCAATTTTTATCAACATAATGTACATAAAACTTTATGAAAACAAAATCTTAGACTCTTAACATGATTTTAACATACACAAATACTACAACACATAATCAAAACACAATTTTCATGATTTTTTAAGAAAAACACATTATCAAGTGTTCTTAACAAAAATTTATACTATGAGTTCGTTTTAAACCAATTCATGTAATTCCAATTATGTTAACTCTATTTCTTAACATATTAATAAAATCCATGATCAATTTAAACAATAATTAACAAACACACACTAATTTTGATAATTTAAATACTATTTTCAAAATAAGTTCACAATAAATTACTATGAACATGATTTCTTCATGTTCATCGTATCTACATGAATTGAATCACTTAAACAACTATAAGAATCATGTATAAGCATATATATATATATATATATATATATATATATACATCGTATATATATATATATATATATCATAATCAAGAAATTTTCAATAAAAAGATTATTACAGATAATTTCTTTTTGAAAAACATGGAAAACATAAAACATAATATAGAAAATTAAACTTAGAGATTACACCCTTTGATTGTGAGGAAGAAGAAGATGATGTTTGATGGCTTTTAGTAAGGACTCCTCTTTCTCTCTAACTTTTTCTATGTTCTTTCTTTCTTTGTTGTTCTAACTTTCTAACATACTATTTTGTATAACATATATAACTGATATACATATATTATACATATAATACATATAATTATATAGAATATGTAACTTTTATATATATATTAATTACATATACTAACTACTAATTAATATATAGGTTACAAAATTTAGAATTTAAAAAGCCCTAAGGCCATGTTTGGTAAAAACATCTTTATTTTTAAAACAGATTATTATTAGCTAAGGCCATGTTTGGCAAAACAAGATTAAAACAAGTGCAAGGGCCTTGTTTGGGTAAAACTAATTAAAAATCCTTTTTATTATTTTAATAAATCCTTTAACCCATAGTTTAAATGCTACACTTTATTTAATTAAATTTTAACCTTCTAATTCAATTAAATAATAGCTTAACATCAACTACTCATATAAAATATTTCCACATAACAATTATAATTAATCGCTAATTATAATTTCATACAACGATTATTTAATTATCTCAATTAAATTATTAAATATTTCTTTAATTAATATATTACACTTAATTAAATTTCTCCACAACAATCACATAATTTATTTAACTCGATAAATAAATTAATAAAAATATTTATCTAATTTAATAAATATTTATAATTAATATAAAAAAAACTCATTCGTTACAATCTTCCTTCCTTAAAAGGATTCTGTCCCCAGAATCTCAAAAAAAAAAACTCATCTGTTACATTCTTCCCCCCTTAAAAAGATTCTGTCCCCAGAATTGGTATATAAGGGGTTGCACAAATAATTAAGCAAATAATTGAGGATACGACTTCCTCATTACATCTTCGAGTTCCCACGTGGCTTCTTCAGCACTGTTGTTCCTCCAGATTACCTTAACAGAAGGTATCACTTTATTTCTAAGTACTTGTTCCTTTCTATCAACTATTTAAACAGGAACTTCTTCATATGTTAAGTCTTTTTCAAACTGTAAAGGCTCGTATTCTATCACATACTTGTAGTCGTGTTTGTAAGGTCGTAACACGAAAATATGGAAAACGTTGTGTATATTGTCTAGCTCCGGAGGTAACGCAACATCATAAGCTACTTCGCCCACCTTCCGTAGTACCTCGAAAGGTCCAATAAATCGGGGACTCGGCTTCCCTTTCTTGCCAAATCGAATCTTCCCCTTCCAGGGAGATACCTTCAAAAAAATAAAACATCCCGGTAAGAATTCTGTATTCTAACGATGTTGATCGGCATACTTCATTTGTCTGTCTTGAGCAGCAACCAATCTTGTTCTGATCAGCTTCACGATTTCAGCGGTTTGTTGTACCCATTCCGGTCCCAACAGCTAGCGTTCACCGATCTCATCCCAGCATAATGGGGTTCTGCACTTTCTGCCGTACAATTCTTCTTAAGGCGACATACTGATGCTTGCGTGGTAACTATTATTGTAAGCGAACTCCACCAAAGGTAGATGATCATCCCAGCTTCCTTTGAAGTTCATCACACAAGCTCTCAGCATGTCTTCTAGCGTCTGAATTTTTCTCTCGCTCTGGCCATCAGTCTGAGGATTGTAAGCCATACTCATTTGCAATTGCGTTCCCAGACATTCTTACAAACGTTTCCAGAAATTCGACGTAAAACACAGATCTCTGTCGGGCACAATCGACATTAGAACACCGTGTCGGGATATAATCTCCTTAATGTACAACTTTGCTAACTGATCCAAGTTATATTTAATCTTGACAGATAAGAAATGGGCTGACTTCGTCAGTCGATCCACTATTACCCATATCGCATCAAATCCCTTTTGAGTCGCTGGAAGACCAACCACGAATTCCATCGTGATATTCTCCCATTTCCATTCTGGAATTTCTAATGGTTGCAATAATCCACTTGGTCTCTAGTGTTCTGCCTTGACCTTCTGGCACGTTAGACATTTCGTAACGCATTCAGCAATGTCCCTCTTTATATTCGGCCACCAAAAATGGTGTCTGAGATCCTGGTACATATTCGTACTTCCAAGGTGAATAGAATATCTTGAACTGTGAGCTTCGCTAAAAATCTCCTCTTTGACTTCTGGTACTGGCGGTACCCAGATTCTTCCTTCAAATCGTAGCAGGCCTTCATTATCGATCTTAAACTTGTTTCTTCACCATCAGTTATTCTCTTCCGGATCTTCTCGCATTCTTCGTTGTGAAGTTGTGCCTCTTTCACTTTGTCTACCAGAGTAGAACAAGTAGTTACTTGAAATAGCTTCTCATCCGATTCCTTTGGATACTTCACCTCCAGCTCTAACTTAGCCATCTCTGCTATCAACTGATCCTGATTAGTTAACATATTCAACTTCTTCTAACCCTTCCAGCTTAAAGCGTCGGCGACGACGTTAGCTTTACCCAGATGGTAAAGTATCTCGCAGTCATAGTTCTTGATCAGTTCCAACCATCTTCTCTGGCACATGTTTAAATCCTTTTGTGTAAAGATATATTTCAGACTCTTATGATCCTTGTATATCTCACACTTTTCTTCATATAAGTAGTGTCTCCAAATCTTCAGAGCAAACACCACTGTCGCCAATTCTAAATCATGGGTCGGATACCCTTTTTCATAATCCTTCAGCTGACACGATGCATAGGTAATGACTTTGCCATTCTGTATCAGCACACAGCCTAATCCCTTATGTGAGGCATCACTATATACCACGAAATTCCCTGTAATATCCGATAAAGACAACACATGCGCAGTACTCAACCTCTTCTTCAATTCCTAAAAACTTTTCTCACACTTTTTTGTCCAAACAAATTTAACTGTTTTACGAGTCAAATTCGTCAGCGGTGTTGCGATTCTAGAAAAGTCTTGGATAAATCTTCTGTAATAGCCCGCCAATCCTAAGAAACTCCTCACTTTAGACGGTGTCTTCGGATGATCCCAATTTATTACAGCTTCAACCTTCGACGGATCTATCGAAATCCCATCTTTGTCAATCACGTGGCCAAGAAATTGCACACGTTCTAACCAGAATTCGCACTTTGAGAATTTCACATATAGCTTTTCTCGTCTTAGTGATTCTAAGGTCAGCCATAAGTGTTCAGTGTGTTCCTCCTTAGTTTTGAAATAAACCAGGATGTCATCTATGAACACCACTATGAACTTATCCAGGAATGGCTTAAACACCCTATCCATTAGGTCCATAAATGAAGCTGGGGCATTCATTAGACCAAATGACATCACTAAGAACTCGTAATGACTATACCGAGTCCTAAAAGCCGTCTTCGTTATATCTTCTCTTCTCACCTTCAACTGATGATATCCACTTCTCAAATCAATTTTCGAGAAGTATCTAGCACCCTTCAATTGATCGAACAAGTCGTCGATCCTAGGTAAAGGATACCTATTCTTGATTGTAACTTTATTCAACTCCCTATAATCAATGCAAAGCCGCATCGATCCATCCTTCTTCTTCACGAATAAAACTAATGCTCCCCACGGTGAAACGCTCGGCTGAATATACTTCTTATCCAGCAATTCTTGCAGTTGAACCATAAATTCCTTCATCTCGACTGGAGCCATTCTGTACGGAGCTTTTCGAAATCGGAACAGTTCTTGGCGCTAAGTCGATTACAAACTCTATCTCTCAATCTGGCGGAAGTCCTAGCAAATCGCTCAGAAATACGTCCATACATTCCCTAACCACTGATATCTCTTCTATCTTTGGGCTTTCCTTACGAGTATCTACTATGTAGGCTAGATATCCTACACAGCCTTGCGTCAAAAGTTTTTTGGCTTGCATAACCGTTAGACAACTCACTTGTCTAAGCAATTTGCTACCATAAAATACCAACTTCGACGGAGTCGTAAGGTTTACAGACTTCTTCTGACAGTCGATTATCGCCCCATGGTTGAACAACCAATCCATACCCAGTATCACATCAAATCCCCCAAGTTTAATCAGAATTAAATCTACCCTTAATTCCTGACACTTAATGTCCAATCTACAGTTCTTGTAAACAAACCTAACAGGAATAACCTCCCTATTCGCAATCTCTATGTTCAATGGGTAAACTAATTGCTCTTTAGGCAAGTCTAGGGTCTTAGCAAAATCATCAGATATGAATGAACAAGTAGCACTTAAATCAAATAATACATATGCATTTATACTATTGACCGAAATAATACCTGACACCACATCCTTTGACTACACAGCATCCTACACCGTCATGTTGAATGTGCGAGCAGTGGGTCGAACGGCCTGCAGTGGTCCAGCGATAGTCAGAGTGTTGCCGCTGCCATTTCCTCCATTCCCTGGTGACCCTGCCGCTGGCTTCTTTGGGCAGTTACGAGCCATCTGATCCTTGGATCCACAGGTGTAACAAGCTCCCTTCTTTGGGTTCGGGCAATTCGGCGCAATGTGGCCTTCCTGACCACAGTTGAAGCACACCCGCCTCCCCTTCATGCACACTCCAGTGTGATTCTTCCCGCATGCGGCACATGCGTCAATCTTCTTCTTCTGCTGGTTTCCCTGTTGACTTCCAGCAGAGGTGTAGTCATTCCACTTCCTTTTCTGGTTGATAGCCCCGCTACCACCAGCCTTGTTTTCCGTCTCACTCTTCTTCTTCTTGTCTTGATTGAACTTGGTCACCGCATCGCTTCCTCCTTCAGCGAGTATGGCCTTTTCTAGCACTGCTGCAAATGTGTTCAGCTGGAACATAGAGGCCTTGTTGTAGAGCCAGGGCTTCAGTCCCCGCTCAAACCTCCTCGCCTTCCTAGCATCGGTACTGACTTGGTATGTAGCGAACCTGGCCAGTTCGTTAATTTTGTGGCGTATTTTGACACCGTCATCCCTCCCTACTTAAGCTCTAGAAACTGGACCTCCATCTAGTTCTGCGAGCTAACGAGGAAGTAAATTTCAAATAACATCTCTTTGAAATGTTCCCACGGTATCACTCCTTCCCCCTCTCTGGTCTTGTTGGCTTGCCACCAGAAACTAGCAACTGACTTCAACACGAAAGTCGCAAATGCCATCTTCTGGTCTTTGCTAACCCTAGCCACTTCAAAGACCTTCTCCATCTCCATTACCCACGTCTGGGCATCTATTGAGTTTATCGATCCTTGGAATTCTGGTGGTCCTACTGCCTTAAACTCCTTAAAAGTCGTGCCCTGCACTTACGGCTGATTCGCAAGCAGGTTTACCAACTGCTGAATCGAGTTGGGATTCAGTCCCATCATTATTATTATTGTTCGTCGAACCCTCGGGGTTCTGACTAGGTCTTCTTCTAGAAGGCATTTTCTGTTAAGAAATATCCTTATTAGATCCTTTACTCAATACTTAAGTATTCAAGTTCAAGTTAAACCTTTAAATAACTCAATTCACATTCGAACACATAGCACATCAATAAACTTCTTTATTCATTCATTCGTAGTTTTAAAAACATAGAATAGATAGCATTTTTGCTATTTACATCATCTTTTCTGAACTGAAGAAGTTACGGGATTACATTCTTATCTTATCCCATTATTATCTCAATTATGGGATTTACATTTATTTATTACATAAAGAAACACATAATATAATAACTCTACTATCTAGGCATGTTAAGACGTCGCACTGCCTCTCTGCGTTCTCCTCCATCACCCGAAATGTTGTTCTGCGATCCACTATATACTATAGGTAAACCTTGGAACTGAGCTGGGTAATAGAAGACATGATCCTGAGCCCTCTCTATAGCCGTATAGAAAGAGTATTTCATTTCCCTCAGTTTGGCCCTCTTTGCTTCAGCCTCGTCTTCAGCTCGATTGGCACATTGAGTAGCCCTCAAGCTTGTTTCCTCCGCTCTGACACGCTTTGTTGACTCCTCCTGGATGTCGTGCTTTAGCTTCGCTAGCTCAACCCATGCATCATCTCGATCACTCTCCGCATCAATTAGATCCCACTTCACGTTTCCAATCTCGATGTCTAGCTCTTCAATCGTCTCGTCCCGCTATTGTATGGTTTCTTCGAGCTCTCTGACTCGATCATATAGCTCCACGTTGCGGTCGTAGATGGCCTCGTACATCTCAGCACTAGTAGAGTGAGGTGGGAATTCCTCCTCGGGATCCTCCTCCTCTTCTGACTCCTCTGACTCATCCTCATCCTCCTCACCTTGGTCAGATACCAGCTCAGGCTCCTGACCAACTGTGGTGATCAATAGGGGTGGTGATCAATAGGGATGGCTCTCTCCTAACCAACTGCTCCCAGAAAACATGGATGTCTCGGGGCTCCTCGTTTCCAGGCACTTGAGGTAACTCCTCCTTAGCCTGACTGAACTCTCCAACTGTTCGTCATCCTGACAAAAGAATTTTAAAGTTCAGTTATTACGTGTTATCGGTCGACACTCTTCAAATACTAAAACGTAAACACATAGCACATAAGGTAATTTATTATCTTTACCTATCACCACTATCTTTTCGATCTTCCTATAAGGCTACCACCTAAGGTTTTTCCCCCACCTACGGTTCATATCCTAAGGCTCTGATACCAACCTGTGACACCCCCAAATCCAGGTACTTCGTTTTCACGGGATTTAGTGCTCACTATCTAAATAGAACATACATCTACCCAAAAACAAGGAATGTAAAATAAATTACAACCTTGAATAAATATTAAAATCTTCCTTAAAAAGGAATTACAACCTTATTCAAAATCTCCCAGGTTTTCTAACTTTAACATAAACAAATAAGTGCGGAAATATAACATCACAAATGAAATCTTATTACAATCAACATCAAAAGACAACAAGTCTTCACTTGTTCATCTTGCCTTTCCCTTTACTTGTTGACGGTACGTCAACATTCTTGGCTTTAACTACAAGGGATTATTAAATATGCAAGAGTGAGCAAACAAAAGCTCACTTGGAATACAACAATAATATGACATAACTGAATAACTTTAAAAGATTGGAATAACTTTACTTTTGTCAACAACAAAGAATTGAATAATAATTCTTTTATCAAAATTTAAAATTTTGAATATTAAAATCATCTGAGGGTCATAAAACCTTGAACCATGTCCTAGGTTATAAACATTTCTATTTAAAACCTTTAACAGTCATATAGACTATGAACTCTTAACTCGTACTTAGGGGGATCAACCCTTCGTACCATGTATTGTGCACAAACATTTAACGCTTTTGCGTAGTAACCTCCCCTAATAAATAGGGTTGTTCATCTCAGTATTTGATACAAGTCCGCACCAAAGAAAGTTTGGTTTGGATAGCTAAAAGGAAATTTGGAGTTTCAACTATCATCAACTAAGGAGTAGTTGAATTGACTCACAATACTTTAACAGTTCGATAATATAAGAATTATGAACCAAATGTAAGCTATAACAATAGACATCATAATAGCTAAGTATGCTTTTGAAATAACTTCAAGCATTTGAAAGATTAGTAGATCTTGCTTGAACAAATACGTCAAGATCGCATTACTTCAACAATATTTCAACACTTGTTCAATATAAATATTAGAAGACAACATAACTTGTACAATAAATAACAAGTTAAGAATCGGAAACAAACTTGTATAATATAAAGAGTAAGGATTAGAGAACTTGTACAACATAAATAACAGGTTTTTAGGGATAGAAAACTTGCTCAATGAAAGAATACAATGAGAAGACATGTAGAAATGTAAAAGAAAGGTTTAGGAAACTTGCCTCAAGCGCAAGCTACACTTTACAATTACAATTCACTTCCACAATTATCCTACATTTTACATTATGTTTATAACATCAATTAGTACATAACCATGATGTTTAAATTGTTGAACTTCTTACTTAAGTTCAACTCACAACGTGGTTTATAACAATAGTTGCTAACTAACCACATACGTGAGTCTACACTCACAACATACACCTCACAAACTTATAACGCTTTTAAACTACCATGTCGTACCTTATGAAAGTAATATAAAAGTATATATATAACATATTAACATGAGACTTCAAATTATCTTAATCATATTAAAAATATGTTATCTCATTGTCTAATACACTTAACAAGTCATCAATTTAAGTTAGCTAAACAAGCATTGCACAAAAACTCAACGAAGCACAAAAAATTTTCTCCGGACAGACCCTAGCTCTGCTGGGGCGAGTCATCTTACACCAAATACCCTGCTGGGGCGGAGGCCCCCTCTGGTGGGTTCCCCCCCAGCTCGCGATTGTTCAGAGAAATAAGCTAATTGACTTATTTTTTCGCACCAAAGTCTGATTTTTATCAACATAATGTACATAAAACTTTATGAAAACAAAATCTTAGACTCTTAACATTATTTTAACATACACAAATACTACAACACATAATCAAAACACAATTTTCATGATTTTTGAAGAAAAACACATTATCAAGTGTTCTTGACGAAAATTTACACTGTGAGTTCGTTTTTAAACCAATTCATGTAATTCCAATTGTGTTAACTCTATTTCTTAACATATTAACAAAATCCATGATCAATTTAAACAAAAATTAACAAACACACAACAATTTTGATAATTTAAAGACTATTTTCAAAATAAGCTCACAGTAAATTACTATGAACATGATTTCTTCATGTTCAACGTATCTACGTGAATTGAATCACTTAAATAACTATAAGAATCATGTATAAGCATATATATATATATATATACATCACATATATATATATATATATATATATCATAATCAAGAAATTTTCAATAAAAAGATTATTACAGATAATTTCTTTTTGAAAAACATAGAAAACATAAAACACAATATAGAAAATTGAAACTTAGAGATTATACCGTTTGATTGTGAGGAACAAGAAGATGATGTTTGATGGCTTTTAGCAAAGACTCCTCTTCTTCTTCTTCTTCTTCTTCTTCTTCTTCTTTGAGCATTTTCTCTCTAACTTTTTCTCTATCCTTTCTTTCTTTGTTGTTCTAACTTTCTAACATACTATTTTGTATAACATATATAACTGATATACATATATTATACATATAATACATATAATTATATAGAATATGTAACTGCTATATATTAATTACATATACTAACTACTAATTAATATATAAGTTACAAATTTTGAATTTAAAAAGCCCTAAGGTCATGTTTGGCAAAAACAACTTTATTTTTAAAACAAATTATTATTAGCTAAGGCCCTGTTTGGCAAAACAAGATTAAAACAAGTGCAAGGGCCTTGTTTGGATAAAACTAATTAAAAATCCTTTTTATTCTTTTAATAAATCCTTTAACCCATAGTTTAAATGCTACACTTTATTTAATTAAATTTCAACCTTCTAATTCAATTAAATAACAGCTTAACATCAACTACTCATATAAAACATTGCCACATAACAATTATAATTACTCGCTAATTATAATTTTATGCAACGATTATTTAATTATCTCAATTAAATTATTAAATATTCCTTTAATTAATATATTACACTTAATTAAATTACTCCACAACAATCACATAATTTATTTAAATCGATAAATAAATCAATAAAAATATTTATCTAATTCAATAAATATGTATAATTAATATAAAAAAATCTCATTCGTTATAATGCAGGCCAGGAAGTTGTTGCGATAAGGTTGTGTAGGATATTTATCCTACATAGTCGATAGTCGTAAAAAGAGCCCAAAGTTAGAAGAGATACCAGTTGTGAAAGACTTCGTGGACGTATTTCTGGACGATTTGCCAGGACTTTCGCCAGATAGGCAAGTAGAGTTTGTGATCGATTTGGCGCCAGGACTGCTTCAATATCGAAGGCCCCGTACCGTATGGCTCCGGTAGAGATGAAGGAATTAATGGTACAGCTACAAAAGTTTTTGGACATGAAGTATATACAGCCGAGCGTATCGCCGTGG
Source organism: Panax stipuleanatus (assembly GCA_020205555.1). Lineage (NCBI taxonomy): Eukaryota > Viridiplantae > Streptophyta > Magnoliopsida > Apiales > Araliaceae > Panax > Panax stipuleanatus. The sequence continues at coordinate 96,582,383 of CM035124.1, forward strand.
GAAGCGTCGGTGTTATTTGTTAAGAAGAAGGATGGGACGATGTGGCTCTGCATCGATTACAGAGAGTTGAACAAGGTCATGATTAAGAACAAGTATCCGTTGCCTAGGATCGACGACCTATTTGACCAGCTGAAAGGAGCGAGATATTTCTCGAAGATAGATCTGAGAAGTGGTTACCATCAACTGAAGGTGAGGACAAAGGACATTCTGAAGACAGCGTTCAGGACTCGATATGGCCAGTACAAATTTCTGGTGATGTCATTTGGTTTAAAGAATGCTTCTGAAGCATTTATGGACCTAATGAACAGAGTGTTCAAGCCATTTTTGGACAAATTCGTAGTGGTGTTTATCGACGACATTCTGGTGTATTCGAAGACCAAAGAGGAACACGTAGAGAACCTGAAGGTGACATTGGAGGCGTTGAGAAGAGAGAAGTTGTACGCCAAGTTTTTGAAATACAAATTTTGGATTGAGCGGGTGTAATTTATCGGACATGTGATTGATAAGGATAGAATTTCTGTAGATCCCTCAAAGGTCGAAGCTGTGATGAACTGGGATCAGCCGAAGACACCGTCGGAAGTTAGAAGTTTTCTTGGATTGGCAGGATATTATAGAAGATTCATTCAAGACTTTTCCAAGATATCAACTCTGCTGACGAATTTGACTAGAAAATCGATGAAATTCGTTTGGACGGAGAAGTGTGAGGAAAGCTTCCAAGGGCTTAAGAAGGGGTTGAGTACGGCACCTGTATTATCTCTTCCAGATAGCGCATGAAATTTTGTGGTTTATAGTGATGCGTCGCATAAAGGACTAGGCTGTATGCTTATGAAAACTGGCAAAGTTATTGCGTATGCATCACGACAACTGAAGGATTATGAGAAGGGGTATCCGACCCATAACTTGGAATTGGTCGCGGTGGTATTTGCTTTGAAGATCTGAAGACACTATCTCTATGGAGAGAAGTGTGAAATATATACAGACCATAAAAGTCTGAAATATATTTTTACACAGAAGGATTTAAATATGCGCCAGAGGAGATGGTTGGAATTGATAAAGGATTATGATTGTGAGATCTTATACTGTGACGCCCCTAGAATAGGTCCAGTCAACCCAACCCATTCTGAGTCGCCAAATACATGGTACAGAATTCAAATACAAACTTTATATCATACGATCGTGCAAAATACGACCACACAACTGTGAGTGTCAATACAAATATGTAGAAAATATTAAGATTCAAACTAAGTCCTCATTACAATTATTATCACACTATTTATCAGAAATAGTGAGGACTACTACTGCTCTAACTCGGACCATCACTCTGTCCCCCGACTAGTTCCCGCAACATTCTCATTTCCTGAAGAGGACAACAGATGAAAAGGGTGAGCTCAACTAGCTCAGTAAAGAATATTATGACTAAGATAATGGAAAATAAATTATCGTTAGCCTTCAATAAATCAGATAAAATATAATGGACAACCAATCTTAGATCAATATTCGCAGCGAAAATAACAATTCATTAGAAGAGTTAAGTAGAGAATGAAGTCTACTATCTTCTATGATTTAAAAGTCCATCATCAATATTTTATCCCTGTAACATCAATCAATATACATCTCGAATCAATATTCATCTTTGCACTACAGGCCAAAGATATTCATTTGTATCATCAATGGTCATATTCGTCTCAACACCTGTCATCTTTGCACTACAGGCCAAAGATATTCATCAGGTAATCATTCATCTTTGCTCTACAGGCCAAAGATATTCAGTTATATCACCACTTAGGACTGAGGATGATGAAAAACCATATAAATAACGAATCTAGTGAAATAAAGGATAAGATTAAGGATTCGTATTTTAGTATTCAAAAATACTTCATAATAATCAATTGTGGAGCAAAATTCAAGAATAAAGCTAAAAACTTAGATCCAACCAAAGATAGTAACCTTGACAAACAATCTGGACAAATAGAAGAAAATTTAATTTTTCCGTGAATAGTGCCGTATACGTGAATAGTGCCGTATACGTGAATAGTAACCCCGACGGAAAAAATAAGAATTTCAACATAAAATCCATGTCAATATTTTGGTATAATGATATTGAAAAGAATAACATCATTTACGAAAGAAAATAACATCCCTTACCTCAAAAAAATAGTACTTCTGGCTGGAGTATTAGATATAATATCGAAGAAAACTTGCACTGAATACTAATACTCAAAGTATTGAAATACTCACAAAAATACGCTCGATATTATAGAGAGAGAAAACTTCTGATTCTGGTGTGATTTTCAATTCTAACCTAAGCACCCTATTTATAGGAAAAGCTTAGGATGCCAAAGGAGACTAAAATAATAAAATAATATTTTTTTTAAAATAATCTCCGCCGCCGGCTGCTAAGAAAATCAAAATTTTCAACCAACAACAAAAATGGAGCCCACCATTTTATTTAAAAAATATTTATTTTCCGAAACTTCAATAATTCATAATAAATAGCCCATTCGTCAGAAAAATACAAATTCAATGTCCTTCTATAGGAAATTTAATTCTCTACGACTTTGCAGAAGAAAGTTTTTCCAAATTCCAAACATAAATTATCCGAAATCCACAACCAGATGATTTTCCATACCAAAATACTGATAAAAACACATCAGTGCTAATTCCTTCTTTAATATCCACAAAATAAATATTTCCTTATCATATAAATCAATAATTAATTATTCACAAATAATATTATAGAACTATAATATTGACAACCAGGCCGTTCCCAGGAAAGAGGGGGCCTTCCGATAAGGACTTCTCCTTACTGGCGCGCAATTAAATAACCCCTCCTAGACAGAACTTCCTTAGACATTGTCAATAATGCTATCTAATAATATTATTCAAATAATATGAATTATTGAGTTGATAATGTGAAATATTGTGCAATGACAATTATTGAATCAATACTACAAAATATCAACTGTAGCCATTATTGAATCAATCATAAAAAATAGCAACGTAGCAATTATTGAGTCAATAAAATATCAATGCAGCAATTATTGAGTCAATAATATAAAATATTGAACAGTAATTACTGTAACAATAATTGAGTAAGTCCTTCTCACGTAAGACTCAATAATTCAAAATACTGTGCAATACCGTGTGCTACTATGCAACACCGTGTATCACTGTATTTTAACCACCGGGTATTTCAACAGTACTAACGGTAATAACCACGCCGTTATTTTGTAAAAAAGTTATTTCTGTCGCTTTCTATATCCGACAGTTATTCCGTTGTGGGGGCCCACAAATAGCTGCGCCGTCGTACGAATATTCCCCGACAGCAAAAATATTCCACGACCAAACGAATATTCCCCGACAACAAGAATATTTTATAACCACTTGCTCATTTTAAAAATGTTTGCACATTTCACCCATAACTTTCATATTTATCAAAACAACACCTTACTGTTTCGAAATAATATATAAAGAAAATTAAATCTTTATTCATAAAAGTTGGGGTCTTAGATATACCATCTGGGTAAAGCGAATGTGGTCGTCGACGCCTCAAGCAAAAAGAGTCGAGAGAAATTGATGATGTTGACTGCCCAAGAGGAGCTAATTTTAGCAACGGAGAAGTTGGAATTGGAAGTGAGATATCTTATGGAATCTGACGAGAAGTAGTTCCAGCTGGGACTTGGTACAACTTTGTTGGATAAGGTAAGGAAGCACAACTTCAGGACGAAGAATGTGAAAAGATAAAGAAGAAGATATCCGAAGGAAATGAACAAAAATTCAAGATGGACAGCTAAGGACTGCTAAGATTCGAGAGCAGAGTTGGGTTACCGCCAGTGCCAGAGATTAAAGAGGAAATTTTGAGCGAGACTCATAGTTCTCGATATTCGATTCACCCCGGGAGTACCAAGATGTACCAAGATCTCCGACAGCATTTCTGGTGGCCGAATATGAAACGAGATGTTGCCGATTGTGTTACCAAGTGCCTGACGTGTCAGAAAGTAAAAGCAGAACATCAGAGGCCGGGTGGTTTTCTACAACCACTAGAGATCCCAAAATAGAAATGGGAACACATTACGATGGATTTCATAGTTGGCCTTATGATAACTCAGAAAGGCTACGACGCAATATGGGTTATCGTTGATCTACTGACGAAATCAGCACACTTCCTTCCAATTAAGATCAGATTCAACCTAGAGTAGTTGGCGAAGCTGTATGTGAAGGAGATTATTTTAAGGAACGAACTTTCAGTGTCGATTGTCTTCGATCGAGATTCGCACTTCACATCGAATTTCTGAAAATGACTACAGGAATGTATGGGAACGCAGTTGAGAATGAGTACGGCATATCACCCTCAGACAGACTGGCAGAGTGAAAGAACGATCCAGACATTGGAGGATATGTTGAGAGCATGCATCATAGATTTCAAAGGAAATTGGGATGATCATCTACCACTCGTGGAATTCGGTTATAATAATAGTTATCACGCATGTATTGGCATACCGCCTTACAAAGCATTGTATGGCAGAAAGGGCAGAACTCCATTGTACTGGGATGAAGTTGGCGAAAGATAATTACTAGGACCAGAACTGGTACAACAGACAGCCGAGATAGTCAAGGTGATCCAGACAAGATTAGGAGCATAGGCAGAAGAGAAATACGCCGATCCACACCGCAAGAACGTAGAATTTGAATCAGGTAGCTCTGTATTCTTGAAAGTCTCTCCCTAGAAAGGAAAGATCAGATTTGGCAAGAAGGGAAATTGAGCCCGAGGTTCATTGGACCCTTTGACGTGCTGCGAAGAATCGGAGAAGTTGCGTATGAGGTAGCCTTACCTCCGACGCTAGAGCATGTCCACAACGTCTTTCATGTGTTAGTGTTACGACCATATAAACCCGATTACAAACATGTGATTGAATATGAACCCTTACAATTTGAGAAAGAATTATCCTATGAAGAAGTTCCTGTTCAGATTGTTGACAGGAAAGAACAAGTTCTCAAAAATAAAGTGATACCTTCTGTTAACGTAATATGGAGGAACCACAACGCTGAAGAAGCTACGTGGAAACTCAAAGAACATATGATGAAGGCTTACCCACACTTATTTGCTTAATTTATGTGTAAACAATTCTGGGGACAGAATCTTTGTAAGGGAAGAATGTAACGGGACGAATTAATTGAACCGTGATTCTGGGGACAGAATCCTTTTAAGGGGGAAAGATGTAACGAACGAGAATTTTATAATTTATTTTAAATATTTATTGAATTAAATAAAAAATTTTGATGATTTATTTATTGAGTTAAATAATTATTTGATGGAATTGTGGTAGATTAAACTAATTATATGTATTACATTGATTAAATTAATGTTGAGAACTTTATAATTCAAAGTATGAATTTAATTAAGTTTATTCGATTAAATGATTTATTTAATAAGCATAATATTATTCTAATTAATTTAATAATTAATTAGAGATTTAATGATTTGACTTAATTAATAAATGAGAATTTTAATTATGTGATAATGTGATTTAATGTGAATTATTATATTTTATTTAATTGAATTTAAATAAGATTATTTGATTATTTAAAAGTGTGACAAATAAACTATATGTGACACCCCCAAATCCGGGTACTTCAATTTCCACGGGATTTGGTGCTCACTGTACAAATATCACATATCTATCTACCCATAATAAATGTGAACCATGGAATAAATAGAAATAAATCCTTCCCTTATGGGATTACAACATCTTAATAATAAATACATCAATCCCAGGTTGATCTAACCTTAAATCTCAATGCGAAAAACATAAACATATAAGTCTTAAACATCACAACATAAGTCTTAGACAAATATTCTCAAATAAAACAACAAGTCTTCATCACTTATTAATTTTGCCCTTGCCTTTGCTAGTAGAAGGCTCGTCGGACCTTTCGTTCTTAACTGCAATGTTATTATGCAAGAGTGAGCACGATTGCCCACAAGTATAACAATATAATCGTAATAATAACATGCAAATAAGTCAAAGAGTTCTGAATAATAGAAAGCTCGGCTTTTGAATCAAGAATGAATAATAAGAATAAAAAGTACATCTGAGGGTCATAAGACCATGAACTGTGTCCCAGGTTGTCAAGTATTTCTACTTTAAACCTTTAACAGTCACAAGATTATATGGACTCTACTACTCGTACGGGGGATCAACCCTGAGGGTTGTTCATCTCAGTAGATTTATAGGAGTCCGCACCAAGTCAATTGGTTTGGATAGCTTTCTAGCATACGATATTAGTCTAGCCGAATCAAATGGCTTACACTTTTGTAAATGCATAAGTTCAATGCTTGTAACAACGTCAAGATACAAAATCGATTTTCAAATAGTAACAGATATTTGTTTGATGTAAATATTGTTGATATGGAAATAATTCGATTTTATAAAATATGTAAAGTGAAAAGAGTTAGGGAACTTGCATTTAATATCAAAAATTAAATAAAGTTAGGAAACTTGCCTTAAGCGTAGTTTACCAATTTATAGCTTATCAACACTTTGTAATCCTATTGTAACATAGTTACGTAAATAGGGTATTCAGTAGTTACATACTCCGAATACATATACTTGGTATGTAAATTAAACACATATATAAGATCCTAACTTAGTCATACAATCCTATACGTACGTCATTACATACCTTACATACACATAGCACAAAATCAGTTTATATGTTACTATGTAATCGAATATCATAGCTTGTAATCGTCGTTGACTTAGCGTTTTGAAAGTTTTAGAAATGTTCATCAATTCTTAGTTTCTTATCGTCAACATGTTCATTAACACTTGAACACTCCACTATTCATGTATTGCAGTTTTAGTATAACAATAATAGCTTACAAGAAGTTTCGGATAACGATCATTACGGCCAGACTGCACTGCAGGGCGGAGCGACCGCGCTAGATTTTAAATGGGGAGTGGCGCGGCCGCACGGCTCCCTGTTCAAACCAGTGTTGACTTGCTCCTGCAGAAAGCTAGCTTGTCGAAAAGCATACTTTCGATGATGATACTTGCAGAACATACACGTTATGAGATTTATGATTAGGTTTGGTTTCCGTCTTACCTTAGGTTTACCTCCAACATAGTTTGATATCAATTTTTTAATTAACAAAGCCTAATGAGTTCAGCTCAAAAGGCTTCTCATGTTTAGCCATTATACTACGTAATGGGGTTAATAAACCTTAACATACATACTCAAGTTATCCTAGTCATGTATTTCAAAGTAGCATAGTTTCACTTCTTTAAAACTCATTTGAACTATGCTTGACTAGTTCGCACGTTCATAGCTAGATAGGTGTATATGTCAATCATGTCTAGATGCATAACATGTCCTATCATGGTAGTCATAAATTTTTGAATGCATATAAGGTAGTTATTAATCAACGTTAGTTTTCAATCTCTTAAGTTTTCCTTGAAAATTTCATGTTAAACCAACTAAGCATACGAGACACTTTGATTTCACACTTCCTACTCATGTATATATATAACTAAGCCACATAAGCAGACTCAAAAGTTCAGAATTCAAAGGTCACAAGATCCACCAAGTTTTGTATTTTGTAAACTTTAATTTTCCTTTAGAAAACCATTAAAACGAAGCTAAGGTAAGTGACTACAAATAAGGTAACCTACGTTAGCATGTCAGGGACATATATAGGCATAATCAAGTTAAACTAACATGCTCGTCATCATAGAAACCACAAAATATGTGCTGCATGTCTGCCAAATGGCGTGCCCATGCCATATTTGTAATAGGGAGAGGTGTGGCCGCGCCACTCCAGTACCAACACAGACAGCTTTCTGCAATAGCAGAGCTCAAACCCATTTCCAGATCCTTTATGAAACATACTTGTAATCAACATACATTGCTTTATAACATACATTTAAACTTAACTAACCACATGCTAACAATTCTCAAGCCAATTCACAAAGATTTTAGCATAATCATATAAATTTACCAATCTAGCAATTGAGGATATAGAACTTGTTTATTACCTCTTGAAGCTTGAAATGAAATCCCTTACTCCATTAATTATACTCTCACAATTCTCAGTATACTCTCACTCTAATTTTATCTTAACAGTAATTATAGCAAAGTGAATTGAGAAGAGGAGAGCTTCATTTATAGAGAAATTTAATAACCATGCCAAGTTTTGCCTTAGAGTTTAAACTAGCAGAAAGAAGAAAGAAACATTGGTTCATGGAGGTTTGGTAGAAAGCATTCTACTGCTACTATTTAGCCCACTCCCCTCTTCATCATTTGATTGCCTAATAGTTTGCAAGGAGGATAAAGGCTAAGCTTAGGCCAATGGCCTATACACGTGAGGAAGGAAAGGGCCAATGAATATGGGACAATTCCTATTACTCAACATTTAAAAACAATAATGCTAACATACTTAAGTCTAATATATATATATATATATATATATATATCCCCACACAAATGTATATATGTATACTTAGGTTTTAATTTCTTTTTTAAGTCACAATGTAGTTTTAGGGAGGAAACATTATTACATTGTAGTAAGTTAGGGCTATATATTATCATATAATCCATGTACATTGATTTAGTCCAAATAATATTTAGACTAGGTTAGAATATTATTTACTTGGGTATCAACAATCCATTAATCTTCATTAAACTTTATTATTTCAATTACACATAATTATTGAGATTGTGACAACCCGAATTTTTAAGAATTAATAAATGAGAATTTAATAAATAAAATTCTTATTATGAGATGTTTCGAGTTTGAGTATGTGAATATGTGTCATATATTATGAAATATGTGATTTGGTGTGAAGAGAATTTTATATATTAATTTTAATATTTATTTAAATAAATATTAAAATTGATTTATTTATTGAGTTAAATAAATAATAATGTGTTGGTTATGGAGTAATTTAATTAAGTCTAATATATTAATTAAATAAATATTTAATAATTAATTTAATTAATATGTAATAATTTTATGTTATAGTTCTAATTTAATTGGGATAATTAAATTAGATGAAGTTATGTGAAAATTGTTACATGAAATTATAATTAGCGAGTAATTATAATTGACTAATTGTTATGTGACAACTTTTATGTGATTAATCGATGTTAACTTTTAATTAATTAAATTAGAATGTCAAAATTTAATTAATTAAAGTGTAACATTAAAAATATGTGATAAATAATTTATTAAAAGAATTAAAAGAGTTTTTAAAACCGATTTTCCAAACAAGGCTCTTGCACCGTTTTAAATCCGTTTTGCCAAATGAGGCCTTAACTACTAAAAACTTATTTTTAAAAATAAGTTGTTTTGCCAAACAAGCCTTACGGCTTTTAAAATTCAAATTGTAACTTATATATTAATAGTACTTATTATATTTAATTAAGGCTATTATGTAGTGGAAGTTATATATCTTATATTTATGTTTTATATGTATAATATATGTATATTATATTATATGTACATTACGTTGGTTAGAATTACAAAAGAGTTAGAGTTTTATTAGTGTTAAAACAAGAAGAGAAAAATACAGAGAAAGAAAAGAAAAGTTAGAAAGAAAGGAAGAGAGAAGAAGAAGATGAAAGGAGGAAGGCTTTGAGAGAAAGTCCTTGTTAAAACTCATCATCTTCTTCCTCACTAAGCATCAAGGGTATAATTCTAATCCTTGTATTTCAAAAATCATGTTTGATGTTATTCATGTTCTTGTTCTTTGTAAAAACAAGTTTTCATGGAAATATAGATAAACATAAAATTCATGTATAAATTGTATTCATATATGCTTACAATTGAATTGTATGCTTAGTTAGGATGTTTAATTCATGTGTATATAATGAACATGAAGAATTCATGTTCATCAAAAAGTTACAATAAAATAAATTTTTGTTAATTGGTCTTTGAAAATCAAAATTTGTGTTTGATTGATAATCATTGGGTAAATTGATGTTGGATAATGATAACATGTTTATAAACGGATTCCATTATATTTGAATTGTGTGTTTTGATTGAGAAATAAACTTTCAGTGTTCAATTTTATTAAGAACACAGAAAAATAGTTTTTATACAAATTTTTCAAAATTAAAAGTTTTGATTATGTGTTTTGATGATTAAATATATTAAAACATGTTAGAAACTTAGAATTTATGTTTTCTATAAAATTGATATGAATTATGTTGACTGGAATCGGAATTTGGTATGTAGAAAAAAGCCAAATTGACTTTTTCTCTGCACAGTTCAAGAACCAAAAGTGAGCCGCTGTAAGAGGCCCGCCCAGGCGAGGCTTGCAAGGCATAATACCCCCGCGCCAGCGCGGGGTGTGCAGAAAATGATAATGTGTTTTTTTTTTTGTGCATTTTGGTTAGAGCATGAAAGTTAACCTAATGTGATTATGTGATAACATGTTAGACTTACATTGAAATGCTAAATGAATATTAATAGATTTTATTAATAAAATATAATGTGAAATTATAATTTGAATAAATTATAATTATAGTAAAGGTTTAATTTAAATTATAATTTGTTAAATGAATGTAGTTTGATTAATTTTTATCAGAGTAAATGTTTAACTTAAATTATAATTTTTATAATTATAATTTAATATGTAATTATAATTTGAATAATTATAATTAAGGTAAATGTGTAATTTAAATTATAATTCATTTTAATTATAATTTAATGAGTGTATGGATTGAAATTGATTAATTATAATCAAAGTAATTGTTTAATTTAAATTATAATTGGTTTAATTAATATAAATGCATAAATAGAGTTTGATTAATAAATATTTAATTTAAATTATAATTTATTTAATTATAATTTAATTAATATAAATTGCAATTATAATTCGATTAATTATAATTGAGGATGTGTAATTTAAATTATAATTATTTTAATTATAATTTAATTATTAGTTGATTAATTATGTGAAGATGTAATACGATCATGTGTGTAATTAACTATGTGATAACTAATTGTTAAACCTATTAGTTAAAGAGGAATGAGTTAACCTAAATGGGTTAACTAATTATGAGAATTAGTTATATGATAATTAATTTATATTATTAATTATACATCTAAGTTTGACAGTGTGTGTTAAACAAATAAATAGGAGAGAATTATGAAGTATAAAGTAAAAATTACTTAGACGTTTACTAAGCGTTGCTAGGTGACTAATAATTGATGCGTGTGGTAATACGTTGTGTAGAATTCATGAAGTGCAGATTATTATAAGCTGTTTTTTGTTAATTGGTAATCTACGAGCCAGGCAAGTCTTTCAGTTCCTATTTTCTATGTGAACTTGATGTTGAACTGTTTTAAATTGTATTGCAAAGAGCATGATATGTTATATGTGTTGTATGCATGAAACGTTGAAGTCAATTTGTGACTACGTTGATTGAGTAAAGAATATTGATTGAGTAAGGAACTCAATCTTTCTACTTGTTATATGAATTGAAGCATGCACGATATGTTAGTCTAATGATTATGATGTATAAGATGAGCATGTTATTTATGTGCTATGTGATGCATGAAAGCTGTTAGTTCTTGCTGAGTTGTCGAGCTCACTCTTGCAAATAACTATGTTTGCAGGTCAAGGTTTCATGGTAATGATACGTGCTATTTGAATTATAGAGATCAATATTCAAGAAGATTACTTATGTTAGATGAGAAATGCATTTAATGTTTTGATTGTAACATAATTGTTGAGTTGTAAAGTTGAGCTATCCGATGTATAGTGGATATTGCTTGTGATGTAAGAATTTGTATAGTAACTTCGATGTAGCGATTTATGTAATAAATTTGAATCAGACATGCAATGATAAAGGTTGAGATTCAGGGCAATAATGAAAGAAATATATAAAAGTTTTAATTATTCCGCATTTTTGTAGTGATGGTATCATCGATAATGATGTAAAGTTAGAATAAAGTTGTATTGTTAACGATCGAGAATAAGAATTATTTTGTATGAATTTTGGGGTTGTATTCTAAATCTCCTAGCTTTGCTAGATTTTTGAAATTTATTGACTTCGTACTGATGTTGCACTTCTGTTTTCTTGAAAAATATTGGATCAAATAATGAAACCAATGAATTTTTAAAATAGTGCTATTATTCAAATGTCTATGCTAATTGCTTTAGCTAGACAAAAATGATTTGAAATTTTCAAAATATATTTTATATATTCTATGCATCATTTGATATGATGTAGGAATAATAGTCGAGGAAGTGATCAATGCGGTTAAACCTAGTGTTGGATGTGATCGTAGGATCGTCAGCCTACTATGGTATGATGTAGTATGACGACGTCATGTAATGACGAAATCCTCAACGTACCATTACTACGGTACGGTATCAGGATATTATGAAAAGATTTATTTATTTTAGTTTCCTTAAACTATAAAAAAAATTATTGAGTTGGTTAAATATATATTTATAGGGTCCGTCTCTCTAGCGAACCTTAGGGAGCGAACTAATGACGAACCGACTATAGCGACGATTTTTTTTGTTGCTATAACATAAATAATCGACTTTCTATGTTATAGCGACGAAAAAAATCGTCGCTATAGCCAGTTTATTTTTAGTTCGCTCTTTATGGTTCGTTGGAGAGACTGACCCTATATATATATATATATATATATAGATATATATATATATTTCGATTGATGTCCGAATTGTTGCTAGAAGTCTATGCTCTACTTGATTCAGCTAGAAAGGTATTGAAAGATGTTTATGAAATTCGAGCGTTCTTGGTCAAACTATGCCAAATTAAATTGTTTTGGTGCGGATTCAGATGTTAAGAACCTGAGGTGAACAACCTATTAAAAAAAGACATGTTATCGAAGACATGTAAGAGAACTTGTATTCAAATCAAGTGAAGTTAAGAAACTCGCTTACACGATTCATTGAATAAGGTAGTGCAAGAATTTAGAATACTTGCATTCAATATAACAATTAAATGAAGTTAGGAAACTTGCCTGATTGCTCAGCTACAAATAAGTTTTAGCTTTAATTAACTTGTGTCGAAACGACCTAACATTAATAAGTCGGCCTTTTAATTAGCATGTGTAAACCAATATAAGTTTACACTTACAAGAATCTACTTATCATATAAGTTTATCACATAATTCACGTAAGTTAATCTAATCATGTCTTAGATTTAATAACTTTAGATTATCTAGTTTCTATGCATCAATATAGACTTGAACACATAGTACTTCAAGTTACTGATATAAATCAACACACATGCTTTATCAAGTTATTAACTCAAATTCAAAACATAACATGCTCATTTTACGTTCACGTTAAGGTTATAGGTTTTCATTCCGGTAAACCATAAGCCAATCAAATCCATGTTATTTAGCCACAAAAATCATATTATCACATAACGAGATTAACAATACTTAGTCAGCATGCTCGTAGGTACACTACACATGTATACTTTAATCCACATAGTTCATGCTTGAAATTCAATCTCTATGAATAAGCATGCATAGGTGATATTCATGTAGGATGTTCATGTCAACATGTCTATAGGCATAATGAAATCCTAAAATGTATGCTTGCATGCTCACAACATAACCCACACGGTAATTGATGTTATTAGCTTTCAAATCTTAAGTTTCTTTAAAATTTACACTAAGTCCACAAAGGTCATTTAGTACGTGTAAAGCATCTCAACATATAATTCGTATACAATTGAAACACATATCTAAACCTTGTAAATGTTCTCATATGGTTAGAATCTAAAAGATACTAATCTTGGTCAAGTTTGTTTTCAAAAGTCTTAAATTTCTCGTTGAAATCTTGCAATCGTGTATGCTAGTGTGTTCGACACTTTAAACGTACATTTCATGTCAATATAGGCCATACGGTCATACTTGCCAAAATCAGAATATACATAATGCGTATATGCTCATAACAAGTTCACTTTAGCAAACTCTAAGTTCACTTATAAACTTCAAGGCTTTTCATTAATAATGTGTATTAATATCATTATACATGTTCATACTACATGCATGTACTCATACATACATATTAACCATGTCTACATGCTTGCCAAATAAGATATCATATGATTGCATACAATAGTTCTACAACAGAAATTAAAAATAGAATCTGCAGAGGGCGCGGCCGCGCCCCATTTGTACTAAGGAGACGCGCGGCCGCGTGGCTCCGTTTCCAAACCAGGAACGGCTGCTGCTCGGCAGAAACTTAGCCCAACTCAGATATTTCATACAAAAATCACTTCAGTCATGCTATAATGTAATTCCAACATGCTTATAGTCTTTATATAACACTTAATAACCATCTTTCCAATCAAATAACACCCAATTCAAATGAAATCAAGAATCAAGAACTTAGAAATTCACAGAATTTGAACAAGAATGGAAATGGTAGAAAGTATACCTCTGCAAATGGAAACTGAACTTGCTGCTAAACAGATTCTATAATGCTACTATGATACTCTCCCTTAAATCAAATGAAATGCTCAGCAAATGAATGAAGGAGAAGAGATGTCATATATATAGGCAATTCCATATCCGGTTCTTAACTTTGCTCACTAAATCAAACTAACGGATGTCAAGAATGCATAATGGATAAGAAATGGTGGTTGAATAACACTATTTTTCCCACTCCCCTTGAAATCATTGGCTACATGTTGCTGAAATTGAGAGAAGGAGTAGAGTAGTGTAGCCACGTGAAGGAGAAATGAAGGTGAGACTCTCATTTAGGGACAATGTAATACTCAGCACTTGCTAATACACTAAGTTCTATAAACTATATATACACACATAGTATATACTTAAGTTATATAATTAAATGGGTGCTACAATGTTATTTCAATTAGTCATAAATAACACAATGTATCAAATAGGTATATGTATACCCACATATAATCCATGTACACTTTCTATTAACACTAAATATAATACAATTGTGTATTGCTCATTATTTATTATCATAACTGTTATTATTATAATCATAATAACTTAATAAAATCATTAGTAATCACAATTGATTATTGATGTTTCTACATGATAATAGGGTATACATTAATATTTTCTCACACATGTATTGTCACATAAGTCATACTATTATGTCACTCACATAATGAAATTACTCTTACCATATAGTCAATATATGTAATGTATAGTCATATTGATGTGTAACCCACCATATATTATAGGTTTACGTATTACATGCTTGTATAAAACAATAAATTAATTAAATATAATATTATTATATTTATTAATCTCTTACTTATTAATTATTATTTATTCATTATAAATCAATACATTATTAATTAATTACTCATAATTGCAATTAATCAATATGTTCAACTCCCGCCACTATATTCAAACAAATTGAATATTTAATTACTAATCACCTTATTAATTCTTTGATATTAAAGTCTTAGGGTCGGTCCACTAATTTAAATTACCCATTAGTGACTCCTTTAATTATTTCACAAATTCACATAACCATATAAGGTTTAAATAAGTTCACAAAACTAACTCATAAAAATTTAAAATCACATATTAAATTAATAAGGAGTTTAAAACTCATGGTCGTTACAGGGGGATCGCCCCAGCGGGCCTTGCAAGGCATAATACCCCTGCCCCGGTGGGGGGGTGCAGAAAATGATAATGTGTTATTTTTTGTGCATTTTGGTTGGAGCATGAAAGTTAACCTAATGTGATTATGTGATAACATGTTAGACTTACATTGAAATGCTAAATGAATATTAATAGATTTTATTAATAAAATATAATGTATAATTATAATTTGAATAAATTATAATTATATTAAAAGTTTAATTTAAATTATCATTTGTTAAATGAATATAGTTTGATTAATTTTTATCAGAGTAAATGTTTAACTTAAATTATAATTTTTATAATTATAATTAAGGTAAATGTGTAATTTAAATTATAATTCATTTTAATTATAATTTAATGAGTGCATGGATTGAAATTGATTAATTATAATCAAAGTAATTGTTTAATTTAAATTATAATTGGTTTAATTACGATTTAATTAATATAAATGCATAAATAGAGTTTGATTAATAAATGTTTAATTTAAATTATAATTTGTTTAATTATAATTTAATTAATATAAATTGCAATTATAATTCGATTAATTATAATTGAGGATGTGTAATTTAAATTATAATTTGTTTAATTATAATTTAATTATTAGTTGATTAATTATGTGAAAATGTAATAGGATCATGTGATATGATTAACTATGTGATAACTAATTGTTAAACCTATTAGTTAAAGAGGAATGAGTTAACCTAAATGGGTTAACTAATTATGAGAATTAGTTATGTGATAATTAATTTATATTATTAATTATACATATAAGTTTGATAGTGTGTGTTAAACTAATAAATGGGAGAGAATTATGAAGTATAAAGTAGAAATTACTTAGGCGTTTGCTAAGCGTTTCTAGGTGATTAATAATTGATGCGTATGGTAATACGTTGTGTAGGATTCATGAAGTGCAGATTATTATAAACTGTTTTTCGTTAATTGGTAATCTACGAGCCAGGCAAGTCTTTCAGTTCCTATTTTCTATGTGAACTTGATGTTGAACTGTTTTAAATTGTATTGCAAAAAGCATGATATGTTATATATGTTGTATGCATGAAACGTTAAAGTCAATTTATGACTACGTTGATTGAGTAAAGATTATTGATTGAGTAAGGAACTCAATCTTTTTACTTGTTATATGAATTGAAGCATGCATGATATGTTAGTCTAATGATTATGATGTATAAGATGAGCATGTTATTTATGTGCTATGTGATGCATGAAAGTTGTTAGATCTTGCTGAGCTGTCGAGCTCACTCTTTGAAATAACTATGTTTGCAGGTCAAGATTTCAAGATAATGATACGTGCTATTTGAATTATAGAGATCAATATTCAAGAAGATTACTTATGTTAGATGAGAAATGCATTTAATGTTTTGATTGTAACATAATTGTTGAGTTGTAAAGTTGAGCTATCCGATGTATAGTGGATATTGCTTGTGATGTAAGACTTTGTATAGTAACTTCAAAGTAGCGATTCATGTAATAAATTTGAATCAGACATGTAATGATAAAGGTTGAGATTCAGGGCAATAAAGAAAGAAATATATAAAAGTTTTAATTATTCCGCATTTTTGTAGTGATGGTATCATCGATAATGATGTAAACTTAAAATAAAGTTGTATTGTTAACGATCGAGAATGAGAATTATTTTGTATGAATTTTGAGGTTGTATTGTAAATCTCCTAGCTTTGCTAGATTTTTAAAATTTATTGACTTCGTGCTGTTGTTGCACTTCTGTTTTCTTGAAAAACATTGGATAAAATGATGGAACCAATGGATTTTTAAAATAGTGGTATTATTCACATGTATATGCTAATTGCTTCAGCTAGAAAAAAATAATTTGAAAATTTTAAAATATATTTTATATATTCTATGCATCATTTGATATGATGTAAGAATAATAGTCGAGGAAATCATCAATGCGGTTAAACCTAGTGTTGGATGTGATTGTAGGATCATCAGCCCACTATGGTATGATGTAGTATGACGACGTCATGTAATAACGAAATCCTCAACGTACCATTTCTACGGTACGGTATCAGAATATTATAAAAAGATTTATTTATTTTAGTTTCCTTAAACTATAAAAAAAATTATTGAGTTGGTTAAATATATATATATATATATATATATATATATTTCGATTGATGTCCGAATTGTTGCTAGACGTCTATGCTACTTAATTCAGCAAGACATGTATTGAAATATGTTTATAAAATTCGAGCGTTTTTGGTCAAACTATGCCAAACCAAATTGTTTTGGTGCGGATTCAGATGTTAAGAAGCTGAGGTGAACAACCCTATAAAAAGGGTCATGTTATCGGAGATAATAGTTCCGAATGTAACGCATATAGTTGTTACGATGTACTACGTTTGTGCACGACGTAGTGGTGCGATAATCTGATCACCTAGAGCACCGATGCAGGATGTTTACAGTCTGTATGATTGTTAAATATTTTGTTAGATCGGTTTATAGTGTGAAGTACCGGGGGTGAAACACTGTTAAACCTAGAGGTGAGTTCAACGTCTTATGATCCCTCAGCATGATTTGAGAATCTTTTAAATTCCAGAGTTATTTTTATCGCTTCCCAATTATTGAGCAATTGTAGAAGATTCTTATTATTCTGAAGAAGAATGTGGCACGAATGATATTCCTTAGAAAGAAGTAGTTGTGGAACGCAACAATTCAGTGAATAAGGATTAACGTAAAATCTATTTTGATAGATTGATATACGAAGATTAATGAATAAAAATTTCAAGGACAAAATTCTTAGAAGAAGGGGTGAATGTGATAACCCGAATACTTACAAGATAGTGAATTATGAAGTATATAAATTATACGTGTAAAGTATATGGTAATGATCCATAGAAAGAAAATGAGCGGGTTAAAGAATATATAATATTTGATATAATTGTGTTTAATTGAAGGTTATGTAATAAAACCTAAAATTTATTGAAGAAATGAATGGAGTAATATATATATATATAATACTTTTGGTGAGATAATGTGTTGAAGTTATTTAGCAATAAAATTTTGAAAGAGATTTCGTGAAAATCGAGTAAGAGAGGTTTCGTTGATTCCGATGACAGAATCCTTATAAGGAGGGAAGGAAGTGACAATACGAATTTTTAACAATTAATAAATAAAATTCTTATTATGAGATGTTTCGAGTTTGAGTATGTGAATATGTGTCATATATTGTGAAATATGTGATTTAGTATGAAGAGAATTTTATATATTAATTTTAATATTTATTGAATTAAATAAATATTAAAATTGATTTATTTATTGAGTTAAATAAATAATAATGTGTTGCTTATAGAGTAATTTAATTAAGTGTAATATATTAATTAAATGAATATTTAATAATTAATTTAATTAATATGTAATGATTTTCTGTTATAGTTCTAATTTAATTGGGATAATTAAATTAGATGAAGTTATGTGGTAATTGTTACATGAAATTATAATTAGCGAGTAATTAGAATTGTTATGTGATAATTTTTATGTGATTAATCGATGTTAACTTTTAATTAATTAAATTAGAATGTTAATATTTAATTAATTAAAGTGTAACATTAAAAATATGTGATAAATAATTTATTAAAAGAATAAAAAGAGTTTTTAAACCGTTTTGCCAAACAAGGCCCTTGCACCGTTTTAAATCCGTTTTGTCAAACGAGGCCTTAACTACTAAAAACTTGTTTTTAAAAATAAGCTGTTTTGCCAAACAAGTCTTAGGGCTTTTAAAATTCAAATTGTAACTTATATATTAATGGTACTTATTATATTTAATAAAGGCCATTATGTAGTGGAAGTTATATATTTTATATTTATGTTTTATATGTATATTATATTATATGTATATTACGTTAGTTATAATTATAAAAGAGTTAGAATTTTATCAGTGTTAAAACAAGAAGAGAAAAATACAGAGAAAGAAAAGAAAAGTTAGAGAGAAAGGAAGAGAGAAGAAGAAGATGAAAGGAGGAAGGCTTTGAGAGAAAGTCCTTGTTAAACCTCATCATCATCTTCCTCACTAAGCATCAAGGGTATAATTCTAATCCTTGTATTTCAAAAACCATGTTTGATGTTATTCATGTTCTTGTTCTTTGTAAAAATAAGTTTTCATGGAAATATAGATAAACATGAAATTCATGTATAAATTGTATTCATATATGCTTACAATTGATTTGTATGCTTAGTTAAGATGTTTAATTCATGTGTATATGAAGATCATAAAGAATTCATGTTCATCAAAAAGTTATAATGAAATAAGTTTTTGTTAATTAGTCTTTGAAAATCAAAATTTGTGTTTGATTGATAATCATTGGGTAAATTGATATTAGATAATGATAAAATGTTTATAAACGGATTCCATGTGATTTGAATTGTTTGTTTTGATTAAGAAATAAACTTTCAGTGTTCAATTTTATCAAGAACAATGGAAAATAGTTTTTATACAAATTTTTCAAAATTAAGAGTTTTGATTATGTGTTTTGATGATTAAATATATTAAAACATGTTAGAAACTTAGAATTTATGTTTTCTATAAAATTGATATGAATTATATTGACTGGAATCAAAATTTGGTGTGGAGAAACAAGCCAAATTGACTTTTGTTCTGCACAGTTTGCGAAACAAAAGTGAGCCGCTGTAGGGGGTGTGACACCCCCGAATCCGGGTCCTCTGACCCCGGTCCGGTCGTCACGAAACAATACTAAACATCCACATCTAAACAACATACGATAACTAAAGTGCGGAATATAATAAACGTACGTCGTTCATTCAAAAGGTGTTACTAGTCCCAAGATTCGATAACCTTAAATACAAACATACAAACATACCCTAGAATAGTTATTAGGGTTCTTATTACATAACAGTAATTCAATTAAACATAAAGATAAAGTCTGCTCCTTGCAAACTAATCCTACATCTTCCCTTTATCCTTGTCCTTCCCTGAAGTCTCGGGCTTAACTGCAATATAAGTCATGATATAGCAAGAATGAGCAACAAATTTGCTCAGCAAGTTTAAATACAATAATAAAGGATATATCATGATGAATAGAAAATATCTTACAATGAATTCAACAATATGAATATCGGAAGCAAGAATAATGATTTCTTTTAGAATAACTGATAGTCAAGTAGACTTCGAACTATAAAACTCCAACGGAATCAATAGGTGATTGACCCTTTGGTTACTGGCTACAGAATAGTACTTGAGGGGATCAGCCTCGCGTACGCTATGTATATGCATAACATTCAACTCTGCTGTTTGTATCTTATATCAGATACCTGCTACTCCCTTATAATATAAGGGTGTTCTTTCAGTCTAAGAATCCTTACCATCAATTGGTTTGGATAGCATTTATAAAATTTCATATACCTGTCTGACCGAACACTGTTTGTATCTTATATCAGATACCTGCTACTCCCTTATAATATAAGGGTGTTCTTTCAGTCTAAGAATCCTTACCATCAATTGGTTTGGATAGCATTTATAAAATTTCATATACCTGTCTGACCGAACAAGGGTTCAGACTCTATTTGACACAGTTCAAGAATTATAGAACTTTAAATGATGTACAAGTCCAAGACTGTACGAACTCAAGTGCACCAAGTGCGAATAACAATAATATCGATGTGGAATAATTGTAGAGTAATTAAACCACCTAATAGCATGCTTGGAAATAAAGTTCAAGCTTTAAATAATTAACTGTCAATACGGTAATAACATGCTCATTACAATATGAGAAGGATAGGAACTTGCACAATAAAGAGTGTAAGAGAACTTGTATTCAAATCAAGTGAAGTTAAGAAACTCGCTTACACGATTCATTGAATAAGGTAGTGCAAGAATTTAGAATACTTGCATTCAATATAACAATTAAATGAAGTTAGGAAACTTGCTTGATTGCTCAGCTACAAATAAGTTTTAGCTTTAATTTACTTGTGTCGAAACGACCTAACATTAATAAGTCGGCCTTTTAATTAGCATGTGTAAACCAATATAAGTTTACACTTACAAGAATCTACTTATCATATAAGTTTATCACATAATTCACGTAAGTTAATCTAATCATGTCTTAGATTTAATAACTTTAGATTATCTAGTTTCTATGCATCAATATAGACTTGAACACATAGTACTTCAAGTTACTGATATAAATCAACACACATGCTTTATCAAGTTATTAACTCAAATTCAAAACATAACATGCTCATTTTACGTTCACGTTAAGGTTATAGGTTTTCATTCCGGTAAACCTTAAGCCAATCAAATCCATGTTATTTAGCCACAAAAATCATATTGTCACATAACGAGATTAACAATACTTAGTCAGCATGCTCGTACGTACACTACATATGTATACTTTAATCCACATAGTTCATGCTTGAAATTCAATCTCTATGAATAAGCATGCATAGGTGATATTCATGTAGGATGTTCATGTCAACATGTCTATAGGCATAATGAAATCCTAAATGTATGCTTGCATGCTCACAACATAACCCACACGGTAATTGATGTTATTAGCTTTCAAATCTTAAGTTTCTTTAAAATTTACACTAAGTCCACAAAGGTCATTTAGTACGTGTAAAGCATCTCAACATATAATTCGTATACAATTGAAACACATATCTAAACCTTGTAAATGTTCTCATATGGTTAGAATCTAAAAGATACTAATCTTGGTCAAGTTTGTTTTCAAAAGTCTTAAATTTCTCGTTGAAATCTTGCAATCGTGTATGCTAGTGTGTTCGACACTTTAAACGTACATTTCATGTCAATATAGGCCATACGGTCATACTTGCCAAAATCAGAATATACATAATGCGTATATGCTCATAACAAGTTCACTTTAGCAAACTCTAAGTTCACTTATAAACTTCAAGGCTTTTCATTAATAATGTGTATTAATATCATTATACATGTTCATACTACATGCATGTACTCATACATACATATTAACCATGTCTACATGCTTGCCAAATAAGATATCATATGATTGCATACAATAGTTCTACAACAGAAATTAAAAATAGAATCTGCAGAGGGCGCGGCCGCGCCCCATTTGTACTAAGGAGACGCGCGGCCGCGTGGCTCCGTTTCCAAACCAGGAACGGCTGCTGCTCGGCAGAAACTTAGCCCAACTCAGATATTTCATACAAAAATCACTTCAGTCATGCTATAATGTAATTCCAACATGCTTATAGTCTTTATATAACACTTAATAACCATCTTTCCAATCAAATAACACCCAATTCAAATGAAATCAAGAATCAAGAACTTAGAAATTCACAGAATTTGAACAAGAATGGAAATGGTAGAAAGTATACCTCTGCAAATGGAAACTGAACTTGCTGCTAAACAGATTCTATAATGCTACTATGATACTCTCCCTTAAATCAAATGAAATGCTCAGCAAATGAATGAAGGAGAAGAGATGTCATATATATAGGCAATTCCATATCCGGTTCTTAACTTTGCTCACTAAATCAAACTAACGGATGTCAAGAATGCATAATGGATAAGAAATGGTGGTTGAATAACACTATTTTTCCCACTCCCCTTGAAATCATTGGCTACATGTTGCTGAAATTGAGAGAAGGAGTAGAGTAGTGTAGCCACGTGAAGGAGAAATGAAGGTGAGACTCTCATTTAGGGACAATGTAATACTCAGCACTTGCTAATACACTAAGTTCTATAAACTATATATACACACATAGTATATACTTAAGTTATATAATTAAATGGGTGCTACAATGTTATTTCAATTAGTCATAAATAACACAATGTATCCAATAGGTATATGTATACCCACATATATTCATGTACATTTTCTATTAACACTAAATATAATACAATTGTGTATTGCTCATTATTTATTATCATAACTGTTATTATTATAATCATAATAACTTAATAAAATCATTAGTAATCACAATTGATTATTGATGTTTCTACATGATAATAGGGTATACATTAATATTTTCTCACACATGTATTGTCACATAAGTCATACTATTATGTCACTCACATAATGAAATTACTCTTACCATATAGTCAATATATGTAATGTATAGTCATATTGATGTGTAACCCACCATATATTATAGGTTTACGTATTACATGCTTGTATAAAACAATAAATTAATTAAATATAATATTATTATATTTATTAATCTCTTACTTATTAATTATTATTTATTCATTATAAATCAATACATTATTAATTAATTACTCATAATTGCAATTAATCAATATGTTCAACTCCCGCCACTATATTCAAACAAATTGAATATTTAATTACTAATCACCTTATTAATTCTTTGATATTAAAGTCTTAGGGTCGGTCCACTAATTTAAATTACCCATTAGTGACTCCTTTAATTATTTCACAAATTCACATAACCATATAAGGTTTAAATAAGTTCACAAAACTAACTCATAAAAATTTAAAATCACATATTAAATTAATAAGGAGTTTAAAACTCATGGTCGTTACAGGGGGATCGCCCCAGCGGGCCTTGCAAGGCATAATACCCCTGCCCCGGTGGGGGGGTGCAGAAAATGATAATGTGTTATTTTTTGTGCATTTTGGTTGGAGCATGAAAGTTAACCTAATGTGATTATGTGATAACATGTTAGACTTACATTGAAATGCTAAATGAATATTAATAGATTTTATTAATAAAATATAATGTATAATTATATTTGAATAAATTATAATTATATTAAAAGTTTAATTTAAATTATCATTTGTTAAATGAATATAGTTTGATTAATTTTTATCAGAGTAAATGTTTAACTTAAATTATAATTTTTATAATTATAATTAAGGTAAATGTGTAATTTAAATTATAATTCATTTTAATTATAATTTAATGAGTGCATGGATTGAAATTGATTAATTATAATCAAAGTAATTGTTTAATTTAAATTATAATTGGTTTAATTACGATTTAATTAATATAAATGCATAAATAGAGTTTGATTAATAAATGTTTAATTTAAATTATAATTTGTTTAATTATAATTTAATTAATATAAATTGCAATTATAATTCGATTAATTATAATTGAGGATGTGTAATTTAAATTATAATTTGTTTAATTATAATTTAATTATTAGTTGATTAATTATGTGAAAATGTAATAGGATCATGTGATATGATTAACTATGTGATAACTAATTGTTAAACCTATTAGTTAAAGAGGAATGAGTTAACCTAAATGGGTTAACTAATTATGAGAATTAGTTATGTGATAATTAATTTATATTATTAATTATACATATAAGTTTGATAGTGTGTGTTAAACTAATAAATGGGAGAGAATTATGAAGTATAAAGTAGAAATTACTTAGGCGTTTGCTAAGCGTTTCTAGGTGATTAATAATTGATGCGTATGGTAATACGTTGTGTAGGATTCATGAAGTGCAGATTATTATAAACTGTTTTTCGTTAATTGGTAATCTACGAGCCAGGCAAGTCTTTCAGTTCCTATTTTCTATGTGAACTTGATGTTGAACTGTTTTAAATTGTATTGCAAAAAGCATGATATGTTATATATGTTGTATGCATGAAACGTTAAAGTCAATTTATGACTACGTTGATTGAGTAAAGATTATTGATTGAGTAAGGAACTCAATCTTTTTACTTGTTATATGAATTGAAGCATGCATGATATGTTAGTCTAATGATTATGATGTATAAGATGAGCATGTTATTTATGTGCTATGTGATGCATGAAAGTTGTTAGATCTTGCTGAGCTGTCGAGCTCACTCTTTGAAATAACTATGTTTGCAGGTCAAGATTTCAAGATAATGATACGTGCTATTTGAATTATAGAGATCAATATTCAAGAAGATTACTTATGTTAGATGAGAAATGCATTTAATGTTTTGATTGTAACATAATTGTTGAGTTGTAAAGTTGAGCTATCCGATGTATAGTGGATATTTCTTGTGATGTAAGACTTTGTATAGTAACTTCAAAGTAGCGATTCATGTAATAAATTTGAATCAGACATGTAATGATAAAGGTTGAGATTCAGGGCAATAAAGAAAGAAATATATAAAAGTTTTAATTATTCCGCATTTTTGTAGTGATGGTATCATCGATAATGATGTAAACTTAAAATAAAGTTGTATTGTTAACGATCGAGAATGAGAATTATTTTGTATGAATTTTGAGGTTGTATTGTAAATCTCCTAGCTTTGCTAGATTTTTAAAATTTATTGACTTCGTGCTGTTGTTGCACTTCTGTTTTCTTGAAAAACATTGGATAAAATGATGGAACCAATGGATTTTTAAAATAGTGGTATTATTCACATGTATATGCTAATTGCTTCAGCTAGAAAAAAATAATTTGAAAATTTTAAATATATTTTATATATTCTATGCATCATTTGATATGATGTAAGAATAATAGTCGAGGAAATCATCAATGCGGTTAAACCTAGTGTTGGATGTGATTGTAGGATCATCAGCCCACTATGGTATGATATAGTATGACGACGTCATGTAATGACGAAATCCTCAACGTACCATTTCTACGGTACGGTATCAGAATATTATAAAAAGATTTATTTATTTTAGTTTCCTTAAACTATAAAAAAAATTATTGAGTTGGTTAAATATATATATATATATATATATATATATATATATTTCGATTGATGTCTGAATTGTTGCTAGACGTCTATGCTACTTAATTCAGCAAGACATGTATTGAAATATGTTTATAAAATTCGAGCGTTTTTGGTCAAACTATGCCAAACCAAATTGTTTTGGTGCGGATTCAGATGTTAAGAAGCTGAGGTGAACAACCCTATAAAAAGGGTCATGTTATCGGAGATAATAGTTCCGAGTGTAACGCATATAGTTTTTACGATGTACTACGTTTGTGCACGACGTAGTGGTGCGATAATCTGATCACCTAGAGCACCGATGCAGGATGTTTACAGTCTGTATGATTGTTAAACATTTTGTTAGATCGGTTTATAGTGTGAAGTACCGGGGGTGAAACACTGTTAAACCTAGAGGTGAGTTCAACGTCTTATGATCCCTCAGCATGATTTGAGAATCTTTTAAATTCCAGAGTTATTTTTATCGCTTCCCAATTATTGAGCAATTGTAGAAGATTCTTATTATTCTGAAGAAGAATGTGGCACGAATGATATTCCTTAGAAAGAAGTAGTTGTGGAACGCAACAATCCAGTGAATAAGGATTAACGTAAAATCTATTTTGATAGATTGATATACGAAGATTAATGAATAAAAATTTCGAGGACAAAATTCTTAGAAGAAGGGGTGAATGTGATAACCCGAATACTTACAAGATAGTGAATTATGAAGTATATAAATTATACGAGTAAAGTATATGGTAATGATCCATAGAAAGAAAATGAGCGGGTTAAAGAATATATAATATTTGATATAATTGTGTTTAATTGAAGGTTATGTAATAAAACCTAAAACTTGTTGAAGAAATGAATGGAGTAGTATATATATAATACTTTTGTTGAGATAATGTGTTGAAGTTATTCAACAATAAAATGTTGAAAGAGATATCGTGAAAATCGAGTAAGAGAGATTTCGTTGATTCAGAGGACGGAATCCTAATAAGAAGTGAAGGATGTGACAACACGGATTTTTAAGAATTAATAAATGAGAATTTAATAAATAAAATTCTTATTATGAGATGTTTCGAGTTTGAGTATGTGAATATGTGTCATATATTGTGAAATATGTGATTTGGTGTGAAGAAAATTTTATATATTAATTTTAATATTTATTGAATTAAATAAATATTAAAATTGATTTATTTATTGAGTTAAATAAATAATAATGTGTTGGTTATGGAGTAATTTAATTAAGTATAATATATTAATTAAATATATATTTAATAATTAATTTAATTAATATGTAATGATTTTCTGTTATAGTTCTAATTTAATTAGAATAATTAAATTAGATGAAGTTATGTGGTAATTGTTACATGAAATTATAATTAGCGAGTAATTAGAATTGTTATGTGATAATTTTTATGTTATTAATCGATGTTAACTTTTAATTAATTAAATTAGAATGTTAATATTTAATTAATTAAAGTGTAACATTAAAAATATGTGATAAATGATTTATTAAAAGAGTTTTTAAAACTGTTTTGCCAAACAAGGCCCTTGCACCGTTTTAAATTCGTTTTGCCAAACGAGGCCTTAACTACTAAAAATCTGTTTTTAAAAATAAGCTGTTTTGCCAAACAAGCCTTAGGGCTTTTAAAATTCAAATCGTAACTTATATATTAATGGTACTTATTATATTTAATAAAGGTCATTATGTACTGGAAGTTATATATCTTATATTTATGTTTTATATGTATAATATATGTATATGTATATTATATGTATATTACGTTAGTTATAATTACAAAAGAGTTAGAGTTTTATCAGTGTTAAAACAAGAAGAGAAAAATACAAAGAAAGAAAAGAAAAGTTAGAGAGAAAGGAAGAGAGAAGAAGAAGATGAAAGGAGGAAGGCTTTGAGAGAAAGTCCTTATTAAACCTCATCATCATCTTCCTCAATAAGCATCAAGGGTATAATCCTATTCCTTGTATTTCAAAAATTATGTTTGATGTTATTCATGTTCTTGTTCTCTGTAAAAATAAATTTTCATGGAAATATAGATAAACATGAAATTCATGTATAAATTGTATTCATATATGCTTACAATTGAATTGTATGCTTAGTTAGGATGTTTAATTCATGTGTATATAATGAACATGAAGAATTCATGTTCATCAAAAAGTTACAATAAAATAAGTTTTTGTTAATTGGTCTTTGAAAATCAAAATTTGTGTTTGATTGATAATCATTGGGTAAATTGATGTTGGATAATGATAACATATTTATAAACGGATTCCATTATATTTGAATTGTGTGTTTTGATTGAGAAATAAACTTTCAGTGTTCAATTTTATTAAGAACACAGAAAAATAGTTTTTATACAAATTTTTCAAAATTAAAAGTTTTGATTATGTGTTTTGATGATTAAATATATTAAAACATGTTAGAAACTTAGAATTTATGTTTTCTATAAATTGATATGAATTATGTTGACTGGAATCGGAATTTAGTATGTAGAAACAAGCCAAATTGACTTTTTCTCTGCACAGTTCACGAACCAAAAGTGAGCCGCTGCAGGAGGCCCGCCCAGGCGAGGCTTGCAAGGCATAATACCCCCGCCCCGGTGCGGGGTGTGCAGAAAATGATAATGTGTTTTTTTTGTGCATTTTGGTTAGAGCATGA
This sequence comes from Panax stipuleanatus, assembly GCA_020205555.1. Lineage (NCBI taxonomy): Eukaryota > Viridiplantae > Streptophyta > Magnoliopsida > Apiales > Araliaceae > Panax > Panax stipuleanatus. Next base: position 96,611,337 of record CM035124.1, read on the forward strand.
AAGTTAACCTAATGTGATTATGTGATAACATGTTAGACTTACATTGAAATGCTAAATGAATATTAATAGATTTTATTAATAAAATATAATGTGTAATTATAATTTGAATAAATTATAATTATAGTAAAGGTTTAATTTAAATTATAATTTGTTAAATGAATGTAGTTTGATTAATTTTTATCAGAGTAAATGTTTAACTTAAATTATAATTTTTATAATTATAATTTAATATGTAATTATAATTTGAATAATTATAATTAAGGTAAATGTGTAATTTAAATTATAATTTATTTTAATGAGTGCATGAATTGAAATTGATTAATTATAATCAAAGTAATAGTTTAATTTAAATTATAATTGGTTTAATTATGGTTTAATTAATATAAACGCATAAATAGTGTTTGATTAATAAATGTTTAATTTAAATTATAATTTATTTAATATAAATTTTAATTATAATTCGATTAATTATAATTGAGGATGTGTAATTTAAATTATAATTTATTTAATTATAATTTAATTATTAGTTGATTAATTATGTGAAGATGTAATAGGATCATGTGATGTGATTAACTATGTGATAACTAATCGTTAAACCTATTAGTTAAAGAGGAATGAGTTAACCTAAATGGGTTAACTAATTATGAGAATTAGGGATGTGATAATTAATTTATATTATTAATTATACATATAAGTTTGACAGTGTGTGTTAAACAAATAAATAGGGGAGAATTATGAAGTGTAATGTAGAAATTACTTAGACATTTGCTAAGCGTTGCTAGGTGACTAATAATTGATGCGTATGGTAATATATTGTGTAGGATTCATGAAGTGCAGATCATTATAAGCTGCTTTTCGTTAATTGGTAATCTACGAGTCAGACAAGTCTTTCAGTTCCTATTTTCTATGTGAACTTGATGTTGAACTGTTTTAAATTGTATTGCAAAGAGCATGATATGTTATATATGTTGTATGCATGAAACGTTAAAGTCAATTTATGACTGCGTTGATTGAGTCAAGAGTATTGATTAAGTAAGGAACTCAATCTTTTTATTTGTTATATGAATTGAAGCGTGCATGATATGTTAGTCTAATGATTATGATGTATAAGATGAGCATGTTATTTATTTGCTTCGTGATGCATGAAAGCTGTTAGATCTTGCTGACCTGTCGAGCTCACTCTTGCAAATAACTATGTTTGCAGGTCAAGATTTGAAGGTAATGATACGTGCTATTTGAATTATAGAGATCAATATTCAAGAAGATTACTTATGTTAGATGAGAAATGCATTTAATATTTTGATTGTAACATAATTGTTGAGTTGTAAAGTTGAGCTATCCGATGTATAGTGGATATTTCTTGTGATATAAGACTTTGTATAGTAACTTCGATGTAGCGATTCATGTAATAATTTGAATCAGACATGTAATGATAAAGGTTGAGATTCAGGACAATAAAGAAAGAAATATATAAAAGTTTTAATTATTCCGTATTTTTGTAGTGATGGTATCATCGATAATGATGTAAAGTTAGAATAAAGTTGTATTGTTAACGATCGAGAATGAGAATTATTTTGTATGAATTTTGGGTTTGTATTGTAAATCCCCTAGCTTTGCTAGATTTTTGAAATTTATTGACTTCGTACTGATGTTGCACTTCTAGTTTTCTTGAAAAATATTGGTCCAAATGATGGAACCAATGAATTTTTAAAATAGTGGTATTATTCACATGTATATGCTAATTGCTTCTGCTAGACAAAAATAATTTCAAATTTCCAAAATGTATTTTATATATTCTATGCATCATTTGATATGATGTAGGAATAATAGTCGAGGAAGTGATCAATGCGGTTAAACCTAGTGTTGGATGTGATCGTAGGATTGTCAGCCCACTATGGTATGATGTAGTATGACAACGTCATGTAATGACGAAATTCTCAACGTACCATTACTACGGTACGGTATCAGGATATTATAAAAAAATTTATTTATTTTAGTTTCCTTAAACTATAAAAAAAATTATTGAGTTGGTTAAATATATATATATATATATATATATATATATTTCAATTGAAGTCCGAATTGTTGCTAGAAGTCTATTCTACTTGATTCAACTAGACAAGTATTGAAAGATGTTTATGAAATTCGAGCGTTCTTGGCCAAACTATGCCAACCCAAATTGTTTGGGTGCGGATTCAGATATTAAGAAGCTGAGGTGAACAACCCTAAAAAAAGGGACATGTTATCGGAGACAATAGTTCCGAGTGTAACGCATATAGTCGTTACGATGTACTACATTTGTGCAAGACGTATGTGACGCCCCCAGAATAAGTCCAATCCAACCAACCCATTATGAGTCGCCAAACACATGGTACAGAATCCAAATACAAATTTTTATATCACACGGTCGTGCAAAATACGACCACACAGCTGTGAGTGTCAATACAAATATGTAAAAAATATAAATATTCAAACTATGTCGGCATTACAATTATTATCACACTATTTTATAAAAATAGTGAGGATTACTACTGCTCTAACTCGGACCATCACTCTGTCCCCCGACTAGTCCCTGCGACATTCTCATTTCCTGAAGAGGATAATAGATGAAAAGGGTGAGCTTAACTAGCCCAGTAAAGAATATTATGACTAAGATAATAAAGAATAATTTATTGTTAGTCCTCAACAAATCAGATAAAATATTATGGACAACAAGTTTTAGATCAACAACTGCAGCGGAAATAACAATGCATCAGAAGAGTTAAGTAGGAAATAATGTCTACTATCTTCTATGATTTGAAAGTCCATAATCAATATTTTATCCCTATAACATCAATCAATATATATCTTGAATCAAATATTCATCTTTGCACTACAGGCCAAAGATATTCATTTATATCACCAGTTGGCCATGTTCATCTCAACACCTGTCCATCTTTGCACTACGGGCCAAAGACATTTATCAAATAATCATCCATCTTTGCACTACAGGCCAAATATATTCTTTTGTATCACCATTTAAGACTGAAGATGATGAAAAATATTTTAAAGAACGAATCCAGTGAGATAAAGGACAAAAATTAGGGATTCGTAATTTAGTTTATCCAAGTTCAAGAATACTCTACAATAATCAATTGTGGAGCAAAATTCAAGAATAAAGATCAAAACTTGGATCCAATCAAAGATAGGAACCATAATAGCCAACTTGGACCAAGAAAAGAAAATTTAATTTTTCTGTGAATAGTACCGTATTCATGAATAGTGTCGTATACGTGAAAAGTGCCGTATACGTGAATAGTAACCCCGACATGAAAAGATTGAAATTTTTATAAGAAAAATTATATTTCATGAATAGTACTCGTGAATAGTACTGTATTTATGAATAGTGCCGTATACGTGAATAGTAACCCCGACGAAAAAGATAAAAATTTCATAATAAAATTTATACCAATATTTCGATGAAATGATATTGAAAGCAATGACATCATTTACGAAAAATATAACATTCCTTACCTCAAAAGAATAGTACTTTTGATTGGAATATCAGATATAATGTTGAAGGAAACTTGCACTGTATAGCAACACTCAAAGTATCTAAATACTCACAAAAATATACTCGATATTATAGTCAGAAAAAACTTCTGATTCTAGTGTGATTTTCAATTCTAACCTAAGCACCCTATTTATAGAAAAATGCTTAGTACGCCAAAGCAGAAAATTTAATAAAATAATATATTTATAAAAAAAATTCCGCACACCACCTTGACCATTTCATCAGCCCACACAAGTGGGGCCCACCATCAAAAAAATGTTTTTATTAAAAAAACATTTATAACCCCAAAAATTAATTATTCCGGAACTTCAATAATTCATAATAAATAGCCCTTTTATCATAAAAATACGAATCTTATGTCCATTCATAGAAAATTTAATTCTCTACAACTTTGTAGAAGAAAGTTTTTCCAAATTCCGAACAAAAAATGACCGAAATCTATATACGGATGATTTTCCACACCAAAATACTGATAAAAATACATCAGCACTAATTCCTTCATTTATATTCACAATGAATAAATATTTCCTTATTATATAAATCAATAATTATTTATTTATAAATAATATTACAGAACTACAATATTGACAACCAGGTTGTTCCCAGGAAAGAGGGGGCTTTCCGATAAGAATTTCTCCATACTGGAGCGCAATTAGGTGACCAAACCCCTTTCCTAGACAGAACTTCCTTTGACATTGCCAATAATGCTATCTATTCAAATAATATAAATTATTAATTTGATAATGAGAAATACTGTGCAGTGACAATTATTGAATTAACAATAATATAAAAATACTATGCAATACCGTGTGCTACTGTGCAACAACGCGTATTACTTTACTTTACCTACCGGGTATTCCAACAGTGTTAACGGTAACAAATACGCCGTTATTATTAAAAAAAACTCATTCGTGTCGTTTTCTTCATCCGATAATTTTCCGTTATGGGGCCCACAAATAGATGCGCCGTCGTACGAATATTTCCCGACAGCAAGAATATTCCACGACCAAACGAATATTCCCCAACAAAAATGAATATTTTATAACCACTTTAAAATATTTGCGCATTTTATCCATAACTTACCACATTAATCAATTCAACCCCTTACTATATCAAAATAATAAATAGAGGAAATTCAATTTTATTCATAAAAGTTGGGGTCTTACAACCTCCCCTCCTTATGAAATTTCATCCTCGAAATTGACGTACGTACCTGGTGTTTCGAAAAGGTGAGGATACCTCGCTTCCATTTCCGATTCTAACTCCCAGGTCATTTCCTCAATAGCATGGTTCCTCCACATAACTTTGACTTGTGGTATAACCTTTGTGCGTAGGACATGCTCCTTTCTATCCAAGATCTTGATAGGTACCTCCTCATACGTTAAATCTTCGGCTGTCTCGTCTAGTTCTAACTCAATAATGTGGTTTGGGTCTTTCACATATTTACGTAGCACGGATATGTGAAACACGTTATGAACACGAGACATGCTTGGAGGTAAAGCAAGTCTATAGGCCACATTTCCTACTCGATCAAGAATCTCAAATGGACCAATAAATCATGGGTTGAGCTTTCCTCTCTTCCCGAATCTTGTAACTCCTTTTCACGGAGCAACACGTAATAGTACATGATCCCCAACATTAAATTCCACGTCCTTTCGATGAAGATCCGCATAACTCTTTTGTCGATCCTGTGCCGTTTGTATATGTTGTCGGGTCATTTGGATCTTTTTCGTAGTCATACGTTCCAACTCTGGTCCCAACAATGTTGCTTCACCCACCTCATCCCAGCATACTGAAGAACGACACTTTCTCCTATAAAACGCCTCGAATGGAGCCATGCCTATACTTGCCTGATAACTGTTGTTGTAGGAGAATTCCACCAATGGTAAGTACTTATCCCAACTCCCTTTGAAGTCTAGAACACAAAGTCTCAATAGATCTTCAAGAGTTTGAATAGACTTTTTCGATTGCCCGTCCGTTTGAGGATGATATGCTGAACTGAATCATAAATCCATGCCCATAGCCTTCGGCAAACTAACCCAAAATTGTGAAGTAAATCTTAGGTCACGATCCGAAACTATAGATACTGGCATGCCATGCAACCTTAAAATCTCATTTACGTATATACGAGCAAGACGCTCAAGGGAATAAGTCTCCCGTATCGGCAAGAAATGAGCAGACTTGGTTAATCTATCAACAATAACCCAAATCGCATCTATGCCTTGAGAAACCTTGGGAAGACCCGTAATGAAATCCATGGTAATGTGCTCCCACTTCCATTTTAAAATCTCAAGTGGTTGCAATGGACCCTTTGGCACTTGATGCTCCGCCTTTACACGTTGACAAGTTAAACACCTCGAAATAAACTCCGCGATCTCTCTCTTCATATTGCTCCACCAAAATATATGTCGAAGATCACGATACATTTTGGTACTCCCAGGATGGATTGCAAACGGTGTGTTGTGTGCCTCCATCGTGATTCTATACTTCAAATCATAATCGTTAGGAACACAAAGTCTGGAGTTGACTCGAAGTATTCCTTCTTCATCGATTCTTGCTTCTGGAATAGCACCTTCTTGCACCTTCTTCCTCATCTTCATCAGCTCCGGGTCTGTAGCTTGAGCAGCTTTAACTTTATCAATCAAAGCTGGTTCTACGCGTATACTTGACATCATCATGTGGGTCCCCGAAGTCTTGAACTCTATCTCCATCTTTTGTAATTCACATAGAATAGGCCTTTGTGTGGACATCATCGCACTTATTCCTGCATATGATCTTCTACTCAACGCGTCAGCTACCACGTTCGCTTTTCCCGGATGGTATGATCGTAATCTTTCAACAGCTCAAGCCAACGTCGTTGCCGCATGTTGAGTTCCTTTTGAGTGAAGAAATATTTAAGGCTCTTATGATCCGTATAGATCTCCACTTTCTCTCCATACAGGTAGTGTCTCCAGATCTTCAACGCGAAAACGACTACTGTCAACTCTAGATCATGAGTAGGATAATTCCTCTCATATTCCTTGAGTTGTCGCGAGGCATAGGCTATGACTTTCCAATGTTGTATGAGAACACATCCTAACCCTTTGCCCGAAGCATCGCTGTAGATAACAAATCCATCCGAACCAGATGGTATTGTCAGAACAGGTGCCGAGATAAGTCTCGTCTTTAGCTCTTGGAAGCTCTTCTCGCATTCCTCGCTCCATACAAATTTTGTATCTTTCCGAGTCAACTGAGTTAACGGAGTAGCGATTCGAGAAAATCTTTCCACGAATCTCCGATAATAACCAGCTAAGCCCATAAAGCTACGCACTTCGGTCACCGACTTTGGTTGCTCCCAACTTTGTATTGCTTTAATCTTCGCCGAGTCAACAGATACTCCATGTTTTGATACTACGTGCCCAAGGAATGCTACTTCCTCAAGCCAGAACTCGCATTTCTTCAGCTTGGCATATAGCTTGTTATCACGAAGCCTTTGAAGTACCAGCTTCAAGTGGTGCTCATGATCTTCACGACTTTTGGAATAGATGAGGATGTCATCAATAAAGACAACCACGAACTGATCCAAATATTCTTTGAATACACGGTTCATCATATCCATGAAAGCAGCAGGAGCATTAGTCAATCCAAACGACATGACTAGGAATTTATAATGCCCGTATAGAGTTTTGAAGGCAGTCTTTGGAATATCCTCAGTTTTAATCTTCAGCTGATGATATATTTGAAAAGAATTATGCTTTTTGCAATTGGTCGAACAGGTCATCAATACGAGGTAGCGGGTACTTATTCTTGATGGTGACAGTGGTTCAACTTCCGATAGTCAATACAAAGTCGCATACTCCCGTCTTTCTTCTTTACGAATAAAACAAGAGCACCCCAAGGAGACGTACTAGGACGAATAAAACCGATGTCTAACAACTCCTGTAGTTGGACCTTTAACTCCTGAAGTTCAATAGGAGCCATTCGATATGGGGTTTTAGAAATAGGTTTTGTACCGGGCTCAAGGTCAATAAAAAATTCAACTCCACGTTCTGGGGGTAGACCGAAAAGTTCTTCGAAAAATACATTGGGAAACTCATTAACAACAGAAATATCATTCAAACCTGACGTATTCTGGTTTAAATCAGTGACATGGGCTAAGAAAGCTTGACATCCATTTTTCAATAAACGAATAGCTTTATGACTTGAAATGACATTGACTGATTTTAGTGGTTTGAACTCGCACAACAGGTTGGTCAGGAATATAAAAACTAACAACCTTACGAAAATAATCAATTTTGGCATGATAAGTGATTAACCAATCAATTCCTAAAATCACGTCAAATGCAAGTATTTTCAAAGATATAAGATCAACAGGTAGGGTGAGGGTACCAATCTGAATCAAGCAAGATTTGTAAACTATAGATGTAACGAAGGTTTTTCCCAACGGAGTCTCAACAGATAAGTCAATGTCTAATTTCTCAGGTGTCAAGTTCAAACGTTGAGCACAAGTTAGTGATATAAAAGAATGGGTAGCACCGGTATCTAACAAAGTGTAAACTTCGCAAGAGTTTATGATTAGCTTACCCGTGATCACCTCGTTCGGGTTCCTCGCATTTTGGGCAGTCACGAAAAACGCTCTTCCAGGAACCACCGACTTTGACTTGTTCGAAACCGCCTTTGGAATCACCACCCCCGCTGGACTTGGTTTCGCTACAGGATAATCTCGAGCTATATGTCCTTCCTTTCCACAGTTATAGCATGACTTGAATTGTTGTGGGCAGTTTGGGCTGATGTGTCCCTCTTTCCCGCATTTATAGCATACGACCGGTGGTCGTTCTCCTCCCCTAGAAACAGTTGATGCTGGTGCTGCTGTCGACATCTTCACGTTCTCATTGTTGTACCTTCTCTTCTTGAAATCTCCCCCCGGCTCACTTCTTCTATTATCATGGTCACGATTACCACCAGAGTGGTTACCGTTTTTGTCATGATACTTTTTCTCCCCGCTGATTGTCATTGTTCTGATGACTGCTGCCACCGGTACGACCCTGGTTGTGGTCCCTTGGTTGAACATACTCATTATCTTGTTCTAATAACTGAGCCCTGTTTACTACATCTGAATAGAGAGAAAATTTATGAGAAATGAGGTATTGACAAATTTTCGATTTCAAACCTCTCAGAAACATCTGCGTCATACGTTCCTCATTCTCTACCAAATGAGGTGCAAACCTGGACAACTCCGCGAACTTAGCCTCGTACTGGGACACAGTCATGTTGTTCTGTTCTAGTCTGATAAACTCCACCTCTTTCATATGACGAATACTTTTAGGAAAGTACTTGTCATTGAACAGTTTCTGAAACGCTTCCCAAGACATCTTGAGTGTGGCGGGCTGGGTACGCTTCATAGATTCCCACCAGTAATCTGCCTCTCCACGGAACATAAAGGTGGTGAACGGAATCTTTTGTTCCTTCGTGCATCCCAAGACATCAAATATCTTGATAATTTAATTAACCCACGTTTCCGCCTTCATCGGATCTGGTTTTCCCAAAAATTCTGGTGGTCCAAACTATTTGAACTGCTTGGCAGTGACAAGCCGCGAGTTGCTATTATCTCCACCTGTATTTGGCACCCAAGTCTCCCTCGTCTGGTTTTGCATGAACTGCAAAAAGCTTCTAAACATCCCGTCATTCATCGTTTGATCGGTGGGGTTGTTTTCAGTAGGAATATTGTCTTCTTGTTGCACATTCTCCTGGTTGGTAATTAAAAGTGTCTCAACTGTCTCATTCACTCCATTGTTAACATTCTCAGCTGCCATTCTCAAATACTACCATAAAACAAGGGTTAATTAAATAAATTAACATATCACATATTAACCCTATACTCCGACCGACCAATTAAATACCACATAAGCTTAGGTAGGATATACTAGTGAAGGATTTACTCGTCTCTCCCCTCCTAGTTCTATTCCCCGATCTTCGCCAGAGACCATATCCCTAAGCTCTGATACCAACTGTGACGCCCCTAGAATAAGTCCAATCCAACCAACCCATTATGAGTCGCCAAACACATGGTACAGAATCCAAATACAAACTTTTATATCACACGGTCGTGCAAAATACGACCACACAGCTGTGAATGTCAATACAAATATATAAAAAATATAAACATTCAAACTAAGTCCTCATTACAATTATTATCACACTATTTTATAAAAATAGTGAGGACTACTACTGCTCTAACTCGGACCATCACTCTGTCCCCCGACTAGTCTCTGCGACATTCTCATTTCCTGAAGAGGATAATAGATGAAAAGGGTGAGCTCAACTAGCCCAGTAAAGAATATTATGACAAAGATAATAAAGAATAATTTATCGTTAGTCTTCAACAAATCAGATAAAATATTATGGACAACAAGTTTTAGATCAACAACTGCAGCGAAAATAACAATGCATCAGAAGAGTTAAGTAGGAAATAATGTCTACTATCTTCTATGATTTGAAAGTCCATAATCAATATTTTATCCCTATAACATCAATCAATATATATCTTGAATCAAATATTCATCTTTGCACTACAAACCAAAGATATTCATTTATATCACCAGTTGGTCATGTTCATCTCAACACCTGTCCATCTTTGCACTACGGGCCAAAGATATTCATCAAATAATCATCCATCTTTGCACTACAGGCCAAAGATATTCTTTTGTATCACCATTTAAGACTGAAGATGATGAAAAATATTTTAAAGAACAAATCCAGTGAGATAAAGGACAAAAATTAGGGATTCGTAATTTAGTTTATCCAAGTTCAAGAATACTCTATAATAATCAACTATAGAGCAAAATTCAAGAATGAAAATCAAAACTTGGATCCAATCAAAGATATGAACCATAATAGCCAACTTGTACCAAGAAAAGAAAATTTAATTTTTCTAGTGAATAGTACCGTATTCATGAATAGTGTCATATACATGAATAGTGCCGTATACGTGAATAGTAAACCCGACATGAAAAGGTAGAAATTATCATAAGAAAAATCATACTTCGTGAATAGTACCGTATTTGTGAATAGTTCCGTATACGTAAATAGTAACCCTGACGAAAAAGGTAAAAATTTCATAATAAAATTCATACCAATATTTCGATGAAATGATATTGAAAGCAATAACATCATTTACGAAAAATATAACATCCCTTACCTCAAAAGAATAGTACTTCTGACTAGAATATCGGATATAATGCTGAAAGAAACTTGCACTGTATAGCAACACTCAAAGTATCTAAATAATCACAAAAATACGCTCGATATTATAGAGAGAGAAAACTTCTGATTCTGGTGTGATTTTTAATTCTAACCTAAGCACCTTATTTATAGAAAAATGTTTAGTACGCCAAAGCAGAAAATTTAATAAAATAATATATTTATAAAAAAAAAATTCGCACACCTCCTTGACCATTTCATTAGCCCACACAAGTGGGGACCACCATCAAAAAAATGTTTTTATTAAAAAAAATATTTATAACCCCAAAAATCAATTATTTCGAAACTTCAATAATTTATAATAAATAGCCCTTTTATCAGAAAAATACGAATCTTATGTTCATTCCATAGGAAATTTAATTCTCTACAACTTTGTAGAATAAAGCTTTTTCAAATTCCTAACGAAAAATGACCGAAATCCACATACGGATGATTTTTCACACCAAAATACTGATAAAAACACATCAGCACTAATTCCTTCATTTATATCCATAATGAATAAATATTTACTTATCATATAAATCAATAATTAATTATTTATAAATAATATTATAGAACTACAATATTGACAAACAGTTTGTTCCCAAGAAAGAGGGGCTTTTCGATAAGGATTTCTACTTACTAGCGCGCAATTAGATGACCAAACCCCTTTCCTAGACAGAACTTTCTTAGACATTGCCAATAATGCTATCTGTTTAAATAATATGATTTATTGATCTGATAATGAAAAATACTGTGCAGTGACAATTATTGAATTAACAATAATATAAAAATACTGTGCAATACCGTGTGCTACTGTGCAACAATGCGTATTACTTTATTTTATCCATCGGGTATTCAAACAGTGTTAACGGTAACAACTACGCCGTTATTATTAAAAAAAACCCATTCGTGTCGTTTTCTTCATCCGATAATTTTTCGTTATGGGGCCCACAAATGGCTGCGCCGTCGTACGAATATTCCCCGACAGCAAGAATATTCCACGATCAAACGAATATTTCCCGACAAAAATGAATATTTTATAACCACTTTAAAATATTTGCGCATTTTACCCATAACTTACCACATTAATCAATTTAACCCCTTACTATATCAAAATAATAAATAGAGAAAATTCAATTTTATTCATAAAAGTTGGGGTCTTACAACGTAGTGGTGCGATAGTCTGATCACCTAGAGCACCGATGCAGGATATTTACAATCTGTGTGATTGTTAAACATTTTGTTAGAGCGGCTTATAGTGTGAAGTACCAGGGGTGAAACACTGTTAAACCTAGAGATGAGTTCAAGGTCTTATGACCCCTCAGCATGATTTGAGAATCTTTTAAATTCCTGAGTTATTTATATCGCTTACCAATTATTGAGCGATTGTGAAATATTCTTATTATTCTGAAGAAGAATGTGGCAAGAAGGATATTCTTTAGAAAGTAGTAGTTGTGGAACGCAACAATCCAGTGAATAAGGATTAACGTAAAATCTATTTTGATAGATTGATATACGAAGATTAATGATTAAAAATTTCGAGGATGAAATTCTTAGAAGAAGGGGTGAATGTGATAACCGAATACTTACAAGATAGTGAATTATGAAGTATATGAATTCTACGAGTAGAGTATATGGTAATGATCCTTAGAAAGGAAATGAGCGGGTTAAAGAATATATAATATTTGATATAATTGTGTTTAATTGAAGGTTATGTAATAAAACCTAAAACTTGTTGAAGAAATGAATGGAGTGGTATATATATAATACTTTTGTTGAGATAATGTGTTGAAGTTATTCACTAATAAAATTTTGAAAAAGATTTCGTGAAAATCGAGTAAGAGAGGTTTCGTTGATTCTGAGGACGGAATCCTAATAAGGAGGGAAGGATGTGACAACACGGATTTTTAAGAATTAATAAATGAGAATTTAATAAATAAAATTCTTATTATGAGATGTTTCGAGTTTGAGTATGTGAATATGTGTCATATATTGTGAAATATGTGATTTGGTGTGAAGAGAATTTTATATATTAATTTTAATATTTATTGAATTAAATAAATATTAAAATTGATTTATTTATTGAGTAATAAATAATAATGTGTTGGTTATGTAGTAATTTAATTAAGTGTAATATATTAATTAAATGTATATTTAATAATTAATTTAATTAATATGTAATGCTTTTATGTTATAGTTCTAATTTAATTGGGATAATTAAATTAGATGAAGTTATGTGGTAATTGTTACATGAAATTATAATTAGCGAGTAATTATAATTGTTATGTGATTAATCGATGTTAACTTTTAATTAATTAAATTAGAATGTTAAGAATTAATTAATTAAAGTATAACATTAAAAATATGTGATAAATGATTTATTAAAAGAATAAAAAGAGTTTTTAAAACCGTTTTGCCAAACAAGGCCCTTGCACTGTTTTAAATCCGTTTTGCCAAACGAGGCCTTAACTACTAAAAACCTATTTTTAAAAATAAGTTGTTTTGCCAAACAAGCCTTAGGGCTTTTAAAATTCAAATTGTAACTTATATATTAATGGTACTTATTATATTTAATAAAGGCCATTATGTAGTGGAAGTTATATATTTTATATTTATGTTTTATATGTATAATATATGTATATTATATTATATGTATATTACGTTAGTTAGAATTACAAAAGAGTTAAAGTTTTATTAGTGTTAAAACAAGAAGAGAAAAATACAGAGAAAGAAAATAAAAGTTAGAGAGAAAGGAAGAGAGAAGAAGAAGATGAAAGGAGGAAGGCTTTGAGAAAAAGTCCTTGTTAAACCTCATCAACATCTTCCTCACTAAGCATCAAGGGTATAATTCTAACCCTTGTATTTCAAAAACCATGTTTGTTGTTTTTCATGTTCTTGTTCTCTGTAAAAATAAGTTTTCATGAAAATATAGATAAACATGAAATTCATGTATAAATTGTATTCATATATGCTTACAATTGATTTGTATGCTTAGTTAGGATGTTTAATTCATGTGTATATGATGAACATGAAGAATTCATGTTCATCAAAAAATTACAATGAAATAAGTTTTTGTTAATTGGTCTTTGAAAATTAAAATTTGTGTTTGATTGATAATCATTGGGTAAATTGATGTTAGATAATGATAACATGTTTATAAACGGATTCCATGTGATTTGAATTGTGTGTTTTGATTGAGAAATAAACTTTCAGTGTTCAATTTTATCAAGAACAATGAAAAATAATTTTTATACAAAATTTTTAAAATTAAGAGTTTTGATTATGTGTTTTGATGATTAAATATATTAAAACATGTTAGAAACTTAGAATTTATGTTTTCTATAAAATTGATATGAATTATATTGACTGGAATCGAAATTTGATGTGGAGAAAAAGGCCAAATTGACTCTTGCTCTGCACAGTTCCCGAACCAAAAGTGAGCCGCTGTAGGGGGTCCGCCCCGGAGGGCCTTGCAAGGCATAATACCCCCGCCCCGGCAGGGGGTGTGCAGAAAATGATAATGTGTTATTTTTTTTTGTGCATTTTGGTTGGAGCATGAAAGTTAACCTAATGTGATTATGTGATAACATGTTAGACTTACATTGAAATGCTAAATGAATATTAATAGATTTTATTAATAAAATATAATGTGTAGTTATAATTTGAATAAATTATAATTATAGTAAAAGTTTAATTTAAATTATGATTTGTTAAATGAATATAGTTTGATTAATTTTTATCAGAGTAAATGTTTAACTTAAATTATAATTTTTATAATTATAATTTAATATGTAATTATAATTTGAATAATTATAATGAAGGTAATGTAATTTAAATTATAATTCATTTTAATTATAATTTAATGAGTGCATGGATTGAAATTGATTAATTATAATCAAAGTAATTATTTAATTTAAATTATAATTGGTTTAATTATGATTTAATTAATATAAATGCATAAATGGAGTTTGATTAATAAATGTTTATTTAAATTATAATTTGTTTAATTATAATTTAATTAATATAAATTATAATTATAATTCGATTAATTATAATTGAGGAAGTGTAATTTAAATTATAATTTATTTAATTATAATTTAATTATTAGTTGATTAATTATGTGAAAATGTAATAGGATCATGTGATGTGATTAACTATGTGATAACTAATTGTTAAACCTATTAGTTAAAGAGGAATGAGTTAACCTAAATGGGTTAACTAATTATGAGAATTAGTTATATGATAATTAATTTATATTATTAATTATACATATAAGTTTGACTGTGTGTGTTAAACAAATAAATGGGAGAGAATTATGAAGTGTAAAGTAGAAATTACTTAGGCGTTTGCTAAGCATTGCTAGGTGACTAATAATTGATGCGTATGGTAATACGTTGTGTAGAATTCATGAAGTGCAGATTATTATAAGCTGTTTTTCGTTAATTGGTAATCTACGAGCCAGGGAAGTCTTTCAGTTCCTATTTTCTATGCGAACTTGATGTTGAACATTTTTAAATTGTATTGCAAAGAGCATGATATGTTATATATGTAGTATGCATGAAACGTTAAGGTCAATTTATGACTACGTTGATTGAGTAAAGAATATTGATTGAGTAAGGAACTCAATCTTTTTACTTGTTATATGAATTGAAACATGCATGATATGTTAGTCTAATGATTATGATGTATAAGATGAGCATGTTATTTATTTGCTACGTGATGCATGAAAGCTGTTAGATCTTGCTGAGCTGTCGAGCTCACTCTTGCAAATAACTATGTTTGCAGGTCAAGGTTTCAAGGTAATGATACGTGCTATTTGAATTATAGAGATCAATATTCAAGAAGATTACTTATGTTAGATGAGAAATGCATTTAATGTTTTGATTGTAACATAATTGTTGAGTTGTAAAGTTGAGCTATCCGATGTATAGTGGATATTGCTTGTGATGTAAGATTTTGTATAGTAACTTCGATGTAGCGATTCATGTAATAAATTTGAATCAGACATGTAATGATATGAATTGAAACATGCATGATATGTTAGTCTAATGATTATGATGTATAAGATGAGCATGTTATTTATTTGCTACGTGATGCATGAAAGCTGTTAGATCTTGTGTTTATTTATAATTGTTTTGTTTTTCTAGATTTTCTATATATTTTTCATCATTTTTTTATACATATACCCCATAAATTCCCCCAAACTCGAGTTTTTACCTATTTTAACCTCTACTGCCAGTTCACATATCTCATTAAATTTTAACCAAGATTTTCCCCCAGAAACAACTTATGAAACCCTTGAACCAAGTTGATTAAAACAGTTAAACCTTAAGTGCTAACCGGTTACATAAGTTTCAGACAAGCTCAGATTATCATCTCAATTAAAATTAGAACTCATCATCAATCATCAATCACTGTTCGAGTTAACATGCAATACCAATCTCATCATAGGCCGAGCTAAATTCATCCTAGTTAACTGCTTAGATTCATGCAAACAATCAATATGCCTAAATGCAAAAGAAAATATTTTGTGTTTTTTTAAATTTTTACTTTTTTTTAAAAGTGAAATATGCCTACAATATGCAAAACTATGATAGGGCAGCAAATGCAATTCAAACTCCATAGCCATCTTGATAACCTGCCGATGATAGGGCAACAAATGCAATTCTCTGGTATGATATGCTCTGGTGGTCTGTTTGATGACCAACTAGGAATCCTTAAATACCGTTAACCTTTTGATACCCATTGATCGGGCCAAATTCAGTCCCATTATACATCTTTCATACTCGGTTGTGTTGTTAGTATTGACAAACTGTAACTTAATGGCTACTGTTCTCCCGCAATAGATACAAGAACTGCCTCTGCTCCTGCACCTTCCATGTTTACAGCCCCATCGAAGTACAGTTTCTAGAATTGGCCTGTATCTTCTCGAAGGTTTTGCTGAATTATCATTACCCCATCATCAAGGAAATAAGTCTCCAAGGGTTCGAAGTCCCTTGATGGTGCTTCGGCCAATTGATCCGCAATTCCTTGACCTTTGATGAACTTTTGAGTCACGTAGATAATATCGAATTGCTGGAGGATTAATTGCCATTTGGACAATTGGCAATTTAACACGGGCTTGCTGAATATGTACTTCAGAAGATCCATGCGAGATATGAGATAAGTTATGTGCCTATGAAGGTAATGTTGTAACTTCATGGTGGCCCAAGCTAAAGCACATCGGTTTTTTCAATCAAGGTTCTGCTCACAGCTGCTGAACCTCTTGCTGAGGTAATAGATAGCTCTCTCCTTGCCTCTATCATCTTTTTACCCCATCATGCAACCCATAGCGTTGGAAATGACTGATATACACATGAACAATGGAATTTTGTCTTGGGGAGGCACCAAAATAGGGGTTTCAATCAATTGTTTCTTGATGGCGAGGAAGGCTTTTTGACAGTCTTCATTCCATTTTTCGGAGGAATTTTTCCTCAATAACTTAAAGATGGGCTCACAAGTTGCAGTGAGTTGAGAGATGAATTTGCTTATGAAATTTATTCTCCCCAGAAATCCCCGTATCTCCTTTTCTGTTTGGGGTATAGGCATCTCAGTGATGAATTTAATTTTGGCGGGATCCAGCTCAATGCCCCTGTTGCTTACCAGAAATCCCAATAATTTGCCGGATTTGACACCGAAAGCACACTTG
The DNA here is from genome assembly GCA_020205555.1 of Panax stipuleanatus. Classification (NCBI taxonomy): domain Eukaryota; kingdom Viridiplantae; phylum Streptophyta; class Magnoliopsida; order Apiales; family Araliaceae; genus Panax; species Panax stipuleanatus. The sequence goes on from CM035124.1 coordinate 96,628,799, forward strand.
GCTGGGTTCAGCTTCAAGTTGTATTTGCGGAGTCTGCTGAATAACTTTTTGAGATGGTCGGTGTGGTCATCTTCCTTTCTGGATATGACGATGATATCATCCACGTAAACCTCTATCTTTTTGTGTATCATGTCATGAAAGAGGACTATCATGGTTCGCTGATATGTGTCACCGACATTGATAAGGCCGAAAGATAACGGTCGATAGCAAAAAGTTCCCCAGGGAGTGATAAAGGTTGTTATCTCCCTATCCTCTTCAGCAACCATTATTTGATGATATCCGGCGAAGCAGTCAACAAATGAATACATGCCAAATTGCGTTGTGTTATCTATTAATATGTGGATGAAAGGTACTGGGAAGTCATCTTTGAGGCAGGCCTTGTTCAAATCCTGATAATCCACACATACTCGTACATTCCCTCCTGGCTTAGGCACAAGAATTATATTGGACAACCATTCAGGGTAGGTTGACACCATGATAATGCCTGCTTTAAATTGCTTGACAATTTCTTCTTTGACTTTCAGGCTCCACTAAGGCTTCAGTCTCCTGAGTTTCTATTTGACTGGTTTGAACCCTTCTTTGATGAGCAGTCGATGAATGACAATATCATTAAACAAACCGATCATGTCTTCATGTGACCATGCAAACACATCCTTGAACTGGGTTAGTGTTAGGTTGGTAACAATCAAAGTAGCGGAAGTATGGTAAAAAAATAAGATTTTAAAATTTTACAAACCTTATGCCTGGATCATCCTTTATGCACAATTATTAATTAAACGAAAGAGAAGAAATTATAGAATCATACCATTGTAGAACTAAGCTTCCACAGGTACGAGTTCAATTCCAAATCCTTCGTGATCTCCTTGAGTTCTCCGGGATTGATTCCTTCCTTTGATCAACGTTAGCCACCCAAACGTTTGGCCTCTAGAGGTGATCCACCAAGGAAGAAGAGATATTCAAGAAGGTGAGTGTTTGTCTAAACCCTAATTCTATCTCTATAGAATGTGTATACTCTCCCAACTATTAGAATAGTGTTTAGTATCTTTTTTTGTTCCATAATAAGACTTTCTTATTTATAGGTGTAGACAACCCTCCTAAACCTTTTAGGAATTGGGTTTCATATTAATTAATTAAACCTTTTAATTAATTAGACTTCCTAATCCTATTGGAAAAAATTGAACTCTTATAATTAATTAGCCTTCTAATTTTATTAAGAATATATGGGAGAGAGATAGTATCTTATTAATTAATTCCCAAACCCCTTTAAAAATTAAATAATAATAATAGTAATAATAATAATATGACCACTCTTATTAATTTATATTTAATACTTCCAAAATATTAAATAATAAATATTAAGCTATTTAATTTATTCTATTACCATAAATTAAATTAAACATACTTAACTTATTATTAAGATTATGCCATTAGCTTCTTTAATAAATAGTCTTCTTTTTATGGTGTGACCCTTTAGGTTCTCCTTATTAAACCGGTTGTGAATAAATCAATTGTGACACCCCCAAATCCGGTATCTTAATTTTCACAGGATTTGGTGTTCACTGTTCAAATATCATATGACTATCTACCCATAATAATAAAAATTCATTTATTAGATAAATAATCCATCATCTTACATCATCTGAAATAATAATACATAATAAATCCCAGGTTATACTTAACCTTAAATCTCTGTTGCGAAAACGTAAATAAATAAGTCTTATACATCACACATTAGTCTTGAACTTTAACATATCATAATCATCACAAGTCCTCATCACTTGTTAGCTTTTTCTTTGCCCTTGCTACTAGAAGGCTCTTCACATTGTTCGTTCTTAGCTGCATTGTTATTATGCAAGAGTGAGCACGAATGCCCGCAAGTATAAAAATATGACAATAATAACATGCGAGTGAAATCAAAGAAATCTGAATAACAGAAAGCTCAACTTTTGAATCAAGAATAATTAATCGAGAATCAAATTACTTCTGAGGGTCATAAGACCTTGAACTAAGTCTTAGGTTGTCAAGTATATTAACCTTTAAACTTTTAACAGTCATAAGACTATAGACTTTACTTCTCGTACTTAGGGAGATCAGCCCTTCGTACTGATACTGTGCACACTACCTCAATGCTTAAAGCATCATCAATTCCCCTTTAATAGGGTTGTTTATCTCAGTTTGACATTAGAGTCTGCACCAAATAAAGTTTGATTTGGATAACTCAATAGTAGTTCTGGAATTTAAAACGTTCATCAACTATGGACTAGTCAAATCAATAAGGGTTCGCTAGTCTTAAAGGATTCATCAATATATGATATTCAATTTGAATAATAACTTCTCAAGGGTATACAATCGAATAAGTATTGTATACTGAAATGATATTTTTAAAATAATCATAGCATCTCATATGAAATTCTGAACTTGACTAATCAAGAGTAAGAACTTTGTTCGATATATAATTTAGGTCTATAACTTGCTCAATATAAAAGTAAGGTTTAGAAACTTGCTCAATTTAAAAGTTTGAGTTTAGGAAACTTGCATCGTGCACAAGCTACAATTATAACTCACTTCTTTAATTACTCTTACTTATCAATTCAATCACAATATCAATTAATCTCAAGTTCGATATGTATATCGATTCACAACTGTGTTCTTCGAACTCATTATTAGGTTTTTCAAATAATGGTTTACGTGGATTAGTTAATTTGTTAATTAATCACATAACTTAAGTTATTAACTTATATTAATTAACTTATTACATACATAACATGTCTTCATGGTTATTAGACTTAAAATAATGTCTTCATGTTTATATTACATTATTTAAACTTTACAAATAATAGTTTAAGTCACATAATTAATTTAATAATTAATCACATAACATAAATTATTAAACTCATATTAACATCTTGTCATATATACAACATGTCTTCATGTTTATTAGATTCAAAACTCATTTCTCAAAATTCAACACTTAACAAAAATTTTCAAAAATTTCAGACAGGCGCGGTCGAGCGTCGTTTAGCCTTGCACCCGGAGCGGCCGCGCGGCTGAGTTTTTCCAGATTCTGAAGTTCGCGAACGAACACAGAACTCGACCATTTTCTCCTAATTTACACCATTACACTGATTTATAATGTTACCCATGAAGTAAAAACTTCATAGGAACATCACAAATCATTACTAACATGTTTCTACCAATTTAGATCATGTAATTACATCAATTACACCAATCACTTTCACTGTTCTTCATAAATTGTAAAGTTTTTATGAAAAACATAAAATCTAACATTACGGATTCGTTACTACACCGAATCCGTTCATTTCAATTCCATTCTCTTTATTTAAACATATACAATCATATTTCTGTATCAATTTAAATATAAGCATATGAGTAAATCATTAATTGAACTCATATGGGTTATTCACCCATATTCAATACTCTGTATTTTTAAGAATCCAATTCTTGACAAAATTCCATGGTGTGATCACTGTAATTTACATATATATGGCATAACCCAATTTTTTTAACATACACAGACCTCTATATAATCACATCATACTTTAATTTTCAAAACCACTCATCATAGAGAACTTTCTCAATACGTAAATAAAACTATGTAAATCTTTGAAAACCCAATTAAGGCCAAATCAAATAAAATTGATCCTTTAAAACATGATTATATGTTAGAAAACACGTTATGATCACATACCCATATAGATAAAGCCATATCATAACTTAATAGGAAAACCCAATTTTCACAAAAAACTTTAAAACACGTATATGAAAACTTTAGAAAATACAACTTTTGAAAACTTAAAAAGGAAGTTTACCCTTTGTTAGTATGAAGATAATCAAAGACACACAATTGATTCTCTCAAATCTCTCTTCTTCTTTTTCTCTCTAACCTTTCTCTGATATTTCTATATTTTGAACAAAATGCCAATACGTATGTGTATAAGTATATATATAATACGTAATAATCTATCCGTTGCATTGTCAACTGTTAAACTCCTATAAGGGCCCTGCTTGGCTAGCACATTAATTATTTTTTTATTTATTTTAATTAACTAATTACTATATAGTTAATTGTCACATTATTAATTATTCAATTAATTTATCTAAATCAATTAAATAAAATAAGATAATTCTCATTAAATCACATAATTAATATTTTTATTTATTAATTATGTCAATTCATTAATTCTTTAATTAATCATTAAATTAATTAAAGTAACATTATGCTTATTTAATTAATTTATTTAATCAAATAAACTCCATTAAATATAAACTTTGAACCATTAATTACTACACATTAATTTAATCAATGTAACACATATAATTAAATTAAACTACCACAAATTAAGGAATTAATTATTTAACCTCAATAATTAAATCATAAGAAATATTTATTTATTTCAATAAATATTCAACCAATTGTACAAAATTCTCGTTCGTCACATCTTTCCCCCTTAAAAGTATTATGTCCTCAGAATCACGGTTCGACTAATAATTTCGTCCTGTCACATTCTCCCCCCTTACAAAGATTCTGTTCCCAGAATTGCATTCACCCATTCAGGAAAATAAGTGGGGATAAGTCTTCATCATATTCTCTTCGAGTTCCCATGTAGCTTCTTCAGCATTGTGGTTCCTCCAAATTACCTTAACAGAAGGTATTACTTTATTCCTAAGAACTTGCTCTTTCCTGTCAATAATTTGAACAGGAACTTCTTCGTAGGATAAATCCTTCTCAAGTTGTAGGGGTTCATATTCTATCACATGTTTGTAATCGGGTTTATAAGGTCGTAACACTGACACATGGAAGACGTTGTGGACATACTCTAGTGTCGGAGGTAAAACTACCTCATAGGCAACTTCTCCAATTCTTCGTAGTACCTCAAAGGGTCCAATGAATCTCGGGCTCAGTTTTCCCTTTTTATCAAATCTGATCTTTCCCTTCCAGGGAGAGACCTTCAAAAATACAAAGCTACCCGATTCAAACTCTACATTCTTGTGGTGTGGATCAGCGTATTTCTTCTGTCTATCCTGAGCTGCTACTAATCTTGTTCGAATTACTTTAACTATTTCTGTTGTTTGTTGTAGCCAACTCTGGTCCTAGCAATTGTCTCTCACCAACTTCATCCCAGTACAGTGGTGTTCTACACTTTCTACCGTACAACACTTCGTAAGGTGGCATCCCAATACTAGCGTGGTAACTATTGTTATAACCGAATTCTACAAGAGGTAGATGATCATCCCAATTGCCTTTAAAATCCATGATGCATGCTCTTAGCATATCCTCTAATGTCTGGATCGTTCTTTCGCTTTGCCCGTCAGTCTGAGGGTGATAAGCTGTACTCATTCTCAACTGTATCCCCATGCATTCTTGTAGTCGTTTCCAAAAATTCGACGTAAAGCACGGATCACGGTCGAAAACAATCGACACTGGCACCCCGTGCCTTGAAACAATCTCTTTCACGTATAACTTTGCCTAACTATTCTAAGTTAAATCTAATTCTGATAGGAAGAAAGTGTGCGGATTTCGTTAATCGGTCGACGATAACCCATACTGCGTCGTAGCCTTTCTGGGTCGTCAGGAAGGCTAACCACAAAATCCATTGTAATATGTTCCCATTTCCATTCTAGGATCTCTAGAGGTTGTAACAAACCACTTGGTCTTTGATGTTCTGCATTGACCCTTTGGCAAGTCAGACACTTGGCAACACAATCGGCAACGTCCCTCTTTATATTTGGCCAACAAAGGTGTTGTCGTAAATCCTGATACATCTTGGTACTTCCCGGGTGAATGGAATACCTCGAACTATGAGCCTCGCTCAGAATATCCTCCTTGATTTTTGGTACTGGCAGTAGCCAAACTCTGTTTTCAAACCTCAACAATCCATCGCTGTCCATTTTAAATTTAAGTTCAGTCCCTTCAGATATCTTTTTGTTTACTTTCTCACATTCCTTATCCAGGATTTGAGCTTCCTTAACATTATCCAATAAAGTTGTACCAGATTGCATCTGGAACAGCTTCTCATTAGTCTCCACTGGACATCCTACTTCCAATTCCAGCTTTTCCATGGCTGAAATAAACTCTTCTTGTGCTGTCAACATCAACAACTTCTCCCGACCCTTTCTGCTTAAGGCGTCGGCTACAACATTTGCTTTACCCGGGTGGTATAAGATATCACAATCATAATCCTTTATTAACTCTAGCCATCTTCTCTGATGCATATTCAAGTCTTTCTGAGCAAAAATATATTTTAGACTCTTGTGGTCCGTATATATGTCACACCCCCAAATTCGGTATCTTAATTTCCACAGGATTTGGTGTTCACTGTTCAAATATCATATGACTATCTACCCATAATAATAGAAATTCATTTATTAGACAAATAATCCATCATCTTACATCATCTGAAATAATAATACATAATAAATTCCAGGTTATACTTAACCTTAAATCTCTGTTGCGGAAACGTAAATAAATAAGTCTTATACATCACACATTAGTCTTGAACTTTAACATATTATAATCATCACAAGTCCTCATCACTTGTTAGCTTTTTCTTTGCCCTTTGCTACTAGAAGGCTCTTCACATTGTTCGTTCTTAGCTGCATTGTTATTATGCAAGAGTGAGCACGAATGCCCGCAAGTATAAAAATATGACAATAATAACATGCGAGTGAAATCAAAGAAATCTGAATAACAGAAAGCTCAACTTTTGAATCAAGAATAATTAATCGAGAATCAAATTACTTCTGAGGGTCATAAGACCTTGAACTAAGTCTTAGGTTGTCAAGTATATTAACCTTTAAACTTTTAACAGTCATAAGACTATAGACTTTACTTCTCGTACTTAGGGAGATCAGCCCTTCGTACTGATACTGTGCACACTACCTCAACGCTTAAAGCATCATCAATTCCCCTTTAATAGGGTTGTTCATCTCAATTTGACATCAGAGTCCGCACCAAATAAAGTTTGGTTTGGATAACTCAATAGTAGTTCTGGAATTTAAAACGTTCATCAACTATGGACTAGTCGAATCAATAAGGGTTCGCTAGTCTTAAAGGATTCATCAATATATGATATTCAATTTGAATAATAACTTCTCAAGGGTATACAATCGAATAAGTATTGTATACTGAAATGATATTTTTAAAATAATCATAGCATCTCATATGAAATTCTGAACTTGAGTAATCAAGAGTAAGAACTTTGCTCGATATAGAATTTAGGTCTATTATTTGCTCAATATAAAAGTAAATTTAGAAACTTGCTCAATTTAAAAGTTTGAGTTTAGAAAACTTGCCTCTTGCACAAGCTACAATTATAACTCACTTCTTTAATTACTCTTACCTATCAATACATTCACAATATTAATTAATCACTGGTTCGATATATATATATCAATTCACAACTGTGTTCTTCGAACTCATTATTAGGTTTTTCAAATAACGGTTTATGTGGATTAGTTAACTTGTTAATTAATCACGTAACTTAAGTTATTAACTTATATTAATTAACTTATTACATACATAACATGTCTTCATGGTTATTAGACTTAAAATAATGTCTTCATGTTTATATTACATTATTTAAACTTTACAAATAATAGTTTAAGTCACATAATTAATTTATTAATTAATCACATAACATAAATTATTAAACTCATATTAACATCTTGTCATATATACAACATGTCTTCATGTTTATTAGATTCAAAACTCATTTCTCAAAATTCAACACTTAACAAAAATTTTTAAAAATTTCAGACAGGCGCGGCCGCACGCCATTTAGCCTTGCACCCGGCGTGGCCGCGCGGCTACGTTTTTCCATATTCTGAAGTTCGCGAACGAACACAGAACTCGACCATTTTCTCCCAATTTACACCATTACACTGATTTGTAATGTTATCCATGAAGTAAAAACTTCATAGGAACATCACAAATCATTACTAACATGTTTCTACCAATTTAGATCATGTAATTACATCAATTACAACAATCACTTTCACTGTTCTTCATAAATTGTAAAGTTTTTATGAAAAACATAAAATCTAACATTACAAATTCGTTACTACACCGAATCCTGTTCATTTCAATTCCATCTCTTTGTTTAAACATATACAATCATATTTCTGTATCAATTTAAATATAAACATATGATTAAATTATTAATTTAACCCATATGGGTTATTCACCCATATTCAATACTCTGTATTTTCAAGAACCCAATTCTTGACAAAATCCCATGGTGTGATCACTGTAATTTACATATATATGCAATAACCCATTTTTTTTAACATACATAGACCTCTATATGATCACATCATACTTTAATTTTCAAAACCACTCATCATAAGAACTTTTCCAATATGTAAATAAAACTATGTAAATCTTTGAAAACCCAATTAAGGCCAAATTAAATAAAATTGATCCTTTAAAACATGATTATATATTAGAAAGTACGTTATGATCACATACCCATATAGATAAAGCTATATCATAACCCAATTGGGAAACCCAATTTTCACATAAAACTTTAAAACACGTATATGAAAACTTTAGAAAATACAACTTTTGAAAACTTAAAAAGGAATATTACCCTTTGTTAGTATGAAGATAATCAAAGACACACAATTGATTCTCTCAAATCTCTCTTCTTCTTTTTCTCTTTAACCTTTCTCTAATATTTCTATGTTTTGAACAAAACGCCAATACGTATGTGTATAAGTATATATATAATACGTAATAATCTATCCGTTGCATTGCCAACTGTTAAACTCCCATAAGGGCTCTGTTTGGCTAGCACATTAATTCTTCTTTTCTATTTATTTTAATTAACTAATTACTATATAGTTAATTGTCACATTATTAATTATTCAATTAATTTTATCTAAATCAATTAAGTAAAATAAGATAATTAGCATTAAATCACATTGTCACATAATTAATATTTTTATTTATTAATTATGTCAATTCATTAATTCTTTAATTAATCATTAAATTAATTAAAGTAACATTATGCTTATTTAATTAATTCATTTAATCAAATAAACTCCATTAAATATAAACTTTGAACCATTAATTACTACAGATTAATTTAATCAATGTAACACATATAATTAAATTAATCTACCACAAATTCATGAATTAATTATTTAATCTCAATAATTAAATCATAAAAAATATTTATTTATTTCAATAAATATTCAACCAATTGTACAAAATTCTCGTTCGTCACATCAATTAGAACAATTGTAATCTTATTTAAATAAATAAATTAAACTAATAGTTCATTTAAATAAATAACATTTATTCTACAATAAGGGTAAGCCCTCTTAGCGATCAACGACTTTATAAATAATATAGATTTCAATATTAATCATAAAAGAACCTGTGAGTAAATAGTTACTGTACAATTCATTTCTTCCACCATACAATGTCTCAATTAAATACAAGACATGGATTTACTATCAAGTCTTATTTTATTTAATTATATGTATTTCGATTCTAAAATGCACAATACCAAATAATGCAAATTAGAAGCTACTTTTTAATTTCATTCTGCCTTGGCCAAGGACTACTAGGTTGTCATTTATCGAATCACATAGGACATTCTCTTCTTTTACTAGAAGTGGTAGATCTTTTATTGATCATTCATTATCTCCATGCATAAATCATTATACCCAATCATACCCTTTGATAGACCCTTAGGGTCTTAAGGGACATGTCAAAGTATAACTTATCATACACAAGATACTATGATGATCTCAAGTCTAAGGATTATTTGTATTACTATCACTTAAGGAATTCCTATTGATAGGCAAGTAAAACTCCATTAGGTATTCCTTAGCGAGCCACGTTCAGTGAACTTATTCTCCAATAAGCACCTACATACTTGCTTTAGTGTCTCCACATAAATGATTATGAGATCAATCATCCTCATCCAATGAGCAAGTCAACGTATGTACCAATCTATCCGGATTCACTAATCCCCTTTTTAGTAATTTAACAATTGGGAACTATTTTAGTTTTAAGCTGTCTAAGAATTTAGATCTCATTAGCATGATCATCATCATGATTCCAAAAGCATTGCTTAAAACTATGGGTTTATCACATATTATAAAAATAGCACCATGTAGATAAATTAAATGCTTTTAATTGAATAACACTTTTATTAATAAATAAATAAGATTATCTCAAAGTATATGCTTTATCATCATACATGATTAGCTTGTATGCATACTACTTTCAATCTCCCACTTGCACTAAAGCCAATCACCATGGTATCTCATACCCATCTTCTCTAAGTGACGATCAAACTGCTGTTGTGTTAAAGCTTTAGTAAATGGATCTGCAATGTTGTCTTGAGAGTCCACACGCTCCAGGGTGATATCTCCTCTTTCAATGATCTCTCTAATCAAATGAAACCACCGCAACACGTGTTTGAATTTCTGATAAGACCTGGATTCCTTAGCTTGTGCAACAGCTTCGGTGTTGTCATAGAATAAAGGGGCTGCTCTTCTAATGCTAGGAACCACACCAAATTTAGTTATGAACTTCTTCATCCAAATAGCTTCCTTTGCATCTTCACTTGCAACTATGTACTCTGCCTCTGTCACTAAATCAGCAACTATTTGCTGCTTGAAACTCTTCCAACTCACTGCGCCACCGTTTAAGGTAAACACATACCCCGAAATGGATTTACTGTCATCTTGGTCTGTTTAAAAGCTTGAGTCTGTGTAGCCCTCTAGTTTCAATTCAGACCCACCGTAGACAAGAAATACATCCTTACTTCTTCTTAAGTACTTTAGGATATTTTTCACTGCCTTCTAGTGTTCTTCTCCAGGATTAGACTGATATCTTCTCGTTACACTAAGTGCATGAGCTACATCAGGTCTTTTACATATCATACCATACATGATAGATCTTGTTGCGGAAGCATAAGGATTCATACTCATATGGTTTCTCTCCTCAGGTGTCTTTGGGGCCTGTTTCTTGGAGAGATGTTTTCCATGGCTCATCGGCATGAGACCTCTTTTAGAATCTTCCATGCTAAACCTCTTTAGCATCGTATCAATGTACGTTCCTTGGGATAAGCCAAGCATCCTTTTAGATCTATCTCTATATATCTTTATCCCCAAAATATAAGATGCTTCTCCCAAGTATTTCATGGAGAAGGGTTTAGATAACCAGATTTTAATTGACCGTAGCATCGAAATATCATTCTTTATCAGTAATATATCATCAACATATAATACAAGGAATAAAACAGCGCTCCCACTAACCTTATTGTACACACATGGTTCATCCTCATTTTTGATAAAATCAAACTCTTTGATTGTCTCATCAAAACGAATGTTCCACCTATGAGAAGCTTGCTTCAACCCATAAATGGATCGTTGCAGTTTATAGACTTTATTTGTTCCAACTGTTGAAACAAATCCTTCTGGCTGTGTCATATACACATCCTCCTCAAGGTTTCCATTGAGGAAGGCCGTTTTCACGTCCATCTGTCAGATTTTGTAGTCATAGTAAGCTGCAATCGCAAGAAAAATTCTAATAAACTTGAGCATTGCTACTGGCAAAAAAGTTTCATTATAATCAACACCTTGTCTTTGTTTGAAACCTTTCGTAACTAGTCGGGCCTTATAGGTCTCTACCTTGTTGTCCTCTCCAGTCTTTCTTTTAAAGACCCATTTGCACCCAATAGGCTTAATGCCTTCAGATGATGAAACCAAAGTCCATACTTTGTTCTCATACATAGAGTCCATCTTAGATTTCATGGCTTCTAGCCATTTCTTTGAGTCTTTACTACTCATAGTCTGTTCGTAATTCAATGGATCATCATCATTCATAATGCGTACCTCATCGTCATCCTCTATGACGAATCTATACCTATCAGGTATCTTCGGTATCCTTCCAGATTTACGAATAGGGTGTTGTACAATAGGTTCTTCAACTTGGTCAGGTACTTGACTTTGATCCGTTGTTATTTGTGGATCTTAAACTTCTTCAAGATATATCTTACTCCCACTGAACTCCTTCGAGGATAAAATTCTTTTCCAAGAAGGCAACATATTTCGCAACAAACACCTTTTGATCAGTTGGATGATAGAAATAATACCCTGATGTTTCTTTAGGGTATCTCACAAATTTACACTTATCGGATCTAGTCTGCAGCTTATCATTTTCATACTTTTTGACATAAGCTGGACAACCCCAAGTCTTAACATGCTTAAGATTTGGTTTCCTCCCTGTCCATATCTCATATGGAGTCTTTGGGACGGATTTGGTAGGTACCTTGTTAAGTAGGTATACAGCCGATTCAAGGGCATAATCCCAGAAGAAAATTAGAAGATCGGTAAAGCTCATCATGGAACGAACCATGTCCAAAATGTTCGATTTCTTCTTTCAGACACAACATTCAACCGTGGTGTTCCTGGTGGAGTCCATTGTGAGATTATACCATTTTCTTTGAGATAATTGAGAAACTCACCGCTTAAGTATTCACCAGCTCGATCTAATCGTAGAATCTTAATACTCTTGCCAGTTTGTTTCTCTACTTCATTTTTGAATTCTTTGAACTTTTCAAAAGATTCAGATTTGTATTTCATTAAATACACATATCCAAATCTTGAATGATCATCAGTGAATGTAATAAAATAAGAATACCCTCCTCGTGCATTTGTTGTCATAAGTCCACAAACGTCTGTGTGTACCAACGCTAATAACTCTGTAACTCTTTCTCCTTTTTCACTAAAAGGAGATTTGGTCATCTTTCTTATGAGACAAGATTCACAAGTTGGATATGATTCAAAATCAGATAGCTCTAAGAGCCCATCACTATGCAACTTGGATAATCTTGTTTCATTAATATGACCGAGTCTACAGTGCCACATAAAGGTATAATTAACATCATCTCTTTTTCGTTTCTTAATTTGTTCAATTTGAAATATATTTTCATGCAAGTCAAGTACGTAAAGTCCATTAAGTAATTTTCCAACACCATATAAAACATCCTTATTATAAATAGAACAACGATTGTTCTTTATTATAATATTGTAACCATCCATATCCAACAATGAAATAGAAATAATGTTTCTAATGATGTTTGGAACAAAATAATAATTATTTAAACTAATAGACTTGCTTGTAGGCAGTGCTAAACAATAAGTCCCTACAGCTAATGCAACAACCTTTGCTCTATTTTTCACTCGTAGGACGACTTCATCCTTGTTCAACTTTTTACTTCTGACCAGTCCCTGCATAGTATTACATATGTGAGAACCACAGCCGATATCCAATACCCAAGTAGAAGTTTGACTTTCAGAAAAATTAATTTCAGTCATAAACAAACCTTGATTGGAAGTCGAAGCTTCTCTAAGCTTCTTCTTTGCTAGAAACTTCTTGCAGTTCTTTTCCAGTGACCCGGTTCGTTGCAATGGAAGCATATTCCTTTGCTAGCTAGATCAGGTTTGTTTTGATCCTTCACTTTCGCCCTGCCCTTAGGATTCTTGGTTTTCTTCTTTTCAAAAGATACCTTGGGCCTCTTCCTTTTCTTAGAAGAATCATCTACCAGTAAGACTTAGTTCTTCTTGGATAGGAAGTGTCCTTCAGCAGTTTTTAACATGTTAAGTAATTCAGGCAAGCTGACATCCAACTTATTCATGTGGAAATTCATAACAAATTGTGAGAAGGTATCTGGGAGTGACTGCAAGATCAAATCTTGACTTAACTCCCCATCCATGATGAACCCAAGCTGTCCAAGACGTTCAATCAAATTGATTATCTTTAGGACATGAGTCTCAATAGTAGTGCCCTTGGTCATCCGAGATCGGAAGAGTTCCTTAGATATCTCATATCCAGCAGTCCTACTTTGCTCACCATATAACTCTTGGAGGTGCAGCAATATAGCAGGACCATCCATAATTTCATGATGACACTGAAGCTCGTTACTCATGGATGCGAGCATGATGTATTGAGCCACAAATGCATCATCTTGCCACTTCTTAAAAGTAGCAATCTCTTCCTCAGAGCCTTCTTCTGCAACATTTACAGGGATAGACGAATTTAGGACATAAGAAATCTTTTCTGCAGTGAGAACAATTCTCAGATTCCTTAACCAGTCCGTGTAATTCGGTCCGGTTAGTTTGTTAGCATCAAGTATGCTACACAGTGATAGTAAGTGTGACATTTTTAAATTCTACATGTGAAATAAACAATATTTTTTTGCAAACATTCATTTAATTAATTATCAAAATAAATTAGGTCTTATTTTAAATTGGTTTCGCCCATTATTTTCTTCAAACTATATTACCCTCATAATATATAGTTCGGCAAATTTAATTAAAGATTTGCTAGTGAGATTAAGGATCACATTTCAAATATATATAGCCTTGTGGTGACATAAAAAACGATATATAAATAAATAGGTAGACAACTATTGTCAATTACATCATCATGTAACTCCTTTTATGCCTCTTAGATTATTTTGATCAAGTGGTGACACATCCGAATCAAAATTATCCAAGTTAAGTCCAACCTAGCACTTTCATATATTCAAAAAGAAAAATACTATTCTTGTGGTGACACAACAAAACAGTATTGTCCAATTTCTTTATAAGCATCAAATGTGATAAAATAACACCTTAAATATTTAATACTTTCCTTGTGGTGACATAAAAAACTCATATTAAATATTTAATACTCTATTAATTTTATCATGCTAGAAGGCGACGTTCGTTATTCCAAATATCTTTGAATGCTTAGGACTTAATATAATTTCTTTTAGGGGTTTGTTATTAATTGTCTCATCTTGTTTAGCGCGCATGCACACACACACACACACACACACACACATATATATATATATATATATATATATATATAAAATACGCGTCATATTAATCAACATGCGAAGCATGCTGCATAATATATAATATATATAGTATAAGCGTGCATATAGAATACTATATTCTGTCCGAATTGATTATAGAGTTTTATTCTAGTTTGGTTTACTAGAGCCACCAAGTGAACCAAAAAGTTAAACCTAGGAGTGCAAGAATTAAATTTAAACATAACTATTACATTTAAACTTGGGCTCCATACAAATGGGTCTTCATGCGCTCCTTGTTCCTTGGTCTCCAATTCTTCAAGATAATTCTAACTAGTTCTATTACATAAACTATTTGATTTAAATAGAAACCTTGATAAGCAGTCAATGGAAAGTACATAGGAGAGAGATAGAATTTCTACATCAAGAAAAATTAGAGAAGACGAGGTACGCAGACCCCATTTAATAAAACTCATACATTCAAGCATTCAACTAAAATAAAATCCAATCAAATTGGTCAACAGTCCATAATCAACTCCATTTATTATCATACATATCATCATATGTATCAATAAATAAAATTCATCTCATGAATAATAAATCCATTCCACATATGCATCAATATCATTTAATGGGTAATTAAAATTTGTATGTAATTAAATAAAATAACCTCCTTTATTTTATTTTTGGAAAAATTGCACAAAATTAAAATCAAAATTTTTTCTGCAGCTCCGGCGCGACCCTCTTCACCACTGGCATGCCCCGCGCCGACCTTATACAAAAATTCTAAATTTTTGCATACCCGGCGTGCCCGCGCCGCCCTTGGCGTGCCCCGTTCCGCGATGAAATCTGGAATTTCTGATTCGCGATTTTTGACCCTTTCATCCAAAAAATAAGATTTTATACAACAAATTATGCTCAATAAATTGTTCCAAACACATACCCATACATATATGGAATCAAAACAATTAATAACTCGCATAAAGGTTTGGCTCTGATACCACTGTTAGGTTTGTAACAATCAAAGTAGCGGAAGCGTGGTAAAAAAATAAGATTTTAAAATTTTACAAACCTTATGCCTGGATTATCCTTTATGCACAATTATTAATTAAACGAAAGAGAAGAAATTATAGAATCATACCCTTGTAGAACTAAGCTTCCACAAGTACGAGTTCAATTCCAAATCCTTCGTGATCTCCTTGAGTTCTCCGGGATTGATTCCTTCCTTTGATCAAGGTTAGCCACCCAAGCGTTTAGCCTCTAGAGGTGATCCACTAAGGAAGAAGAGATAGTCACGAAGGTGGGTGTTTGGCTAAATCCTAATTCTATCTCTATAGAATGTGTATACTCTCCCATCTATTAGAATAGTGTGTAGTGTCTTTTTTTGTTCTATAATAAGACTTTCTTATTTATAGATGTGGGCAACTCTCCTAAACCTTTTAGGAATTGGGTTTCATATTAATTAATTAAACCTTTTAATTAATTAGGTTTCCCAATCCTATTGGGAATAATTAAACTCTTTTAATTAATTAGTCTCCTAATCTTATTAGGAATATATGGGAGAGAGAGTATCTTATTAATTAATTCTCAAACTCCTTTAGAAATTAAATAATAATAATAGTAATAATAATAATAAGACTCCTCTTATTAATTTATATTTAATACTTCTAAAATATTAAATAATAAATATTAAGCTATTTAATTTATTCTATCACCATATATTAAATTAAACATACTTAACTTATTATTACGATTATGCTATTAGCTTCTTTAATAAATATTTTTTCTTTTATGGTGTGACCCTTTAGGTTCTCAATATTAAACCGGTTGTGAATAAATCAATTAGAACAATTCTAATATTATTTAAATAAATAAATTAAACTAATAATTTATTTAAATAAATAACATTTATTCTACAATAAAGATAAGCCCCCTTAGCAATCAACGACTTTACAGATAATATAGATTTCAACATTAATCATAAAAGAACCTGTGAGTAAATAGTTACTGTATAATTCATTCCTTCCACCATACAATGTCCCAATTAAATATAAGACATGAATTTACTATCAAGTCTTATTTTATTTAATTGTATGTATTTCGATTCTAAAATGCATAACACCAAATACTGCAAATTAGAAACTACTTTCTAGTTTCATTCTTCCTTGGCCAAGGACTACTGAGTTGTCATTTATCGAATAACATATGACATTCTCTTCTTTTACTAGAAGTGGTAGATCTTTTATTGATCATTCATTATCTCCATGCATAAATCATTATACCCAATCATACCATTTGATATACCCTTAGGATCTTAAGGGACATGTTAAAGTATAACTCATCATACACAAGATACTATGATGATCTCAAGTCTAAGGATTATTTGTTCTACTATCACTTAAGGAATTCCTATTGATAGGCAAGTAAAACTCCATTAGGTATTCCTTAGCAAGCCACGTTCAATGAACTTATTCTCTAATAAGCACCTACATACTTGTTTTAGTGTTTCCACACAAATGATTATGATATCAATAATTCTCATCCAATGAGCAAGTCAACGTATGTACCAATCTATCTGGACTCACTAATCCCCTTTTTAGTAATCCAACGATTGGGAACTATTTTAGTTTTAAGCTGTTTAAGAATTTAGATCTCATTAGCATGATCATCATCATGATTCCAAAAGCATTGCTTAAAACCATGGGTTTATCACATATTATAAAAACATCACCATGTAGATAAATTAAATGTCATTAATTGAATAACACTTTTATTAATAAATAAATAAGATTGTCTCAAAGTATATGCTTTATCATCATACATGATTGGCTTGTATGCATATAGTTTCAGTTAGGAGGACAATAAGGTCTTCCATTTGGTTTGTGGTAAGGTCACTTCCTATTTGGTTTTCTTTATGGTTTTCTAAGGTCCCAATATCGACAGTGGTGGTTTGTTCGAGGTTTGGTTTGGGCTTGTCTTCGACCCATTCTTCGATCTCCTTAGGCACCTCATTGTCATCTTTCTTCTCTTGATCAATCCCCATTAAGTCAAAGTTCAGCTCTACATCAAAGTCGTAGTCACTGTTGAGACTTGGCAACTCATCAGCAGAACTAAACAAATTCAAATTTGGAGTCCTGAAAATAAAATGCTTTCACTTAATATATGAAACTGTTTAATCATACAAAGCATTAGTAAAAGCATGACAAAAGTAACTGCTAGCACTGAGCAACAAAAGCAAGCAGTAAATAATATCTACACTTCAGGGCAGATGTACTTTCTATCCTTTTACCCTTTTTGACTGATGTAAGGAGTGCTACTCTAGTTGTCCAGGGTCAGGTCCTTTCTGACTGTAATGATGAAGGGGTTGCTGTAATCCACAATCCTCTTTGATGATGACCAGAACTGAATTCACATCAAGGTTAGAGTTTTTCTTTGGAATATCCTCCATAGCCCCGTTCTGCGAGGGATCATGGGTTGGTCTTCTGGATAATCATTATCTGGGATATCGTTGTCCATATCCACAGTATGTGCCAAGAAGAACATATATGAAAATTGATCTTGAACTTCCTGGAGGAAATTTTCATTGCTATCCGTCATTTCCTTATCAGGAATCTAGATTTCTTTATCACTGACCGACTTAACCTCAGGAATAAGTATGCTAGACAAAGAAGTAGGGATTTTCCTCATAGGTTTCCCGAATCCTGGATCAGCGAGATCTGGTAACAGAATGGTGGATAGATGAACCGATTGATGTTTGTGTGGGTTCCTGTGATTTGATCCATAGGAATAGCCTAATCCAGCCTTCCCTGTCTCGCTAGGTATCTGAATTGGATTTTTGATCCCTTGTTGATTTTTCCCTAGTCCTTTGCCAAGATAGAAACCTAAGGATATCATTTCTTGACCGATATACATTACTTCGGGAGAGATTCATTGGCTTTAAGGTTGGGGTCCCAATAGGTCGATAGTGAGTGTTGCTCACTTCGAAGGCTTAAAAACTAGCATGCTCAACTCCTACATTGAGGCTGATCAAAGGCACATCCCCTTGCACATGGATTGGATACTCTGGTTCGGCATTAACAGTTACTAGATTGCCATTAATGATATATTTTACCTGTTGATGAAGGGTGGAAGGGACTACTCCTGCCATATGGATCCACGGTCTTCCCAACAGTAAATTATATCCCGTGGTAATGTTCAGCACTTGGAAGTATATGTAGAAAGTATGTGGGCCAATCTCCACTGGAAGTTCTATTTCTCCTACGACATCTCATCGGGACCAATCGAAGGCTCTTATGACGACATGACTGCACCAGATTCGATTTGGATTGATTTTTATTCTTTCCAAAGTGTCATAGAAACAGATGTGCAAGGAAGATCCTCCATCTATCAACATACCTCCTATCACATATCTAGAGGATATCACTGCTATATGCAATGACTTGCAATGACTAGTCCCTTCTGTAGGTATGTTATCATCATTAAAAGATATCACATTGTAGTTCAAAATGTGATTTATCAAGTGATGGAACTTTTCTGTATCCACAGCCTTTAGCAGATGTGCTTCGTCCAGTACTTGCATTAAGATCTTGCGATGATCTTTCGAAGATAATACCAAATCTAGGATGGATATTTGTCGGGCTGCCTCTTTTAATCTTTGCACTACTTTGGCTTCATTATGTCCAATTTGCTGAGGAATGCTATAATTTTCTCCTCGGGCACTTTCCCCATGGTTTTAATGATTGGTTTTAGCACACACTGAGGTAGATACATTGGGTTGTCCTTTGATATAACAGACAGTATGATTTGATGTTGATCTCCCACTCTCCCCATAATTCCATGGGACTCTTTTTAGGCTGAGTAAGGGATATTGTGTTCTGAATGGCAACATCAGTGGTTCTGGTGCCTCAACTTTCACAAAATTCTTTCCTCTTTTGTCCCCCTTTCCTTGAATTGTTAGGTGTACTGCAGCTGTGTCCTTCTCACAAGAAATGACTGCCATAATTTCTTTCAAACTCCATGTCAAGGGAGGAAATATTGCTTCTTTATCGGGAAGGATATTATCCTGACTTACTCTTAGCAGTTCACCGCTTTCAATTAAGTTTTGAATGAAGTGACGAAGTCCCCAACATTCTTCGGTATCATGATCAGGAGTGTTGGAATGATATTGACATATTTTAGAAGCGTTGAAATTCCTTGATCGAGGGTGCACTGGGGGTAACAACTCTGTGACTTTTCCCTCGTTAATCAACATCAGGAGAATTTCTTCCATATGCTGATTCAAAGGATTGAACTTTCTTTTAAAGGCAAACTCTCTATGAGCTCGGAATCTTTCTTCCCTTGTAACTTTTTCTACCCAGGTTTCATGTTCATGGAATTGATAATGATTTTTCTTTATAATTGGGAGAATTCTAGGTGCAGGATGATTTATTCCCCTTTGACTGACCTGAGTTATCAACTGTCGAGTCACTTGGTGTTGGTACACCATCAGTTCTGCCAATTGTCCAATATGTTGCTTGATAGACTTCATTTCTTGTTCTTTCAGATAGCGACCTTCTGAATATCCCCATTTGTCGGAGTTATCCTTGTTTGTTTGGGAAGAGTCCCCTACGTACTTTAGGTACTTGGAACCTTCTCCACTCCTTGCACTGATCATGTTGACTTCCTCCTCATTGTGCTGAGGCAAATGGTTATCTTGAACATGTGGCTGCTCTGGTGTCGTCACCACAATTTCACCACTATCTATCATATCTTAAATCTTGTGCATCAGAGACCAACATTCTTGGGTATCATGGCAGGAGCTCCAGAATGGTAAGCACATTTTTTGCTTGGTTCAAAATTCTTCCTACTTGGATTGGCTAGGGGAAGGAGCTGAGTAATTTTCTTTTGTTCTGTCAGAATCTTTAGTATATTCTCATGTGAGTCCCCTAAGGGTGTAAATGTTCTTCGATGTTTGATCTCTCCTACTTTTTGAAATGGATGATTTGGAGATTGTACAGAGGTTTTAAAAGGGGAATAATTGTTTTTTCTTTAAATGGGCAAGTTTTGATTGCCTCTCTGAGATTGACCTTGGAGTATCAGGGATACATCTTCTTCCTTCTTCTTATGAACCCTCAGAGGATTATTCCCATAATTTCTAGTCTAAATGTGCTCAGCCACGGCTTCCAAAGCAGTAAGGTCTTTAATCTTTTCGTACTTCAATCCCTTTTCAACCATTTATCCATGTTTAATCATCTTTGATAATGGTTTCCTATGCCGGCTAGGACCCTCTCATAAAATGGAGCTTCTTGTATATCAATGAATGTCATCACCATCTCAGTTTCTGTTATTGGTGGAATGACTTGTGCTGCCAGACGTCTCCACCTTTGGGCATATTCTCGGAATGACTCACTGTTCTACCTTTTAACTTTCTGTTATTGATTTAGGAAGGCATTAATTAGCTCTTCCCAGCTATGGATCTTGAAGTTGTCCAGTTGAACGTACCAAGCTCTAGCTTCTCCGATTAGGCTTTTCTGAAACAACTGCATTCTCTGCTTCTCGTCCTATGCATGTGATCTGAGCTCTCCAATGTACACTTTCAGATGAGTGTAAGGATCTCCCAATCCGTTATACTTTTCAAAATCCGGGACCTGGAACTTATTTGGATAACGGGCCCCTGGAAAGATGCAGAGATCTGAGTAGTTAACACTTCCATATGCTTCAGTTCATTTGATTGACCGGATGGATTCTTCCATTTATCACACTTTCTTTTGGATATCACCAGTTTCCCGATCTTCTTTGAGATTGGTGATTTCAGGGGTTTTGTTGGTTTTTTCATTAAATTGAGGTTCAGATATCCGTGCTTCCCTCTTTTTATTAGTACCCTGACTGCCACCTTATGCGGAGGACTCTGGTTAAGTGGGGATCTGTTGACCCTGAGTACTTTTACTCTATTCTTTTAGGAAGACATCTAATTCTGCTATTTGATTTCTAAGACCCTCGAACTCCTATCGAGACACGAAACCTGACCCTTGTTGGGTACTTTCATCCATGTTAGTGGATAGGCTTTGTGCCTTCTTATATTTGGATCTGGTAATAGGAATCAATCTTGCATACAGTAAAATGAGGTAGTTTAGTCTTAATAGACACTAACAGTATGCATACTGTGCAATGTGTCAGTTTTTAGGGGTTTTTTAATATTTTCCTACAAAACAAAGGTCAGTTGTTTTGATGGCAGGATAATATGACAGGATTTGATATTTGACAATGGGATTGAAAGGATTTAGATATTTAATATTTAACAGGATTTAATATTAGACATGTATTGAAAAGAGGAAGGCATGAAGAGACTTCCCTTCGCGTTTGGTTTATCAGAGGCTGACCTATCTTAGGTTTACTCTCACAGGCTTTTCGACATGAAGGTTCCTAGATCTTCGCAATTTACTAGATGAGAAGTTAATCCAATCTTTCAATTGGAGCGAATCTAAGTGGCGCCTTTCCTGAGTCTCGCGGGATTAGTCTCCTCTTGAGTCCAGTAATCAACCACCGACGGGTTTGCCTCCTGGTGGAGGAATCACACAACATACATTCATTGCGTCTCACCGTATGCAATAGGATGACATTGTGCGAAGCACTAACATAAAGTGCTGTAAAGAGACATTCATTCACATCCATTCAATGTAAAGACAACATTCACATATATACAGATATAAAGGGAATTAAAAGGATTGAAATGCCACTTAAGCCCTCTACTACCCCCAGCGGAGTCCCTACCTGTTGACGTCAGGAAATTTTCCTAATGCTTTTCTTTACCCTTTAGGTTTTGCTATGTTGATTTTATCTTTCTTAAAGGGTGAGATTTTAGAAAAGACTGACATACAATGTCGATGATTTAATTTTAATGTGATTGGGCTGAATTAGATAGAGCCGTCAGTTGGTATGAGTTGAAATGGTTGTACCAACTCAACCAGATTTTGAAAGGTTTTGCAATATGGCCTAATGTATAACTCCGTTTAATTGGTCTTGGAAACCGAGATTCATAGAGTTTCGGGGCTTGCTTAAGCGAGGGGAAGGTGTTAGGCACCCCCTGACTTCTGTGAAACACGATTATCGCGTCTTTTCCTTCCCTAAGCATGTGAAGTGTGTGTGTGTGTGTGTTGCATATAAATGTGCTCAAAATTGCTTTTTTTAAAAGTAGTGCTGTGTCTCGTTGGACCTATATACGAAGGGTTTGATTTATTGAAAAGTTCATTTTAAATAAGCATATGAAAGTGAAGTTTTGAAAATCTATTTTCAAACCCTTTCTCTTGCATAGAAATTGAGGCCCTTTGATACTTCTATTGTATTCCACATTCTGCTTAATTTGGTTTTATTAAGATGCAAAGCATCTTTGACAATAAATAAAACTATCTACAAGTGTTGGGCTCCTTATGGGTATAAAAGCTATTGAAGTATGCCTGAACACCACATACATGATTTTTCACTATTTCGGGGCCTTAAACCCGTATAACCGTTTTAAGGCCCAAGGTTACATATACAATGGGTTGCAAGATGACTGTATAACTGAAACGTGTCCATAATTGGAATTGGATCTAGATCCATTGATTGAATCATAGATCTTGGGATTCCTAGGCTCACACAATATACTTTAAAGCTTGCACAATGAATATATTGCAACAAAATACATATCTACTCTAGACATCGCTAAACAAAGAATTCATCAATTAAATCCTTGTATGCGAGTAGCCCAAAGCTTCCAGTTTCCTCTAGATACAGATCTAGGGCCACATGGTTGCTAAATATTTACAAAACTAAAAAGAAAACTAGATCTATACAGATCTTAGCCATTCTAGCTTCCAGGTTCAAGTTTTACAACTTTTGAACCTGTTAAAAGCTAGATCTGGCTAGATCTAGTACATATCTAGTCAATAAAGAACAAATATTGACTATTTACATGAAATGAACGGTTAAAAATCTAGATCTAACCAATATTAACTGTTAACTATATATATAGCTCTTATATATATATTAGAGCAAGAAGAGAAAGCAGATCTAGAGAAATCTTACAATCTAGCACGAGAGCAGCTCACGAACGGCTTTCGGCACCTCAAAACTCAGTTTCCACAGGTCAAAACATGATATATTGTAGTATATATGTATAGAAGTGTTTATAAAGAAGTTTTACAAAGATCGGAGTAAGATTTGAGCTATTTCTCTCTCAAATGACCTGATTTTCTCTCTTTTGGACTTTTTTTTCTCTCTGTCTTTCTCTTCTCTTTATTCTCTTCTCTTAGAAGCTAAAGGGGGGATATATATAGGCCCGACCAGCCACAGGTGGACTTGCGGCTGGGCCTGGTGGGCCCCGTCTCCTCGAAGTGTGTTCCCTCGATCGACGTGTAGTCGGCTTGATACCTTCATATCTTGCAATCCAGGAATCCTATGGAGGTGTGCCATACCATTTCGAAAAGCTCTTTCCGAGAGCTACGCCATGACATAGGGCTTGACCTTTTTTGATTTCGGGAAAAGGGTTCCATAACCAGATCTTCAAGTCTTCATATTCAGTCTGTTGAGCTGACTGGCGCAGTTTGCACTCGAAATTACTGTGATGGCTTTGTATGACATTATCCATAGTGGTTTTGTAATGACCATGAATTTTAAATTCTTTATTAATTAAATATGTGATTTAATTTTAACGAGTTAGTTTTGTGAGTTTATTTAAACCTTATGTGGTTATATGAATTTTTGAAACGATTAAAGGAAGTCACTAATGAGAAAATTAAATTGGTGGACTAACCCTAAGGCTTTAATATCAAAAGAATTGATGGAAGTGTTAGTAATTAAATATTCAATCTACTTGAATATAGTGAAAGAATTAAATGTGTTGATAAATTGTTATTGTAGATAAATAATAATTAATAAGTAAGAGATTAATAAATATAATAATATTATATTTACTTGGTTAATTGTTTTATACAAGTATGCGATATTAAACCTTTAATATATGGTAGTTATCTATATAATAAAATGTGACCTTTGATATGGCTATGTATATATAGACTATATAGTAACCTTAATTGAATTATGTGAGATTGATAAATTGAATGTGTACATAAGAATATGTGACAATGTAGGGATGGACATTTATATGTATACCCTATAACCTTAATATCAATAAACAATTGTTATTAGCCAGGCGATTTTAATAAGTTATTAATCGAAGTAATAACAGTTATAGTAATGAGTAATAATAGTACTCAATTGAATTATATTAAGGAAAATGTACATGGATTATATGATTGGTATATAAATACCTACTTGATACATTATTTTATTAATTGAGATAACATTGTAACACCTATTTAAATGTGTATGGAATAAATACTTATAACCTATGTATATACTATGTGTATATATATATAGTATATAACTTAGTGTATATTATTATATGGCTAAGTGTTGGGCATATACGATATACACCCATTTAATGTATAACTTAAATATATACTATATGTGTATATATCTAAATATTAGTACTTAGAATGTTAGTTACTGAGTAATATGAGAGCCCCAACTTCATTCTCTTCCCACACGTAAACTCTTACATGGCTACACCACCCTATAACTCTCCTCAAATTCATCAAAGCTAGCCATAATCATTATAGGGGGAGTGGGATTTATGATTGCATTCACCCAATTCTTGTTATCTAGCATACACTCATGTAATCCTTTGTGTTGATTTGGTGAGTAAAATCAAGAACCGTGTATTCATTTTTCTATATAAGAGTTCTTCCCCTTCTCAATTTCTATTGCTGAGATTTTCTTGGAATTGATAAAAAGAGAATTCAGAGTGAGTAGCATAGTAGCATTATATAATCTATAACAACAAGTTTGGTTTCCATCACAGAGGTATAACTTCCCATTCTCATTCTTTACATAATTTTCAAAATTCTTGATTATTGAATTGATTCATGGATTGAGTAATTAATTGATTGGGATATGTTATTAAGTGGTTATATGATGTTATAATAGTTTAGAATTGCTAAATGTTATGTTAGAAATGATTTTCGTTGGAAATTTTGTGAATTGGGCTAGCAAGCTGCCGAAGCAGCCTGCGTCTGCCTCTGGTCTGTGCCCGGCGCAGCTGCGCCAGTTTTGAACTGGCCAGCTGCGCAGAGCCTGCTGCATAATTTTTGCTTCTGTTTTATTTTCTGTCCAGGCTAGCTTGATGGTAACCTTTAGTCAAGCATGGGAGCTGATATGAATCCATAATATAAACTTCTTGGTATTACATGGCCATGTTAGCATGTTTTATGAAAGGAAAGTATAAGGTTTATGAAGGAAAACTTATGTTTTGAAAATGAAACTTGTAGCTTTGAATGC
Organism: Panax stipuleanatus; assembly: GCA_020205555.1. NCBI lineage: Eukaryota > Viridiplantae > Streptophyta > Magnoliopsida > Apiales > Araliaceae > Panax > Panax stipuleanatus. The sequence continues at coordinate 96,654,997 of CM035124.1, forward strand.
GAACTTTGTCATATAAGTAACATGCATGTATTCTGATATAATGAGCATGATAGTAGGTTTATATTAACTTGAAATGCATGTTTAAAATGTTGAACACATTAGCATACGAGATTGATGGATTTAAAGGTTTTCAAAGGAGAAACTTAAGACTTTTGAAAACAAACTTGACCAAGATTTTGTCTTGTGATTTTTGACCTTGTGAACATGTGTAAATAACTTAGATGTGTATATGAAGAAGTATAACATGAGGCATATGTTTGCTTCATGAATGATCAATTTTGATAGCTTGGCATTAAAGGACTTTTCTAAAGGAAACCTTGAAGACTAGTTGTCAATAACTACATTACAAGTATTCTAGGATCTAATATCATGGTTAAGCGTGTCATGATTTACAAGCATGCTAGCTAGTCATATGTATCGTTAAATAGTAGAACATGGATTTTACATATGTATACTTAAACCATAGGAAATGAACTTCAAGTATGGACTAATGTGAGCTAAGGATACACATGTAGTATATGCACAAGCATGACTACTTAAACATTGTTTAACCTTGTTATGTGATAACATGACTTTAGAAGCATGAATTTGTATTGATTAAAGTATATGTGTGTTGTATACTCGAGCATATATATTAAGTATTGTTTGGTCTCGTTATGAGATAATATGACCGGAGTAGCGGACCTTTGAAGTATGAACTTGTTTAACTTAAGGTTTACCGGCATGAGAACATATGACTTCGAATTGAATATAGAATGAGAATGCTAGATTCGAATGAGAAATTATAACTTAATAAGCATATGTATTGGTTTAATGTCAGTAGTTGCATGTTAGAGTTGCAGTCGGGACACTTTCAGGTCCGGACAATTTGTTTAAAGTCTGATTTTAACAGTTAATATATTATGATGCTATAAATGGTATGTTTGATACTGAACGTGATCTTATGTGATAAACTTATATGATAAGTGGATTATTATAAGCGTAGACTTATATTGGTTTACACTTGCTAATTGAAAGACCGACTTATTAATGATAGGTTGTTTCAACGAGTTTAATTAGAGCTAGAACTTATTCGTAGCTGAGCAATCTGGCAAGTATCCTATCCTTGTGTTTACTTTACTCAAGGAACGTTGTAAGCAAGTTTCCTATCTTACACTCTTTGTTGTACAGGTTTCCTATCCTTCTCATATTATATTGAGTAGGTTATTATCGTATTGTCAGTTATTCATTTAAGCTTGAACCTTATTTCTAAGCATGCTATTAGGTGGTTTAATTACTTTATAATTATTCCACATCGATATTATTGATATTCGCACTTAGTGCATTTGAGTTCGTATAGTCTTGGACTTATACATTTTGTAAAGTTCAATAATTCTTGAACTGTGTCAGATAGAGTCTGAACCTTTGTTCGGTCAGACAAGTATATGAAATTTTATAAAAGCTATCCAAACCAATCGATGGTAAGGATTCTTTGACTGAAAGAACACCCCTTATATGATAGGGGAGTACCCCAAGTATCTAGTATAAAGATATAAACAGCAGATCTAAATGTTATGCATACACATAAGGTACGCGAGGTTGATCCCCTCAAATACTAAATCTGTAGCCAGTAACCAAAGGGTCAATTAACTATTGAATCCATTGGAGTTTTATAGTTCAAAGTATACTTGACTATCAATTATTCTAAAAGCAATCGTTATCTTTGCTTCTAATATTCATAATGTTGAATCTTTCTAATATTCATATTATTGAATCCTTCAGATATTCATATTGTTGAATTCATTGTCAGATATTTTCCATTCATCATGATATATCCTTTATTGTTGTATTTAAACTTGCTGAGCAAACTTGTTGCTCATTCTTGCTATATCATGACTTATATTGCAGTTAAGCCTGAGACTTCGGAGAAAGACAAGGGCAATGGAAAGATGTAGTGATAGTTTGCAAGGAGCAGACTTTATGTTTAGTTTAATTCCTATTATTATAATTTAAACCACCCTAATGACTATTATAGGGTATGTTTGTTATGATCTATTAAGGTTATCAAATCTTGAGACTAGTAACACATTTTGAATGAACGACGTACGTTTATTATATTCCGTACTTTAGTTATCGTATGTTGTTTAGAGGTGGATGTTTAGTATTATTTCGTGACGATCGGACCGGGGTCAGAGGATCCGGATTCGGGGGTGTCACAGGTTTGATCAGTATTGATGTTGAATTGGAAAAATTAACCTTTTGCCTTTCTGAGGCTATTTTCGGACTTGATACAGCTGTAGTTGTCTTCCTTCAGGGTTGTGTCCGGGGTTTGAATGCTGTTGATCATGTCTGTCCTCAGGGTTATCTTTGAGGTTGATTTGATGTTCCCCGGGGCTATCTCCGGGGATTTGATTGTGATTATAGACTTCCAGGGTTGTCTCTGGGATATAAAAGATAGTTTTGCCCTCTAGCAAGGTTAGTAACAGGAATACAAAATCTCGAGTGTTTACAGATGCCATTCAACAAGTTCCCTTATATGCTAAATGTCAAAAAGATTTGTCCACACACAAAAGAACCATTCATGTTCCTAAGAAAGCTTTTCTAACAGCTCAAGTTAGTTCCATCTTGTCATGTCAAGTTCTTGTGAAGTATAAGAATGCCGTTTGTCCTACTATTTCCTGCATCATAGGTGACACATTAATTGAAAAAGCTTTGCTTGATTTAGGAGCTAGTTTGAACTTGTTACCATTTTCTATGTACCAAACCTTAGGTTTAGGGGAGCTGAAAAAGACAAGTGTCACACTCCAACTAGCTAATCGTTCTATTAAAGTGCCAAAAGGAATAGTTGAAGATGTACTCATTAAGGTTGGCAATTTTGTGTTCCTGGTTGACTTTGTTATCCTTGAAACACAGCCGGTTGCCAATCCTAAAGGTTAAATTCCTGTCATATTGGGTAGACCATTTCCAGCAACTTCTAATGCGTTAATCAATTGTATAAATGGACTAATGAAATTGACATTTGGGAACATAAGAATTGATTTAAATGTGTTTAATGTGGGAAAGAAACCTATTGATTTTTCTGACCAACCCGTTGAAATGAACATGATATAGGAAATGTTTGAAAATGAACTTACGGGAGTTTTTTTTTTAATTTTTGTCTAAATCATTTTGGTCAAAATTGGGATGAGATAGAATATGTAAATGAGGTGAATGAAATGTTAGATTTATCCACACCAATGTCTTACTCTAAATGAGAACCCGTGACTGAGCTAATCTTACAATCTTCAGAACCTCTTGAAAAGAGTCCACCAGAGTTAGAACTCAAACCTTTGTCTAATAATCTTAAATATGCCTATCTAGGTCCCTCTAAAACTCTTCTTGTGATCATTGCTTCTGATTTAACAAACACACATGAGGAAGAGTTATTAACTATCCTTCAAGAAAATAGGGAAGCCATATGATGGAGCATAACTGATATTAAGGGGATCAGTCCCAGCCATTGTCCAATATAGGATCCACTTAATAGATGATGTTAAACCAGTGAGAGAGCCCACAAAGGCGGTTAAACTCGATTATGAAAGAAGTTGTTATGAAAGAAATTCTTAAGTGTCTTGATAATGGGATCATCTATCCCATTTCTGATAACTCTTGGGTAAGTCCTGTTCAGATGGTACCTAAAACGTCTGGCTTAACTGTGGTTTAAAATGAAGCTAATGAGTTAGTTCCCACTCGTGTCCAATCTGGTTGAAGGGTTTGCATAGACTATAGAAAACTCAATGCTGCCACAAGAAAAGATCATTTTCCTTTACCATTCATAGACCAAATTCTAAAAAGGTTAGCTGGTCATGCTTACTATTGTTTCCTTGATGGATAGTATGACTACTTTTAAATTCCCATAGCCCAAGAAGACTAATAAAAGACCACATTCACTTGTCCTTATGGAACTTTTGCATATCGTCGTCTACCCTTTGAGCTATGTAGTGCCCCTGCAACCTTTCAAAGATGTATGATGAGTATTTTTTCTAACATGGTGAAGAAATTCCTAAAAATTTTCAAAGATGATTTTTCCATATTTGGGTCTACATTTCATGAGTGCCTTCACCACATTGACTTAGTTATAAGGAGATGTAAGGAAATAAACTTAATTCTAAATTGGGAAAATATCATTTCATGGTAAAAAAAAAAGGAATTATTCTTGGTCATATCATATCTGAGAAAGGAAATGAAGTAGGCAAATCCAAAATTGACTTCATTGCCAATCTTCCACCACCTAAGACAGTCAAAGAAATTCGTTCGTTCCTAGGACATGCAGGCTTTTATAGGCGATTCATTAAAGATTTCAGTAAAAAAGCAAGACCCTTGACCAATCTTCTAGGTAAAGATGCAAAATTTGAATTTAATGGAAACTATCTTCAATCCTTTGATTAACTCAAAAGGGAGTTGACTTCAGCTCCTATCATCAAATCATGTGATTGGAGTCAACCATTTGAGTTAATGTGTGATGCATCTGACTATGTAGTTAGTGCTATTTTAGGGCAAAGAATCAACAAGATTCCCCATGTCATATACTATGCTAGTAGGACTTTGAATGATGCATAATTGAACTATTCCACTACTGAAAAAGAACTTCTAGTTGTAGTTTTGGCCCTTGAAAAGTTTCGATCTTATCTTATTGGGTCTAAAATATTTGTTTGTGACCATGCTGCCCTCAGACATCTTCTTTCCAAAAAAGATCCAAAAGCTTGTTTAATTCGTTGGGTCTTATTGCTCCAAGAATTTGACCTAGAGAAACGAGACAAAAAAGGTCTAAAATATGGTAGCTGATCATTTGTCTTGTTTAGTTGTGGAGTCCAACTCTGACCTGCCCTTAAATGAATCTTTCCCAGATGAGCAACTTTTCTCTATATCTGCTACACCTTGGTTTGCTGATATTGTGAACTACCTAGTTACCAATGAGATTTCTTCCCATTGGTCCAAACAAGACCTGTCCGAATTTCTTTCACAAGTCAAACACTTTTATTGGGACGACCCCTATTTGTTCAAATATTTCCATGATCAAATCATTAGGAGGTGCGTACCTGACCATGAATTTAGGAGTGTCCTGCCATTTTGTCATGACCAAGCTTGTGGAGGACATTTTAGAGGCAAAAAGACGGGCGTAATTATTAATTCAATCTAAAGAAATGAAGAACGAATCATACCCTTAAAGATTCGTGCTTCCTCAGGTATGAGTTCAACTCCAATCCTTTCCTTGTTCAACTTGAATCTACCGGGTGTGATTTCTTCCTTTGATCAACGTCATCCACCCAAGTGTTTGGCCTCTAGAGGTGATCCACCAAGAATGAACAAATATTAAGAAGGTGGGTTATTGGCAAAACCCTAGTTTTCTCTCTCTCTAGAAAAGGTGTTCTCTCCTAACACTTGAAATTGCATTAGTCCCTAATCAAAATAAAACTCCTCTTATTTATAGATGTAGGTAACCCTCCTAACCATTTTAGGATTTGGGTTTCATATTAATTAATTAAACTCTTTTAATTAATTAGGCTTCCTAATCTTATTAGGAGCAATTAATTAAACTACTTTAATTAATTTACCTCATAATCTTATTAGGAATATGGGAGAGTACTTTTATTAATTAATTCCCAAACTTCTTTAGGAATTCAAATTAATAATAATAGTAATAATAATAATAAGACTCCTCTTATTAATTTATATTTAATATTTCTAAAATATTAAATAATAAATATTAAGCTAATTAATTTATTCTATCACCATATATTAAATTAAATACACCTAGCTTATTATTACAATTATGTCATTTGCTTCTTAAATAAATATTCATCCTTTTATGGTATTACCCTTTAGGTTCTCCATATTAAATCGGTTATGAATAAATTAATTAGAACAATTCTAATTTTATTTAAATAAATAAATTAACTATTAATTCATTTAAATAAATATTTATTCGATAATAAGGGTAAGCCCCCTTAGCGCTCAACGACTTTCCAGATAATATATATTTCAACATTAATCATAAAAGAACCTTTGAGTAAATAGTTACCGTACAATTCAGTCCTTCTACCATACAATGTCCCAATTAAATATAAGACATTGATTTACTATCAAGTCTTATTTTATTTAATTATATATATTCTGATCCTAAATGCACAAACTCCAATAATGCAAATTAAAAACTACTTTCTAATTTTATTATACCTTTGTCAAGGACTATTGAGTTGTCATTTATCGAATCATATAGGACATTCACTTCTTTTACTAGAAGTGGTAGATCCTTTATTGATCATTCATTATCTTCATGTATAATTAATTATACTTGATATACCCTCAGGGTCTTAAGAGACATGTCTAAGTGTGTAGAAGCTATACCAACCAAGACCAATGACAACAAAGTTGTTATCAAATTTCTGAAAGAGACCATTTTCTCTAACTTTGGTACTCCTAGGGCCATAATCAGTGATCAAGGAAAATATTTTCGCAATCAGCCTTTTACATCCTTGCGGAAAAAAGAATTTCATCACCCACAAGCTTGCAACACCATATCACCCTTAACAAGTTGTTAGGTAGAAGTCTCGAATAGGCAAATAAAATAAATTTTGGACAAACGGTGAGTTCCAATAGAAAATCTGGTCTCTAAAATTGTTAGATGCATTGTGGGCTTACTGTACTGCCTTTAAGACTAATTTAGGAATGTCACCGTATAGGCTTATGTTTGAGAATACTTGTCACTTACCTATTGAACTTGAACATCATGCTTTCTAGGCTATAAAATAGTTGAATTTTGATATGACCACTGGTGGGGGTCATAGACAATTGCAATTAGATGAGTTAGATGCGATTAGGAACGATGCTTATGAAAATGCTAAAATTTACAAGGAAGGAACAAAAGTGTTTCATGATAAATCAATTCTGAGAAAATCATTTTCATCTAGTCAAAAAGTTCTCTTATATAACTCTAGGCTACATCTATTTCCTGGCAAATTGAGTTTTAGATGGGATGGACCTTTTGTAGTAAAGGTAGTTTACTCTCATGGGGCAGTCAATATTGAAAATCCAAATAGTGGAAAAATTTTCAAAGTGAATGGCCAATGACTTAAAACCTTTTTAGAAATGTTAAACGAACTAAAGGAGATGGTGTACCTTATAAGACCCCAACATTTTATGAATAAGATTTAATTTCTCTATATATTATTTTAAATAGTAAGGTGTTCATTTGATAAATGTGATAGTTATGGGTGATATGTGCAAATTTTACAAAGTAAGCAAGTTGTCATAAAATATTCGTTGTGTCGGGGAATATTCGTTTAGTCGGGGAATATTCTTTTTGTCGGAGAATATTCGTAGGACGGCGCAATCATTGGTGCCCATAATGGAATAACTGTAAAATACAGAAAGCGACAAGAATAACCTTTTTATAAAATAACGACAAAACTTTTACCGTTAACTATTGAAATACCCGGTGATAAAAGTACAGTAATACGCGTTGTTGCACAGTAGCACACGGTATTGCACAATATTTCTAATTATTGATTCTTATGTAAGAAGTCACTTATTTAATAATTATCACAGTAATTACTGTTTAGTATCTTATATTATTGATTCAATAATTGCTACATTGATAATTGCATAGTATTTTATATTATTGATTCAATAATTTTCACAGTAACCACTGCACAGTATTTCACATTATTAAATCAATAATTATCACAACATATTAACTCATATTATTTAAATAATATTATTAGATAGCATTATTGGCAATGTCTAGAAAGTTCTGTCGAGAAAAGGGGTTAGGTTATATAATTGCGCTCCAATAAGGATAAATCCTTATCGAAAAGCCCCCTCTTTCCTAGGAACGATTTGGTTGTCAGTATTGTGAATATATATTATTAATTATGAATCATTATTAAAGGATTGAAGAGTTATAAATAATTGATGAATAAAAATTATTGATAAATATGATAAGTAAATATTTGTTTAATTTTGATATAAATGGAGGAATATTAGCATGAGATATTTGTTGAAAGTTTGACATATTTTTCTATGAAACAATAGTTATTTTCTCCGATAAAATATTCATTAAAATATATTATTATAAAATTACATTATAATGTGATAATATAATAGTATAATTTAAATGGTAATATTATTATAATATTATATAATTTCCAGCATGTTAATAAAAGTGGAGTGAAGGTTAACATTTTGATTTTGATTCTTTTCAAAACTTTTTCGTGCACTTCTCTCCTGCACATTTTTTTTTTCAAAGTGGAGGCTTGAAACCTTCTCCTGCAAAGTGATGCTTTCCAAATTAGTGGGCCCTTAACCAATAACATGTGAGTTAGACATGAAAGTAGGCAGAGAAATTAGGCAGGATTGTTTAAATTTTTCTCCTAGATGCACTATAAAAAGGAGGCTACTCCTTCATCCTAAACACACCAAAAAAAACACAAGTGTTTATATTACGATATTGTGAGTATTTCTTTTGAATATAAGGATATTTTGAGAGTAGCTAATAGTGGAAGATTTTCGCAAGATAATCTTCGATATGCTAGTCAGATCTAGTATTTTACTAAGGTAAATGATGTTATTTTTTTTCAATATTCGTAAAGGATATTATTTTATACTCGTAAGAGATATCATTTTCTTTCATATTCCATATTATGTAAGTGATATTATTTCATTTCATATTCTTAAATTTAAACTTACTATGGTAAGTATTGCTTCTATAATTCCTGAAATGATTAGAAATTGCTTAAGGTTTGCGCTTCATCAAATATCATTTCATTGGAATATTGGTATGAACTTTCTTATTAAATTTTAATCTTTTCATGTCGGTGCACTATTCATCCTGGGTAGTATTCATACGATACTATTCATACGGTACTATTCATGGGTACTATTCATACGCTACTATTCATAGGTACTATTCACAATAGAATTTAATTTGCCTTTTCTTTGTCCAAGTTATCTTTTATGAATCTTATTCTTGAAATTGAATCCATGTTTTAATCTTCATGTTGACAATTTGGACATTCTTGAACTCTGGATAAATTGAATTATAAATCTCTAATATTTATCCTTGATCGCACTGCATTCATTCTTTATATCATTGTCATAATTCTCATACTTAAATTATGGTGAAAGTTATCTTTGGTAGCAGTGCAAAAATGAACTGTTGATTGATAAATATCTTTGGCCCGTAGTGCAAAGATGGACATGTGTTTGACATGATCATGACCACTGGTGATTCAAAAGAATATCTTTGGCCGTAGTGCATAGATAGTTCGTTGATTTGAAATAATTATTAATTGGTGTTACAGGGATAAAATATTGATGATGAACTTTTAAATTATAGAAGATAGTAGACATCATTCTCTACTTGACTCTTCTAATGAATTTATATTTTTGCTGCAGTTGTTGCTCTAAAACTTGTTGTCCATGATATTTTATCTGATTTATTATTGTTGAAAGCTAAAGATAATTTATTCTTCATTATCTTAGTCACAATATTCTTTACTGGGCTAGCTGAGCTCACCCTTTTCCTTTTGGTTCCATTGTTCTTCTCAAGAAATGAAAGTGTAGCTGGGACTAGTCGGGGAGTGGAGTAATGATCCGAGATAGTTATGATAGAAGTCTTCACTATGTTGTAAAATAGTGTGACAATAATTGTGATAAGGACTCTATTTGAGTTTGGATATTGTCTACGAGACAATATTTGTATTAAAACTCATAGATTATGTTCTGTCGTATTTGTGCGACATTTTAATAATTATATACATGAAGTTTGTATTTGAATTCTGTACTATTTATTTGGCGACTCAGAATGGGTTGTGTGAGCCTATTTTGGGGGGTGTCACAGTTGGTATCAGAGCTCAGGGATATGATCTCTGGCGGAGATCTGAGGCTAGAACTAGGAGGGGAGAGACGAGTAAAACCGTCGCTAGTGTATCCTACCTAAGCTTATATGTTATTTAATTGGTCGGTCAGAATATAGGGATAATATGTGACATGTCAATTTCTTTAATTAACCCTTGTTTTATGTCAGTATTTGAGAATGACATCTAAAAATTGAGAGATAAGCAATGGAGCATATGTGACCATGGAGACACCGCCAATCAATAACCAGGATAATGTGCATCAGGAAGGCAATAATACTCATGTAAACAACACCACCGACCAAATGATAAATGATGGGTTATTTATAAGCTTTCTACAATTCATACAAAACCAGACGAGAGAGACCCCTGTTCAAAAATGCAGGTGAAAACAATGGTAACTCACAGCTGGTCACTGCTAAGCAATTCAAGGAGTTGGGACCGTCGGAGTTTTTGGGAAAGCCCGATCCACTCAAGGCAGAAGCTTGGGTTAAGTAGATTCCCAAAATATTTGATGTCCTAGGATGCACAGAGGAGCAAAAGGTTCCCTTCGCCACCTTTATGTTCCGTGGAGAGGCAGATTATTGGTGGAAATCTGTAAAACTTACTAATCTTTCCGCACTTAAGATGTCTAAGAAAGTTCCAGGAATTATTCAACGAAGAGTATTTTCCAGAAAGTATTCGTCATATGAAGGAGGTGGAATTCATCAAATTGGAACAGAACAATATGACTGTATCACAATACGAGGCCAAGTTTACAGAATTATCCCGGTTTGCATCCCATTTGGTAGATAATGAGGAACGAATGACACAAATGTTTCTGAGAGGTTTAAAACCTAAAATTTGTCAATACATCTTTTCTCATAAACATTGTTTGTATTCAGATGTTGTGAATAAGGCTCAATTATTGGAGCGAGATAATAAGACTGTTCAACCAAAGAGCAATAACTGACAACACGATAATAGTCGTACCGGTGGCAACAGTCATCGAAACAATGATAACCATCGTGGAGGAAATTATCATGCCAGAAATGGTAACCACTTCGGTGGTAATCATGGCCAAAATATTAAAAGAAGTGAGTCAAGTGGAAATTTTAAAAAGAGGAGATTCAACAATGACAACGGAAAGACATCGACGTTAGCACCGGTACTGTTGGGAATTGTATATTCAAATTTGATGTTGAAATGAATAAATGTGCATGTATTATCCAAAGCTGTAAAGTCCTTATTAGATCATATGTACAAGGACTTAGATTAAAGATCAAAAATGTTAAGTTGATCTAAGTTGAACTATTATCATTCTGTAAAAGAATTTGTAGTAGATCTTGTTAGGTTGGTCTCTTGAGTTGTAATAGATAGGCCTAAACAGATTCTAGTCGGTCGAGCCAGCCAAGAGATTGCAGAAGCCAAGGCAGAATCGTAGTGTGTCAAGAAAGCCTTTCTCAGAATCGCAGTCTGTTAAGGAAGCCACTTCCTAAATCGTAGAGACAGTCTACCGAGTGCCTGTCGAGCCAAGTCAAGAATCACAGGCTTCTCTTGAAATCATGGAGTCTACAAATTATCACAAATAAAGATCGTAGTCAGTCAAGTGCTTTCAAAGCTAAAGCAGAATCGTTGAGTACTCTACAATTCTCATCAGTTAAGCAATCCAGAATGAATCGCTTACAAGCACTCACCAACATACAACGATCGTAGTCAGAAGACAACGATCACAGTGTTCTTCAGTTAGCATCAGAAGTGTCAAGATTCGCCTATCTGATGAAAGAGGATGTCTAACAGTAAAGACTGACATATAAACATTGACATTTCGGGAATTCCAATGCTCTCACATATATCCTTAGTTTGAATCAAAGAAACAAAAGGAAAAAGAAAAGGTGACTTCCAACTGGTCTACCGAAAGCAACTTTTCAGGTGTTAGGTGATAAAGCAGTCTGCAGTGTCAGGCAAGTCAGAAATGAGTGCACCAAATTCCCAGAAAGTCAACATCAAGTGCTTAGAACGTCTGAAACATTAAATACTCAAATGAAAGCTTTTCAACAGAAAGAATTCAAAGGCTCTTACATAAGGAAAACAGATTAAGATTTCAGATTAAGCAAGAACGCACAAATCATAAGAACATCTGTCAATGCCAAAATCTACTATCCTAACGAAATATCTTGCTTCGCTACTTAGTTCTTTAGAACATATGCTTAAGGAAACTAAGTAGCACCACAACGAACAAACTCTCATCACAGAGAAACCAAGTCCGCTGGGCTTGAAGAGTTCTCAGTGAACTAGTATTCCAAGTCTGCTAGGCTTGAAGAGTTCTTAGTGAACTAGAGTTCCAAGGCTGCTGGTCTTGAAGGAATCTTAGTGATTCAAAGCTGTACCTATATCCTTAGTGGATTTCCTACTCGTGGAGTAGAAGAGTGGATTAGGAGTCTTGAGTACTATAAACCACTTAAAACAACTGTGTCATTTACATTCTGTCATTTACTAATTGCTATATCTACCATATCTGTTATAACTGCTATTTGAACTATTACCTTGGTTTTATCTTAAGGGGAATAATTAAATCATATATTCTGTTGTGGTTAATTAATTATTTAATTAACAAATCTGTTAAGTTACTCTTGAAAAGTAAAAGTCTTAAAATATCTATTCAACCCCCTTCTAGATAACTATTGTGCCTCCGGAAACTAACAAGTACCAACACCAGTTTCTAGGGGAGAAAAACGACCACCGATCGTATTCTACAAATGTGGACAAGAGGGACACATCAGTCCAAATTGTACACAACAACCTAAAGTGTGTTACAATTGCGGAAAGGAAGTTCACATAGCTCGAGTGTGCCCTATAGTAAAGTCAAGTCCAACTAGGATGGTGACACCAAAGGCTGTCGCAGACAAGTTAAAGTCGGTGGTTCAGGGGAGAGCTTTTGTCGTGACTACCCAAAAAGTGAGGAACCCGAATGAAGTTATCACGGGTAAGTTAATTATAAACTCTTGCGAAAGTCTATACCTTATTAGATACCGGTCCTACCCACTCTTTTATTTCACCTGGTTGTGCTTAACGTTTAAACTTAACCCCTGACAAATTAGACTTTGACTTATTTGTTGAAACTTCATTAGGAGAAACCTTCGTTACATCCACAGTTTACAAATCTTGTTTGATTCAAATAGACACCCTCACATTACTTGTTAATCTCATCTCTTTGAAAATACTTACGTTTGATGTGATTTTAGGAATCGACTGGTTAACCACTCATTATGCTAAAATTAATTATTTTTGTAAGATCGTTAGCTTTCATATTCCTAACCAGCCTGTTATGCGAATTCAAGCAACCAAACCAATAAAATCAATCACTGTCATTTCAAGTCATAAAGTCATTCGTTTATTAAAAAACAGATGTCAAGCTTTCTTAGCCCTATGCCACCGATTTAAACAAAAATACGTCAAATTTAAATGATATTTCTGTTGTTAATAAATTCCCTGATGTATTTCTCTAAGAACTTCCTGGCCTACCCCCAGAATGTGAAGTTGAATTTTTTATTGACCTTGAACCCGGTACAAAACCCATTTCAAAACCCCATATCGAATGGCTCCTATTGAACTTCAGGAGTTAAAGGTCCAACTACAGGATTTGTTAGACATTGACTTTATTCGACCTAGTACATCGCCTTGGGGTGCTCCTGTGTTGTTCGTAAAGAAGAAAGACGGGAGTATGCGACTTTGTATTGACTATCGAGAGTTGAACCATGTCACCATCAAAAATAGGTATCAGTTACCTCGCATTGATGACTTGTTTGACTAGTTGCAAGGTGCTAAATTCTTCTCAAAGATCGATTTTCGTTATGGATATCATCAGTTAAAGATTAAAACTGATGACATTCCAAAGACTGCCTTCAGAACTCGATACGGACATTATAAATTCTTAGTCATGTATTTTGGATTGACTAATGCTCATGCTGCCTTCATGGATATGATGAACCGGATATTCAAGGAATATTTGGATCATTTTGTGGTTGTCTTTATTGATGACATCCTCATTTACTCCAAAAGTCGTGAAGATCATGAGCAACACTTGAGGCTGATACTCCAAAAGCTTTGTGAAAACAAGCTATATGCCAAGTTGAAGAAATACGAGTTCTGGCTTGAGGAAGTAGCATTCCTTGGGCACGTGGTATCGAAATATGGAATATCAGTTGACCCGACGAAGATTGAAGCAATACAAAGTTGGGAGCAACCTAAGTCAGTAACCGAAATACGTAGCTTTCTGGGCTTAGCTATCGGAGATTCGTGGAAGGATTTTCTCGAATCGCTACTCCATTAACTCAGCTGACTCGAACAGATACAAAATTCTGATGGAGCGAGGAATGTGAGAAGAGCTTCCAAGAACTCATGAGGTGACTCATTTCAGCACCTGTTCTGACAATACCATTAGGTTCAGAGGGATTTGTCATCTACAGCGATGCTTGATGTAAAGGTTTAGGATGTGTTCTCATGTAATATGGGAAAGTCATAGCCTATGCCTCACGACAACTCAAAGAATATGAAAGAATTTATCCTACTAATGATCTAGAGTTGGCTGCAATTATTTTTGTGCTAAAGGTTTGGAGACACTACCTGTATGGGGAGAAGGTGGAGATCTATACAAATCATAAGAGCCTTAAATATTTCTACACTCAAAAGGAACTCAACATGCGGCAACGACGTTGGCTTGAGCTGTTGAAAGATTACGACTGGAGTTGACTAAACCAACAGAAACCCTATCAGAAGGAAGGAAGAAGGACAAAGGAGGTACTTTCAAGGCAACAGAAGCCACCTCTAAGGCTCGAGTTGAGGATGAATTTGACTCTGAAGAAAACGATGATGAAGATATTGCTATGCTTGTCAGAAGACTCAAAAGGTTCATACGTAAAGGCAGAAGCAGTAGAGCTAAAAGATTCAACAACAGCAGCAATCAGGAGAAGAACAAAGACCTATGCTACAACTGCAAAAAGCCAGGCCACTACATTGCAGATTGCAACAAACCTCTTAGAGAAGAGGTAAAGAGGAAATCAAACCCAAAGAAAGAATTCAAAGGCTACAAGAAGTTTCAGAAGAAAGACAAAGGACTTGTAGCTGGAGGATCATGGAGTGGCTCAGACAATGATACAAACTCTGAATCAGGAGAAGATGAAGAACCTCAAATAGGCAACCTATGTTTGATGGCCAAAGAAGTCAAAAACAAGAAAAGCACTGACCATCATGAAATCAACATTGATGAGTTATTTGATTTCAACTCTCCTGATGTGGATATTGATAATTTAAAATCTGCATTACATGATATAACTTCTTATCTACATCAATACATAAAATGGTTCAGAGTTCTGTCAACAGATTATTCTCTTCTTCAACAAGAGAAAGAGAAAGTTCAAGTAGAATTGGAGACAGCTCTACTCAGCACTTCCTCTCTCTCTGATCTTGAAGCTGAAAATAAAAGCTTAAAACAAACCAATGAACTCAATGCACAAAGAGAGTTGAATCTAGCTTCTAAAATTGAGGAGCTAGAAAAGACAATCCTAATGTGGAACATGTCTTCTTCATTTATGGACTACCTGATCTCTAGTCAGAGAATTTCCTCTAACAAATCAGGTCTAGGTTTTGGGGATTCTACCTCAGAATCATGTGTGGAAAAATCAATAGAAATTAACATTAACAGTGCTTCAAATCTCAATAGAAGCATTACATTTGTGAAATCCACACAGAGTGTAGAGCCAATGTATCCTTGCTCTTCTGATCAAAGTAATGTCCTTAACTATAACGGATCTCATGCAGGCTTAAGATTCAGAAAAATTAAGAGTAAATTAACTACTACTTTCCAACCTCAAAGGATCGTGGAGTCAAATAAAACCGTCTCCACGAACCAACCAGGAAAGAATCGTAGAGTTGAGGTTCACTCTACAAAATCTCTGAATCACAAAGCATTATGAAAAAAGAAGAATCAACATAAGGAAAAAGCTACCAAATGTCCATATACATCCATGTTGAGAAAGAATCCACACACACACACAAGTATGCATCATACTAGATATTTTGTATGTGATAAATATGGTCACAAAGTTGCAGTATGCTATTATAACCCTGTGAACTATAGACCTAAATTCAAACAGATTTGGGTCCTAAAGGAAACTAACAGAGTAGGACCTAAGCAAGTATGGGTACCAAAATGAAAGCTAAATCTTACTACAGGAACAGAGCTCCACTGCAACAACCTGGTACCTTGATAGTGGATGCTCAAGGCACATGACTGGAAATAAAGCTCTCTTGTCTAACTTCAAAGAGAAGGAGGGTCCTGCCTTCATCTTTGGAGATAATGGATCTGGGAAAACTAGAGGTTATGGCTCAACTGGAAATGGTGTTGTGCCCTTTAGCAAAGTAGCTTATGTGGAAGGACTGAAGCACAATCTCATGAGTATCACCCAATTGTGTGACAATGGTCATCAAGTCACCTTCCTCAATAATAAATGTCAAGTCAGAGATCTGAAGACTTCTTCTCTAATGCTAACTGGAACTAGAGAAGGAAATGTCTATGTTGTCAATCTTGTTGAATTAAGTTCCGATGAGACAATATGTGTTCTTGCCAAAGCCTCCGAGGAAATGAGTTGGCTGTGGCATAGAAGACTATCTCATCTAAACTTCAAGAGCATGTCGAAACTAGCTTCCAAAGATCTGGTAGCAGGCTTACCTAAATTCAACTTCATCAAAGAAAGATCATGCAACACTTGTCAACTAAGAAAGTATACAAGGAGCTCATTCAAGGCAAAGCAGTCAACTCTAATGATAAGCCCCTACAGTTACTTCACATGGATATTTTTGGGCCTATTCCAACTGTAAGCCTTGGAGGGAAGAGATACTCACTAGTGGTAGTGGATGACTATACCATATTCACATGGGTATTCTTTTTAAGTTCAAAAGATGAAACTAGCTCCCAACTTATCAAGCTGTTCAAGCTAGTGATGAATGAGAAAGGAGAAAAGATTAAGGCCATTAGAAGTGATCATGGAAGAGAATTTGACTTCTCTGAGATGGATCAGTTCTATGAAGATAATGGCATCAATCACAACTTCTTAGCTCCAAGAACTCCATAACAAAATGGAGTAGCTAAAAGAAAGAACAAAACCCTGATTGAGGCAGGGAGAACTCTACTAGCTGCAGCTCATCTACCTAAATACTTCTAGGCAGAAGCTATCAACACTGCTTGTTACACTCAGAACAGGTCTCTTGTTTACTCTACACTTAAGAAGACTTCCTACGAGCTATGGAAAGGAAGAAAGCCAAACATAACTTATTTCCATGTTTTCAGCTGTGCTTGCTACATTCTCAACAATGGAAAACAATATATGACTAAATTCCAACCAAAGTTAGATGAAGGAATCTTTCTTGGATACACCACAGATAGCAAAGCCTATAGAGTGTTTAACAAGAAAACCCTAAGTGTTGAAGTCTCTATTCACATCACCTTTGATGAAACAGACTCAGACAAGTCTGTACCACTTAACACTGCGATCGTCTAACCAAACACTATGATTGAAGTGGTCGATACAAACACCACGATCGCAGGCCCAGAAAATGAAATCGTTGAGCAAGAAGAAGAAAAATTGGAAGGCACTACACCAGACAATGAACCTCTGCAATAAGAAGCAGAAGTTAATTTTGAAGTATTCAGACAAGAAGGCACTAGAACAGATGTTCCAACAGGAAACAGATGGGAAAGAGATCATACCCAAGACTTGATTATTGGAGATCCAAATGTAAGAATCAAGACAAGATCAACTACCAAAAATAAATATTTTTATCTAAGATTTCTATCCCAAATGGAACCTAAGAAGATAGAGGAAGCCTTGGAAGATTCGAGTTGGATAGAAGCTATGCAAGAGGGGCTAAATTAATTTTAAAGAAGCAAATTCTGGAGATTAGTTCCTAGACCAAAGAATCACCTAGTCATTAGCACCAAATGGGTTTTTAGAAACAAGATGGATGAAGATGGGGTAATCACAAGGAACAAAGCAAGACTGGTGTCTAAAGGTTACTCTCAAGAAGAAGGCATCGACTATGACGAGACCTTTGTACCTGTTGTCAGACTAGAAGCAATTATAATATTTCTTATTTTTGCTGCACACATGAAGTTCAAAGTTTTCCAAATGGATGTCAAAAATGCATTTCTAAATGGAGAACTTCAAGAAGAAGTCTATGTGGAACAACTGCAAGGTTTTATCAATCCAACTCTCTCTAATTATGTCTATAGATTAGATAAAGCCTTATATGGACTTAAACAAGCACCTAGAGTATGGTATGAAACTCTAACAAACTTTCTTATTGAAAAGGGATTCACTAGAGGTAGAGTAGACACCACACTATTCCTTAGAAAGCACAAAGATAAAGTTCTGTTGGTACAAATATATGTAGATGACATTATCTTTGGTTCTATTGATGAAAATTTATGTAAGAGATTTGCCAAGCTTATGCAGAGTAAATTTGAAATGAGCATGATGGGTGAGCTGAATTTCTTCCTTGGACTTCAACTAAAGCAGACTGATAAAGGTATCTTAATTAACTAAGCCAAGTACATCAAAGACTTAAAAAGTATGGCATGTAATCAGCTTCTCCCATGAAAACTCCAATTACTCTAGCAACTAAGCTTGACAAAGATGAGAAAAGTAAATGTATTGATATTACTCAATAAAGAGGTATGATAGGCTCTCTCCTATACTTAATAGCCAGTAGACCAGATATTATATTTGCTACATGTATATGTGCTAGATTTCAAGCTAACCCTAAGGAATCACATTTAACAGCTCTAAAAAGGATTTTTAGGTATCTCAAAGGCATACCTCACTTGGGACTTTTGTACCCCAAGGGGTCCTCCTTTTAATTGACAGGATATTCAGATGCTGATTTTATAGGTTGTAAAATTGATAGAAAAAGTACAAGTGGCACATGTCAATTTTTAAGAAACAGACTTGTGTCCTGGTTTAGCAAGAAGCAAAACTTTGTATCAACCTCAACAACTGAAGCTGAATACATTGCAGCTGGTAGCTGTTGTGCTCAAATCCTATGTATGAAAAAGCAGCTAGAAGACTATGGGTTTGACTTCAAATATATACCTGTTCATTATGATAACATAAGTGCTATAGCAATAACTCATAATCCTGACATGCATTCTAGGACAAAGCATATAAAAATAAGATATCATTTTATTAGGGAGTATGTTCAAAATAGAAATATTTCTTTACAGTATATCCCAATTAAAAATTAACTTGTTGATGTCTTCACAAAACCTTTAGACGAATCCAGATTTAATAAGCTGATAAGTGAGTTATGAATGCTAAATTTATAACCATAATTCTATGCTCTAGTAGGTACTAACTATGCAGATAAAAGGCTGTCCAATCATAGAGATAGCAGAGTGAGACAACGATCGTGGAGTAGACTCAACAATTGTAGTCCTTAAAAGGGAATTACTAGCTCAGGGGGAGCTAAAGGCAACTTATTCTTTTTCATACTTTTAAAAATCGTGGATCCTTTTAGAATAGGACACGTGCCCCACTCTGCAAAACGTAAAGAGTGAAGTTACAAATACTTTTAAAAAATCATTTCAACAATTTCACCTCTGAATTTCAAACACTTTTTTTCTCTCTCTCTCTCAAAAACCTTAGACTGAGAAATCAAGCACACTCAGATAATCTTGATCGTTTCAGGAAAATCACAGAAAGAAATGACATCTTCAACTGTAGTCTCTGGATATCTGGAAGAGTACCGAAGATACCTGAGAGGTATGGATTCGTTATAGAGGATGACGATGAGGTACACATCATGAATGATGATGATCCATTGAATTACGAACAGGCTATGAGTAATAAAGACTCAGGGAAATGGCTTGAAGTCCATAAAATCCGAAATGGACTCCATGTATGAAAACAAAGTATGGTCTTTGGTTTCACCACCTGAAGGTATTAAACCTATTGGGTGTAAATGGGTTTTTAAGAAAAAGACTGGAGCAGACGGAAAGGTAGAGACCTATAAGGCCCGATTGGTTGCAAAAGGTTTCAAACAAAGACAAGGAGTTGACTATGATGAAACCTTCTCACCAGTAGCCATGCTCAAGTCCATTCTGATTTTGCTTGCGATTGCAGCTTACAACGACTATGAGATCTGGCAGATGGAAGTGAAAACGGCCTTCCTCAATGGGAAACTTGAGGAGGATGTGTATATGACACAGCCAGAGGGATTTATTTCAAAAGTTGGAACAAATCAAGTCTGTAAGCTACAACGATCCATTTATGGGTTGAAGCAAGCTTCTCGTAGATGGAACATTCGTTTTGATGAGACAATCAAAGAGTTTGATTTTATCAAAAACGAGGATGAACCATGTGTATACAAGAAGGTTAGTGGGAGCGCAGTATCATTCCTTGTATTATATGTTGATGATCTATTACTGATAGGGAATGACATTCCTATGTTATAATCCATTAAAATCTGGTTATCTAAAAACTTCTCCATGAAGGACTTGGGTGAAGCATCCTATATTTTGGGGATAAAGATCTATAGAGATAGATCTAAAAGGATGCTCGTCTTATCCCAAGGAACGTACATTGATACGATGCTAAAGAGGTTTAGCATGGAAGATTCCAAAAGAGGTCTCATGCCGATGAGCCATGGAATAAATCTCTCCAAGAAACAGGCCCCAAAGACACCTGAGGAGAGAGACCGTATGAGTAAGATCCCTTATGCTTCTGCAATAGGATCTATCATGTACGGTATGATATGTACTAGACCGGATGTTGCTCACGCACTTAGTGTAACAAGCAGATACCAGTCGAATCCAGGAGAAGAGCACTGGAAGGCAGTGAAAAATATTCTAAAGTACTTGAGAAGGACTAAAGATATTTTTTTTGTCTACAGTGGGTCTGAATTAAAACTCGAGGGATTCACAGACTCAAGTTTTCAAACAGACCAAGATGACAGTAAATCTGTTTCAGGGTATGTGTTTACCTTGAGCGGAGGTGCAGTGAGTTGGAAGAGTTCCAAGCAGCAAACGGTTGCTGATTCAGTGACAGAGGCAGAGTATATAGCTGCAAGTGAAGCTGCAAAGGAAGCTGTTTGGATGAAGAAGTTCATAACTGAACTTGGTGTGGTTCCTAGCATTGGAGAAGCAGTTCCCGTATACTGTGACAACACCAGAGCGGTTGCACAGGCTAAGGAACCCAGGTCTCATCAGAAATCTAAACACGTGTTGCGGCAATTTCACTTGATCAGGGAGATCATTGAAAGAGGAGACGTCACCTTGGAGCGTGTAGACTCTCAAGACAACATTGCAGATCCATTTACTAAAGTTTTAACACAACAGCAGTTTGATCGTCACTTAGAGAAGATGGATATGAGATATCATGGCGATTGGCTTTAGTGCAAGTGGGAGATTGATAGTAGTGTGCATACAAGCCAATCATGTATGATGACAAAGCACATACTTTGTAAACAATCTTATTTATTTATTAATAAAATATTCATTTAAGGCATATAATTATCTACATGGTGCTAGTTTTTTATAATATGTAAATAACCCATAGTTTTAAGCAATGCTTTTAGAATCATGATGAGATCATGATAATGAGATCTAAATTCTTAGAAAGCTTAAAAACTAAAATAGTTCCCAATTGTGGGATTACTAAAATGGAGATTAGTAAATCCGGATAGATCGGTACATATATTGCTTGCTCATTGGATGAGGATGACTGATCTCATGGTCATTTGTGTGGAGACACTAAAGCAAGTATGTAGGTGCTTATTGAAGAATAAGTTCACTGAACGTGACTCGCTATGGAATACCTAATGGAGTTTTACTCGCCTGTCAATAGGAATTCCTAATGTGATAGTAGTACATGTGATCCTTGGACTTGAGATCATCATAGTATCTTGTATGTAACAAATTATACTTTGACTAATTCCTTAAGGCCTTTTAAGGCATATATAGGGTATGCTTGGGTGTAATGAGTTACATATGGAGATAATGAATGATCAATAAAGAATCTACCACCTCTAGTAAAAGAGGAGATATGTCTTATGTGATTCGTTAAATGACAACCCAGGAATCCTTGGCCAAGGTAGAATGAAATTAGAAAGAGGTTTCTAATTTGCATTATTTGGAGTTGTGCATTTTCTAATCGAAATACATATGATTAAATAAATTAAGACTTGACAGTAAATCCATGTCTTATATTTAATTGGGATATTGTATGGTCGAAGGATTGAATTGTACGGTAACTATTAACTCACAGGTACTTTTATGATTAATATTGAAATCTATATTATCTGGAAAGTCGTTGATCGCTAGGGAGGCTTATTCCTATTGTAGAATAAATATTATTTATTTAAATAGATTATTAGTTTAATTTGTTTATTTAAATAAGATTAGAATTGTTCTAATTGATTTATTCACAACTGGTTTAATATGGAGAACCTAAAGGGTCACACCATAAAAGGAAGAAGAATTATTTAAGAAGAAAATGGCATGATAGTAATAATGCATTAAGTATAATTAATTTAATCTATGATGATAGAATAAATTAAATAGCTTAATGTTTATTATTTAATATTTTAGAAATATTAAATATAAATTAATAAGAGGAGTCTTATTAATATTAATATTATTATTATTATTTTAATTCTAAAGGAGTTTAGGAATTAATATAATATCAGTACTCTCTCTCAATCCTAATAAAGATTAGGATATAAATTAATTAAAAGTAATTAATTAATTAATTAAATAAAATCCCTATTCTAATTGGATTAGGAGGGTTAACCTAATATCTATATAAGAGAGTCTTATATCAGAAATAAGGTACGTGAATTTTTCAAGAGTTGGGAGTACACATATTCTATAGAGATAGAAACAAGGGTTAAGCCAATAACCCATCTTACTGAGTTCTTCATCTTCCTTGGTGGATCACCGTTAGAGGCCAAACATTTGGGTGGCTGACATTGATCAAGGGAAGGAGCCACTACAGAGCAATCAAAGGAATCAAAGGAGTAGAACTTGTACCTGAGGAAGCTTGGATCTTCAAAGGTATAATTCTATTTTTCTCCTTCTTCATTCACTGATAATTGATGCATAAGAATGATCATGGTAATGGGTTTCTATAAATTTTTGAAAACCTAGTTTTTTACGCTTCCGCCCTATTTATATGATTTGATTGCATGATTGCGTTACGTATAAACCCAACACCGAGATAGTCCAATGATCAACCATTGTCCCTACCATCAGGATAGGCGCTGTTGCAAACTACCGATGTAAGTTATCATCAGGATAGGCATCGGGAGCATCCAATGAGGTAACTCGGCAAAAGAGATATATCCCCATCAGAGGAGCCTTCAGAAATGTACAACGACATCAGCCAAAAGAAAATTGCCCCTGATAGTAGCGACTGGGGAAACCATTGGTCTTAAAACCATGATAACAGCAAAGGCTATCTTAAAGAATGTCATCCCTAGCAGAAATATGGGAAACATTTCAGTTTATCTTCATCAAACAAGCATCAGCTACACCAATGGAAATCAGACCGTTGGAGTCAACACCAGCAAAGTACATCAGCAGCACTGATGAAAGTCAATCGTTGAAATCAGCCCCAACACAGGCACCGGTAAGGGTGAGCGATATGCGATGCGATGTGATATGCAATGCGATGTGATGCGATTTATGAAGCGATATACGATTTATAATGCGATGCGATGCGATTTGCGATACGATGCGATTTGAGATGCGATATGCAATTTGCGATACAAGATGCGATTTGCAAAAATATGTTAACATTCATTGCATTGCGATTTTCATTATTAATATCTTGTTATATTTTAAGTGTCTAGCAATCTTTATCCTGTTTATTCCATTAAATTACATAAATATGATAAAGAGGGGCATCTGTAGACACTCAAAATTTTAATTGCCCCAATACTAACACTATAGGAGGGCAAAACTGTCAATTAAGCCAACCCCAGTCCCGACACCAGACATCCAATTTAAATTCGGCCACTAATGCCGGTCCTTCAGCCTAAATCCGATCACTAATGTCGGTAAACCTAAATCCGACCCCCAATATCGGTCAACTCCAGTCAAATCCGATCACCAATATCGGTACTCTTGCCCACTCCGATCATTAATCGGACCGTCAATCCAGCTCCGATCTCAATATTGGGAAATCAGCTCAAGCCCGGTCACCAATATTGGGATAACCACAGCACCGATCAACCATATCAAAATGTTAAATCAGCCCCGGACAGCAACCCGAGAGGTACAGATCAGCCTCAGCAGCAACCCGGGAAATGCAGGTCAGCCTCGGCAGTAACCTGGGAAGTCAGGTCACCTTCAGACATAAACCTTAAGAATCATAACACCTCCAAAATAAAACTTAGCACACCCACGTCAGCCATAGAGGCAATACTGGGGATAAACAGACTCGAATGGGATCCAAGTCTTAGAAACAGCTCCCGAAAGTCAACTAGAGGGTATGCTGACACCAAGGGCAACCCCGGGGGGGGGGGGGAATGGTCATTTTTCCAAATCTCAGCCAATTCAGTCAAAATTAAGCCGAATTGATGCCACCAAGGTCAGAAAGAACCACAGCGGTGATCCCGGGTGAAAACTAGCACCAGACGGCTCGATGGATAAATTATGAGGAAACGAAGACCCGGTCATGAAATCACCTTGGGGGACTTAAAAAGGGTTAATACCAATGTCATTGTGACACTCACAGCGAGGGATTTCCAAAAAGCTATAGCACGCCCTAAACGGACGCTCCGATCAAAAGTTATGAAGTTTCGAACCTGACATTGTGTCACCCGGCATGAACGCACCTTGAGATGACCAAACCGAGCATGTAAGCCCCATTTAGGGGAGCTGCACCTCTACCTATGGGTGCCCTAGGTAGAGCCGCAACACCCTGGCCTATATATAAAGGTGCACCCCCGTTCATTTTCAACAATTTTGAAACGTAGCAAAGCTCAGCCTGTCTGATTTTCTGACATTTACACCTCTTCCAAACCCAAATATTTTTACTCCAACACGCAGATAGACCCACACACTATCACATATCAGAAAATAACCGGTAGATTTGGTCGTTTGAAGCCCACTAAGTGGCAAAAAGCCCGTATTACAGCCCATTGTAAGTATTTTTACAATCAGCAAGTCAATACTACTACTTTGCGCTGGTTTACACTGTGCACATCAAGTTTCGCTTTCTAAATATGCCCGGAACTTAGTTTTGTGGCCGTTTTCATCAAAATTTGGTACATTTCTATATATAAACATAGTTTTTTGCATTTTTACAACTCGAATTGACGATCCGTCAGCTCCAGCAGCTTCAATGCACTAGCACACACAATTTTGGCAACTTCGCCAGATTGGGTTATCTTCCTAGTCCGGGTTTAGGCCCTTTTTTGTATATATTTAACTGCAAATGTACTAACATTTCAATTCCGTTAAGCCCGATGTCAAATCCGTGGTAGTTTATCAGTTTTTATATATATTTACGCATATATAAGCGGTTTTCACCATCACTGGTACTCATATCAGTCTTGGATGACTACATTTCTGTCAATATATATATATATATATATATATATATATTTATATATTTTCACTCCGGCCTAGATTACTTCGGCCATTTTATCGCTTTTGCACACTTTGCCATACTGGGTGCTCTCCCCAGTCACTAGTTGACTACTTTTATGTCAATTTAATTCTAGTACGGGCACCGGCGTGAAAAAACATCGCCCTCTTTACTGTTTTTCTATATATATATATTTCATTTCTGTTAAGCTTGAATTATTTCGTGGCTATTTATAATTATATATATATATATATATATTTTAATTCCTGTCTGGGCTTGCGAGTGAAAACACATCGCTCTTTTACAGCTTTTGTATATTTATATATAACTATATATATATATATATATGTATTACTTTACTCCATCTATTCAACTGCTGCATTTAATATACATTTTTATATGAATTGGCATTGACATATCTGCGGGCAGACTAGATTTATCCAAATCTTACCAATTCTAGCTTTCAAACGGTTCAAACAAGTCCCGACAGAACCTGGAAGCTATAATGGCTGGAATTTCTTTAAATCTAGTTATTTTTATAGTTGTAGCTTTAAAAGTAAACTCGCGTCCCTTAGATCGCTATTTAGTGGGAACGAGACGCTTTGGCCATGCGCAGCCAGGATTTACTGATGGATACTTGGTTCCATTGCGATGTGAGGATGTATATATCTATTTCTGTGCAAATTTGAACTATGCAGGTTTATTGGCTACTCATATGTGAGCCTAGGAATCGTGGGATTCACGATCAAATCGATCGGGATCTGATTCCCATGATGGACAAACTCCAATTTACAGATGTACCCTGCCAGTTTTTCTGTAAAATGTACATACATAGACCTTAAAATGGTTATCCGAATTTAAGGTCTCGACATAGTGAAATATGGCTTGTAGTGGCAGCGTCCCTCCGATGGTTTTCATGCCCATGAGGAGACCAACACTTGTATTTATTTCTGCGGTTGAGGATGCTTCGCATCCCTGACACATAACCATTCACATGCAGCCTTAAGGCTATAAAGATAAAATTTGAAAGTATCAAAAGGCTTCAATTCCTATGTCAGCGTAGGGGTTTGACAAACAACTTTCAAAACATCACTGTCAATTTAATTTCAAAGCTTTTGCAAATATAATCAAAACGCTTTTTGCAAATCAAATCAAAGATTGATTTTCAAAATCAAATCAAACCTTTCGTATATAGGTTCAACGAAGCAAAGCACTACTTTCAATTAATCAAATCAAAAGGCCTAATTTTCAAAATAGCATTCACTCACGCATTCTAATTTTTAGAGGGACATATTGAAAAGATGTGGTAACAGTGTTTAAATAGGAATCGTGGGGTTCCTAACACCTTCCCCACACTTAACCAAGCCCCCGAGCTCAAAACTCCGATTTCAAAGATCAATTTTCGACAGTGTCCAGCAATTAGGCCTCGTTTAAATCAAAATCCAGTTGAGTGGTATAACCATTTTCAAATCTACCAACTGGCGACTCTGTTAAACAAATCAAATCGTCGACATTACATATGTTGGCCTCTTTCCTAAAAAACCCTTCAAAACGTTTTTCCTAAATAAAAAGAATAAGGGTAGAGATAACTTAGAAAGATCGATTTGAGAAAACCCGGGTTACAAACCGGCCCGCGGGATTCTTAAATTTTCCAACGTCAACAATTTGATATTGTAGTCTCATCTCTTCATTATCTAGTTTCATTCTAGGGATAATTAGAATTAGGTTAATTTCATAGTTTAATCATTTTATTAAATCATTCGTTTAAATAAGATTGAAATGGTTATGGGTTAGTGCTTGGTGAATTTTATTAGTTAATTCTCTGTGGGACGATACTTTACTTACTCTTTATTACTTGTTGACCGTGTATACTTGCACGCATATATTGATTGCAAAAACGACCAACAACGCCTCTTCTGTCTCTTCTATCTCTTTTGCTTTCTGGGCCACAGCAGCCTTCTCGTCTTCTCGGAGTTGGGTTCGAGGCGGTGTGCCTCCTACCCCCCTCTGATCTCTTCTATCTTTGCTGGCTTTGGAGACCAGATTTCGCTGCACGTCATCCTGATTTCCTACCTTGGACCCTGCCGAGTTGGTCTAGGGGCCAAGTCGCGTATGGATACTTTTGGACGGCCCTAATCTATCCTTCACCGAACCTTTTTGTTGAGCTGACGCTGTTGCCATCGGCTGTCCCATGCAAGAAGCAGTTTTATTATTCACCATGCTTTCCAACACAGTGATATGCTGGTTGTGATTGAGTACAACACTAGAGAGCCCTCATTCTAGCGCCAATGTTAACGTCAAGATCCGTCCACATGCTCCAATCATCGAAGCGCGTCCAATCCTGCACAAAAATGGGTAAGAACCAAAAGCTTGACGGCTTGGGCCGCTGGGGGATAGCTCCGGTGTGAGAATAAGTACAGGCTGAACAAGGTTAACAATGGAGACAATAAGCTCTAGTGCTGGAATGTAATGATAATATGTGTGTACCTTGGAATTAGGATCAAGCCATGTATTTATAGTGTTCTCACATCTTTGCTAGACTCCATCTCTAAATTGGATTAGGCTTCCCCCATATATCCTTCGATATTAGGATAACACCAAATCTCCTAGGATTTAGGAAGTTAAATCAATATTCAACTCCTTTTTCCATAATCATAATTCCCATATAATTAGGAGTTTCCCCAAGCAATCTCCTACATGGACTCAAATCGGCCCAACCATAACCGAGCCCAAATTGGGTCCTAAGACCTCAAATGCAGGACTAACAGTATGCATGTGTGTATGTGAGCATTATGTGACTCAAAATTATGTGATAGTAGCATTATTTATTTCGAAATTGCATTTATTTATATAAAATGTTTTTGTTGACATTTACATTCTTATACATTTTTGAATTACGATATTCTCCATTCAACTTATCCTCCAATTTCTCTTAATACATATTTTGCGATATAATAAAATTTGTCGCAAGTTAACCACATAATAAAATTCGTCGTAAATAAATGTTTCCCTGCTACCGTCACTAAAAGCAATATTTGTGTCGTTGAATGTGTATTAGAGGAATTGGAGGATGGGTGTGATGGAAGGGATCTTAATCCAACATTTTCTATGTACTTTGCTTATTTTATGATCAAAGTTTTGGTGCTTTCATTTTGATATATTGAGTGTAAATAGACCAACTTTAAAGGTTATTGTACATCTAGATAGACTAGATTCAGGTTAAATTTTACCAACCTTGAGTTTGAACAATTTTTTTGTATTTATATTTTTATTCATTTTAGTACTTGCTAGAGTTAAATACTTGATTCCATCTTTGAAGTGGTATACTGAATACGTCAGGAGTGTTTTGCAAATATATCTGACTTATTAAGTTTTTCAGTATTTGAATCATGTTATGTATTGCGATAAAAATTATATCCGATTTATAATTGCGAAACTTATCAATACATGAGATTAGTAAAAATTATAGGGGGTGTAGACACTCAAAATTTTTCTTGCCCCAATACTAACATTGTAGGAGGGCAAAACCATTAATCAAGCTAACCCCGGTCCTGACACCAGACATCCAATCTAAATCCGGCCACTAATGTCGGTCCTTCAGCCTAAATCCGATCACCAATGTCGGTAAACCTAAATCCGATCCCCAATATTGGTCAACTCTAGTCAAATTTGATCACCAATATCGATACTCCAGCCCACTCTGATCGTCAATTAGACTGTCAATCCAGCTCCGATAGTCAATCAGACCGTCAATCCAGCTCCGATAGTCAATCAGACCGTCAATCTAGCTCTGATAGTCAATCGGACTGTCAAACCAGCTCTGATCGTCAATCGGACCATCAGATCATCCCCGATCTCAATATTGGGACATCAGCTCAAGCCTGATCACTAATATCGGGATAGCCATAGCACCAATCAACCATATCAGGATGTTAAATCAGCCCCAGCAGCAACCCGGGCGGCACAGATCAGCCCCGACAGCAACCTGGGAAGTGCAGGTCAGCTTCGGCAGCAAATCGGGAAGTTAGGTCGCCATCAGACATAAACCTTAAGCATCACAACACCTCCAGAAGAAAACTTGGAACATCCACGTCAGCCACAGAGGCAATACTCGGGATAAACAGACTCGAATGGGATCTAAGTCTTGGAAACAGCTCTCGGAAGTTAACTAGAGGTCATACCGACACTAAGGGCAACCCCGGGAGGGGAAAAATGGTCATTTCACCAACTCTCAGCTAATTCAACCAAAATCAAGCCGAATTGATGCCACCAAGGTCAGAAAGAACCACAACAGTGATCCCGGGTAAAACAGCACCAGATGGCTCGACGGACAAACTGTGGGGAAATTAAGACCCGGTCATGAACCCACCTTGGGAGACTTAAAAAAGGTTAAAACCAATATCATTATGTAACTCTCAGTGAGGGCTTTCCGGAAAGCTGTAGCTCACCCCAAACGGACGCTCCGATCAAAAGTTATGAAGTTCGAACCTGACATCGCGTTGCCCGGCATGCACGCACCTCGAGATGACCAAACCGGGCATGTGGACTCCACTTAGGGGAGCCAGGCCTCTACCTACATCTTCCCTAGGTAGAGTTGTGGCTTCCTGCCTTATATATAGGGTGCACCCTCGTTCATTTTAAACAATTCAAAAACACAGCGAAGCTCTGCCTGTTCGATTTTTTGACTTTTAACACCTCTTCCAAATCCAAATATTTTTATTCCAACACGTAGATATACCCATATACTACCACATTTAAAAAATCCACCGATAGATTTGGATGTTTAAGGCCCACTAAGTGGCAAAAAGCCCGTTTTGCAGGCTATTGTAAGTATTTTTATGATCAAAAAGTTGCTATTACTTCTTTGCGTTGTTTTACACTTGCACACAAAGTTTCACTTTCTAAATATGCTCGGAACTTAGTTTCGTGGCCGTTTTCGTCAAAATTTGGTACATTTCTGTACATAAACGCAGTGTTTTGCATTTCTACAACTCGGATTGACGATCCGTCAGCTCAATCAGCTTCAATGCACTAGCGCACACAGTTTTGGCAACTTCGTGGGACTGGGTTATCTTCCCAGCCCGGGTTTGGCCCATTTTTGTATATATTTAACTGTATATATACTAACATGTCAATTCTGTCAAGTTCGGATGTCAAATCAGTGGTAGTTTACCGCATTTATATATATTTACGCATATATAAGCAACTTTCACCATCACTGGTACTCATATCAGTCCTGGTTGACTATATTTCTGTCAATATATATATTTATATATTTTCAATCTGGCCTGGATTACTTCGTGGCCATTTTACTACTTTTGCACACTTCGCCATACTAGGTGCTCTCCCCAGTCACTGGTTGACTACTTTTCTGTCAATTTCAATTCTAGTACGGGCACCGGCGTGAAAACCCATCGCCCTTTTTACTGTTTTTCTATATATATATATATATATATATTTCAATTCTGTCAAGCCTGGATTATTTCGTGGCTATTTAAAGTTTTTTATAAATATATATATATATATATATATATATATGTATATATATTTTAATTCTAGTCCGGGCTTGCGAGTGAAAACCAATTGCTCTTTTACAGCTTTTGTATATGTATAACTATATATATATATATATATATTGTTTTACTCCATCTATTCAACTGCTGCATTTAATATTCATTTTTATATGAATCGACACTGATATATCTGTGGGCGGACTAGATTTATACAAATCTTGCCAAGTCTAGCTTTCCAGTGGTTCAAACGGGTCCCGACAGAACTTGGAAGCTATAATGGCTGAGATTTCTTTAAATCTAGTTATTTTTAAAGTTTCAGCTCTGAAAGCAAACTCGCATCCCTTAGATCGCTATCTAGTGGGAACGAGACGCTTTGGCCACGCGCGGCCAGGATTTACTAATGAATCCTTGGTTCCATTGCGACGTGAGGATGTATATATCTATTTCTGTGCAAATTTGAACTGTGCAGATTTATTGGTTACTCATATGTGAGCCTAGGAATCGTGGGATTCACGATCATATCGATCGAAATCTGATTCCCACGATGGACAAACTCCAGTTTACAGATGTACCCTGTCAGTTTTTCTATAAAATGTACATGCACAGACCTTAAAATGGTTATCCGGATTTAAGGTCTCAACATAGTGAAATGTGGCTTGTAGTGTCAGCGTCCCTCCAATGGTTTTTATGCCCATGAGAGACAGACAGTTGTATTTATTTCTACGATCGAGGATGCTTCGCAACCCAACACATCACCATTCATATGCAGCCTTAAGGCTATAAAGATAAAATTTGGAAGTATCAAAAGGCTTCAATTCCTATGTCAGTGTAGGGGTTGATAAACAGCTTTCAAAACATCAATGTTAATTCAATTCAAAAGAAAAGCTTTTGCAAATCTAATCAAAACTCTTTTTCAAATCAAATGAAAGACTGATTTTCAAAATCAAATCAAACCCTTTGTATATAGGTTCAACAAAGCAAAGCACTACTTTCAATCAATCAAATCAATAGGCCCAATTTTCAAACAGCATTCACTCATGCATTCACAGTTTTACGGGAAATATTGAAAAGATGTGGTACCGTGTTTACACGAAAGTCGTGGGGTGCCTAACACCTTCCCCACACTTAACCAAGCCCCCGAACTCAAAACTCTGATTTCAAAGATCAAGTTTTGACAGTGTCCAATAATTGGGCCTCTTTCAAATCAAAACTCAGTTGAGTTGGTACAACCATTTTCAAATCTACCAACTGGCGACTCTGTAAAACGTTTAAATCATCGACCTGACACATGTTGGCCTCTTTCCTACTATTTCAAAATAATATATAAAGAAAATTAAATCTTTATTCATAAAAGTTGGGGTCTTACAAAATATCCCGAAAGAAATTTGAAAGTGTTGTAAAGGCATCAATATTATTTATCGGTAACATCTCACGAAATGCAATTGGCATCAACTTCTGCATGAATACATGACAATCGTGACTTTTAAACCCAGTAATTTTTAACTGCTTAAACTTACTATAACGAGTTGTGTTAGAAGCATATCCATCTAGGAGCTTCAATGCACTAAGCCACTTACAAATGTCTTCAACCTGTTGCTTGGTAAGATAAAATGGAGCTTTTGGTTTTTAGTTCTTAGGTCAGAGCCACAATTCCCGACTGATGTTCATTGCCTCCAAGTCTTTACGTGCTTTATTATAATCTTTTATTTTACCACTCGCATCTAGATCTGTGTAAAATAAGTTCTCGAAATCATTCTTCTCTGTATGCATGACATCTATACAATGACGAAGTGATAGTGTGACCTAGTATGGAAACTCAAACCAAATGGGAAAGTGTGTCCAGTTATGAGTTTTCCTATACCCTATTGTTCTCAACTTACCATACTCCTTCCCAGGCGGTGGAAATGTCAGATCATTTAGCCAGCCCAATACCTCGCTGCCCAACAAGCAGCCAACAACCCCATTCTTCTTTGTCTTTTTGTTCAATTATGTAGACATCTTTCTATAACTGTGCTCAACAGGCAAGAATCTACGAGTAGTTCCAAAGAAACTAGTTTTTTGCCCATGACGTAGTTGTGTACCTTGTACATCCCCCATACAGACTGGATATGGCAGCTTCCAGTGAGTCGTCCAACCACTGATCATCCCTAGTACCGAAAAGTCAGTAATAGTCCACAACAATGATGCCTTCATAACAAAATTCTGCCTGATAGCCTTATCATAACTCTGAACACTTGTTTCCCACAACATCTTAAGTTCATCGACTAACGGCCTGAGGTACACGTTGAAGTCTTTTGTAGGACTGTTATCCCCCGGTATGAGTAAAGTCAAAAAAAGATATGGATTCCTCATGCACATTGATGGTGGAAGATTATAAGCTACTATGATCACTGGCCAAACAGAGTAGGGCTGACTAAAATTATTAAATGGACAAAAGCCATATGTAGCCATGCCAAGCCTGACATTCCTAAATTCCTCACCAAATTCTAAAAACTGGCATCAAACTTCTGAAAGTAGTATGCATACAAGCCAATCATGTATGATGATAAAGCATATACTTTGGAGACAATCTTATTTATTTATTAATAAAAATATTCATTTATTAAAAGCATTTAATTATCTACATGATGCTATTTTTATAATATGTAAATAACCCATAGTTTTAAGCAATGCTTTTAGAATCATGATGTTGATCATGCTAATGAGATTTAAATTCTTAGAAAGCTTAAAATTAAAATAGTTCCCAATCGTGGGATTACTAAAAAGGGGATTAGTAAATTCGGATAGATTGGTACATATGTTTCTTGCTCATTGGATGAGGATGACTGATCTCATGGTCATTTGTGTGGAGACACTAAAGCAAGTATGTAGGTGCTTGTTGGAGAATAAGTTCACTGAACGTGACTCGCTATGGAATACCTAATGGAGTTTTACTCCCCTGTCAATAGGAATTCCTAATGTGATAGTAGTACAAGTGATCCTTGGACTTGTGATCATCATAGTATCTTGTATGTAATAAATTACACTTTGACTTATTCCTTAAGGCCCTTTAGGGTATATATATAGGGTATGCTTGGGTATAATGAGTTACATATGGAGATAATATATGATCAATAAAGAATCTACCACCTCTAGTAAAAGAGGAGATATGTCCTATGTGATTCGTTAAATGACAACTCAGGAACCCTTGGCCAAGGTGGAATGAAATTAGAAAGGAGTTTCTAATTTGCATTATTTGGAGTTGTGCATTTTCTAATCGAAATACATATAATTAAATAAAATAAGACTTGACAGTAAATTCATGTCTTATATTTAATTGGGACATTGTATGGTGGAAGGATTGAATTGTACGGTAACTATTTACTCACAGGTTCTTTTATGATTAATGTTGAAATCTATATTATCTGGAAAGTTGTTGATCGCTAGGGAGGCTTATCCTTATTGTAGAATAAATATTATTTATTTAAATAGATTATTAGTTTAATTTATTTATTTAAATAAGATTAGAATTGTTCTAATTGATTGATTCACAACCGGTTTAATATGGAGAACCTAAAGGGTCACACCATAAAAGGAAGAATAATTATTTAAGAAGATAATGGCATAATCGTAATAATGCATTAAGTATAATTAATTTAATCTATGGTGATAGAATAAATTAAATAGCTTAATGTTTATTATTTAATACTTTAAAAATATTAAATATAAATTAATAAGAGGAGTCTTAATAATATTATTATAATTATTATTATTTTAATGTCTAAAAGAGTTTAGTAATTAATTTAATATTAGTACTCTCATTTATTTCTAATAAGATTAGAAGACAAATTAATTAAATGAATTTAATTAATTATTCCCAATGTGGTGGGAAGCCTAAATTAATTAAATGAGTTTAATTAATTAAATAAAATTCCATGTCTAATAGAATTAGAAGGTGACCAATATCTATATAAGAGAAGTCTTATAATAGATATCAGTTGATGCAATTTCAACGGTTGGAGAGTACTCCATTTCTATAGAGGATAGAAAACTAAGGTTTAGCCAAACACCCTCCTTCTTGATAATTCCTCTTTCTTGGTGGATCATCTCTAGAGGCCAAACACTTGGGTGGCTAACGTTGATCAAAGGAAAGAATCTAACCCGAAAATTCAAAGAGATCACGAAGAACAAGGAGTTGAATTCGTACCTGTGGAAGCTTCGTTCTACAAGGGTATGATTCCATAACTTCTTATTTATCGTTTTAAATTAATAATTTACATAAAGGATGATCCGGGTAATGATTTTGTAGAAATTTTTTAAACTCTGATATACCATGCTTCCGCTAATTTTTGCAATTTGATTGCGTCACGATTTCGTACAAACCCAACAACTTCTTCCATTCATCTCCATCTGCAGGGTAGGTCAGCTGACCAGGCACGACATCCCTTGTTCTATGTCAACTCATATGCTCAGCAGTGTCCGAAGACATGAATAATCGTTGCAACCTCGACGCAAGAGGAAAGTACCGTAAGATCTTCTTTGGAACATGTTTCTCCTTCCCCCCACTTTTTGTCGTCTTGTACCTAGGCAAGTTACAGATATCACACTGCACCTTATCTTTGTCCTCCCCATAGTATAACATGCAGTCATGCTCACAAGCATCGATCTTCTCATACCCGAGATTCAACCCCTTAACCATCTTCTTCACTTCATAGTAATTCGCGGGTAGAGTATTATTCCTAGGTAAGAACTCGCTGATAATATCAAGCAAATAATTGAATCCTCTCTCACTGCAGTCATGCTTATTCTTGAAGTGTAAAAGCTTCGTCACTGCAAAAAGCCTGGTGTGCTTGTCATTTCCAGGATACAATGGAACCCCCTAATTCAGATATCATCATGTAGAAGGCAGCTGCTGAATCATTTAGCTTTTGCTGAGCACTACTTGACGCATGCTCTTTTTAGCCCAGTCAATATTAATAGGGCCATATGATAAGTAGGTTTCATACCTACGAATTGATACCAGTTAAACCGAAGATGTTGCTACTTCAAGTACTTTTTAGGTTCTATTTCATGCATTTGCATTAGTTTATGTGCAGGGAATGGCCAGGATGGAAAGCGCAGGGAAATGAGGGCTTTAAGGAAGAAATCTGCACAAGTCTTGCAAACTTTACCAAGGCGCAATTTTATAGCTAGCAAACCTCGCCTAGGCGCAGATGTGCTGGGGCGAACTTCTTCAAGAGGGAAAACTCGCCTAGGCGAGTTTCGCGGCAGATTGGATTTTTGTTTCCTTGTTTAACTGGGATTCTGCTGAAAAGAAAGCGGAGGTTTTGGCTCGTGATTAGGAGATGATATAAGGCTAATAGAGAGGCTTATATGGGATATACAGAGACATTAACAAACCCTAGTTCGTGAAAGTTGATACGTGAGGAGGATTGAAGCAAGGCGAAGCACAACGAACACAAGGCGAACGTGAAGACGGGTAGTGATATAATTTCAGAATCTATCTTCTCTCTTCTTCTATACTTTGTATTCAGAATGTTATTTACTTTGTGGATTATGGTTTTTTCTTCAGCTATGATGAACAAATTTGCTATTTAAGTTTACAACGGATCTTATTATGTAACTAAGAATTGACATGTTTTCACTTTAGCTTATGTATATTATTTTTAGATTATTTACAATGGTTTGCGCTTAATTTATATTATTACTTGATCACCAATTACTTGTTATCCCATATGAACTCGAGAGATGACATATGGGATTAGAACTGATCATAGTGACGTATGTTTGTGATTTCTACAGTAAGTTGGAATTCATAATTCATGTGTAGGATAGAGATATCTATGCATCATGCGTAATCTGAAAAGAACTTGATTCTAAACCTTTTTTCAATTATAATTCACATAGAGATATAGTGAGTTAGCTAATTAAGGTGTCTTGCTTAATTCTATCAATTGTGGATTTGAATGAGTATGGATGTAATGCATTGAGAGATGGTTATATCTACTTTTCTGTTCTTGGTTAATAATCTGGAATAATTGATATAAGTTAAAAGGAAGTATGACATTCGAAGTGAAACAATAAGTGAAGTTGTAGGCTTAATTCTCTGTAAACTTGTTAAATTCTTGAACTAGTGTTAATTATAGTCTGAGTAGTAGTTTTTCATAAATATCATCATTTAATCATTGGTTTAATAAAATTAAAATAGTATAAAATTTATAATTGTTCGGATAAATTGTAATTATTGTCTCTATGGGAACGAAACTTTTCTTATCATTATATTACTTGTTGATCACGTACACTTGCATGTTGTGCGTATAGATTTTACCCAACAAATTTTTGGCGCTATTGCCGGGGATGGTAATTGCATTTATTACTTACAATATTAGTTTAATTAGATCAGTTTTAGTTAAACCTATATATATTTCTATTCTTATTTTTGTTTTATTTGTTATTTCAGGTAATCTCGAGTAGTGCATGCAAACTCGATCAAAGAAGCCAGATTTGTTGCCTTTAGAGGACGACATCGACAAACGGTTTCAGCGGTTAAGTAAGTGTGTGACGCCCCCAAAATAGGTTCAGTACACAACCCATTCTGAGTCGCCAAATACATGGTACAAAATTCAAATACAAATCTTTATTATGTTAAACGATCGTGCAAAATACGACCACACAAACTATGAGCTTTAATACAGATCGTATATAATACAAAAATATAAACACTCAAATTAGTCCTCATTACAATTATTATCACACTATTTTACAAAATAGTGAGGACTATTACAGCTCTATCTCGGACCATCACTCCATTCCCCGACTAGTCCCCGCGATATTCTCATTTCCTGAAGAGAATAATGGAAGAAAATGGTGAGCTCAACTAGTCCAGTAAAGAATATTATGACTAAGATAATGTAGAACAAATTATCCTTAGTCCTCAACAGGGAAAAATATGATAGGATACAATAGACAACAAGTTTTAGATCAACAACTGCAGCAGAAATAACAATCCATTAGAAGAGTCAAGTAGAGAATGATGTCTACTATCTTCTATGATTTAAAAGTTCATCATCAATATTTTATCCCTAAAATACCAATCAATAATATTTTCAATCAACGAATTATCAATGCACTACGGGCCAAAGATATTCGTTTGTATCACCAGTGGTCATGATCATGCCAAACACTTTTCCATCTTTGCACTACGGGCCAAAGATATTCATAAATCAACTGTTCATCTTTGCACTACGGGCCAAAGATATTCATCAATCAATAGTTCATCATTGCACTACGAGCCAAAGATAACTTTCATCATAATTTAAGACTGAGGATGATGAAAAATGATATAAAGAACGAATCAAGTGAAATAAAGGATAAATATTAGAGATTCGTAATTTAATTTATCCAAGTTCAAGAATGTTCAATAATAATCAATTGTGGAGCAAAATTCAAGAATGAAGATCAAAATATGGATCCAATTTCAAGAATAAGATCTATAAAAGATAACTTGGACAAAGATTTTTTTTTTTAATTTTGTCATGAATAGTATCCTGTGAATAGTACTATATGAATAGTACTCGAATGAATAATATCCCGACATGAAAAAAATTAAATTTCAATAAGAAGTTCAGACTAATATTCCAATGAAATAATATTAGATGAAGCGAAAATATTAAGCAATTTCTATTCATTTAAGGAATTATAGAAGCAATACTTATCATAGTAAGTTTAGAGTTAGGAATCTAAAATGAGATAATATACGAAACTATAAATGGATTTTCACCCTGTCATGCGGTAGTCCGCGTAGACAGATCATTTCCACAATTTAATAAAGAATGAATACAAAGGGTTATTCACCAGGCATGCGGTAGTCCGCGTAGATAGGTTATTCCCACAAATTAATAAATAATGAATACGAAGGGTTATTCGCCATGCATGCGGTAATCCGCGTAGATAGGTTATTTCCATAGATTAATAAGGAATAGAAGGACAACCCTTAAAAGTATTGAAAGAAGATAACATCAGTTACTAGAAAAATAATATCATTTACCTTAGTAGGAAACTAGATTTGACTGGTATACCGGATATTATTTTGAAAAAATCTTGGACTATAAACTACACACAAAGTATCCTTATACTCACAAGAAATACTCGCAATATTGTAGAGGAAGAATTTCTGCTATTGGAATGGTGTACCTCATCTTCTAAAGGAGCATTCCTGTAATAATTCGGATATTTATATATTATTAAAATAAGAAAAGTAATAAATAATTTTTTTATATGTTAGGTGTGTTTGATTTCATATATGTTTATATGTGGTAATTACGTGATGGATTAGATGCGTAAAATAAATATGGAACATATATATTTATTTTAAAGAATAATATTTAATAATTATAATTAGCATGAATTGGTTACGAGATGATATGGGAAAGGTAATTCACTAATTAAAATTTGCGGATTACAACGTTTATTTTAATTAAATAAATAAATAATTTTTTTTATAAGAATGGTTATATTACAATAAATTACTTGTAGCATGAATAATAAAATAATATTTAATATTAAGCAAAATGAATGTAAATTAAATTCATATTAATTAAAGTAAGGAATATATTAAATTATATATTTGTAATGTGAATAAATTGAATAAAAACAATTTATGGAAAGAATAAAATAATTATATTTATTTATACAAGTTAGTTGTATACATTAAATATTTGAATTAAAATAGTTGATTAAATATTAATTATTTTAATATTTTTGTTACATTAAATAAATTATTTTATTTAATGTATTAGTTTCATTTTTATTGAAAAGATGAAGTAATTATAATTTATTAATGTATCGTGTATAATATATAATGTAATGTATGTGATATATGTGTAGTAAGCAAGAGGTGGGAGATAATTAACAACAGAAGCTAAGTCAGTTAGAATTGCTAGCAGGAGGTGGGAGTTTGTGAGCATGAGTTGTTAGTATATGGCTAAGTCTTGTAAAGACAAGGAGGAGCTGTAAACTTAACAGAATATTAGGAGTATACTCAGTAAAGCTATAGGACACCAAGCAAAGCTATAATATATATATAGAAACGAAGATCTTGTTACTTTTATTTCCTCTTCCGTTCCATAACAAGCCTCACCTTCAATTCCTATATCCTCATATTGCAAACAACTACACCAAAGTTTAAAGAAGCTAGAACTGTAAATTGAAAGTAAAGAAGGATTGAAGCTATGGACTGAAATTGTGTAATCAATTGGAAGCTATTCAGAGGCAAGGATTAAGCATTCAATAAAAGTGTTTCAAACCAAGTAAAGGTAATTTTATATTATGCATATTCGTTGGTATATATGAAATGGGTTATTTGTAAACGAACTAGTAACTTGATTTGGTATCTAATTAGATTGTAAATTGAGATATATGTATTGGCTATGTATATATTAAAGAGAATTAAGAATGTTACATATTGGTTTAGAAAGATTAAAAAGTTAGTAAAGTAACTTAT
The DNA here is from genome assembly GCA_020205555.1 of Panax stipuleanatus. Lineage (NCBI taxonomy): Eukaryota > Viridiplantae > Streptophyta > Magnoliopsida > Apiales > Araliaceae > Panax > Panax stipuleanatus. The sequence goes on from CM035124.1 coordinate 96,695,492, forward strand.
GTATTAGTGTATACATGTATACTTTTCGTTAAGAATTGATGGTTGTGGACTGAGGTAGAGATATGGAGCTTAGGTATTGTTGTACGGAGTAATAAGGATGGAAAATTTGGTTTAGAAAGCAAACGAAAAGCTATGAAATCTGATTTTAAAAGTGGTGCACGTGACATGCTTGTAAAAAGTCCTCTAAGGACTGTTTTAGCTAAAAACAAAGAATTAAGTGAAGCCAAGACTAGATATATATATATATACCTGTTATACATAGTTAGTTTAAGAGTTTGGGTGAATCGAATCTATAAAGGAAGCTATTTCCAAACAAAAAGAAATGCCAAAAATAGTTACAGCAGGGCTGTTTTGGGGCTTGGTTAAGCCTGTCTATAATGCCCGAATTAGATGGGTTATATTTTTTAAAAATACCTTACTATACCATCTACAACATATTTAAATTTTATTTCGATCGGAGTTATGGTTTAAAAGTTACAAAATCGCAAAGGTGGCTGCTTGATTATATGAGATGCAGGCAGTTGGGGCCGCACTGGGCGCGCTGGGCGCACGCTGGGCTCCCTGGCCGCACGCCGCTAACACTAGCTGCACGCTGTCGACGCTGGCCACACGCTGTCGACGCTGGCCGCATGTTGTCGATGCTGGAGGCACGCAGGCTCGCTGAGCGATGCTAGACGATGCCGAACGCAAGTCGGGGCGTGTTTGGCGACGCCGAGCGTCGTTGTACGTGTCAAACATGTCATGGTTATTTCGTCGGGACGTTTCATGATGACATGTAACATTTTGGACATCGTTTCAAAAATGTTCCAACTTATAAAAAAGTCAAATATCATAAAGAGTGTAATGGTAAATAAAATCACATTCAATATGTAAACTAACTAAATTAAGAAGATGCTATGTAACTCGGAATTAAGCAAGAATACATGAGATGTTTACGTAATGAGTTTTGAATGATTGAAATACATTATAAAAACTATAAATATAATGTATTGATATTACTAAGACTATTTTGAAGCATTTTGAGCATGAACTTATTGAAAATATTGTAAATCATTAAATGAGTTAGTAAACTCTAAAATAAAGGTTAGCATGGATGGGCATCTAATATTGAAACTATTAAGCCAAGTTGAGACTATTAAGCCTCAATAGGCTGTTTTGGCATCATGAGGGAAAACAAAAATATCTAATGCATTAGTGTGTCGAAATGAAGCTATAAATTATTTGAAAAGCTAGAAATTAACCATACAAGTGAAAAATATCTTCAAAGCATGAAATGAGCTACGAGATCATTTTATATACTAAAAGTTATATAAAAGATGCATGGAATGCTCATGGATTAAGTTCCTAGTAGATTACAAATTATAATTGAAATATGTTCGCATAGTACAAGCATATCAAAGTTTATTAAAGAGAAAATGGGTATTGTAAGGAAAAGGATGAGGTATTTGAAAAATATATAAAAGTTTCTCAAAAAGTAGAAACATAAGTGAATAAAGTAGCTAATGTGAATATTCAATCTATGATTGTGCAAGTTATATGTTATGAATATGTGCCTAATACAATTATATATGTGAATATAATTGTATAGGATCTGTGAAAGGAAAGTTAAGCTGAATTTTTGTCAATAATCTACAAATAAGGCAAGTATCAAATTCTTACTCTTTATTGAGCAAATATCTAGAATTGACCGTATTGATCAAGTTCTATCCATTCTTACAAATATCTTGAGCAAGTATTCTTATTTTGTTTACTTTTAGCAAGTATCCTAACTTACACAAATTCTATATTGTGCAAGTTATCTATAGTGGTATGTTTATACAGGTTTTCTAACTTGTGTAATTCTATTGATTATTCAAATTCTTTCCATTGTCTTAACAATTATACTATATTGCAAATCTGGGAATATTATTGATTTAGGTAGAACGTTTCATCCAAATTATTTTGGTTTGGAATTCAAGGCTGAGAACGAAAATCCCTTATTTGGGAAAACTTTTAATATGCCGAAAAAGGCAACGAAAACAAACATGTAGTGTTGATCAACGCAGGGCATAAAGGGCTGATCACCCATCGTGCCCGAAAGTTGGTCAGTTAAACAGTTGAATTACTGTTATACCAATTTATAGCAAGAAAAATAATGTTCAAGGTCAACGGACTAGCTCAGCATCTATAGTCACTACGTCGTTTCAAAAATATAAGCGACTTGATATGTTATTCGAGAAATTATTTCCATAGCTTCACAACTATCGACCCGTTGTAGAAGTATTCTTAAAGAAAACTATTTAACTCTTTCATATACTATTTATTGCATGTTATTACTTGCTGAGCAATTGAATGCTCATTTTTTCTTTGAAATTAAATATTTACAGTGAAATCTGAGCGCATAGAAGGATCTGGCAAAGACAAGGGAAAGAAGAAGGTGGATGAGTAACTGCTATCCGTAATAATTAGACGTTCTATAATAAATAGACTTTTGTATGAGATATTACTTTATCTATCATGTATAAAGTATTTAAAGATTCTCGTACCTGGGTAGCAAACTCTGATGTAATATCTCTAGTATTTTATATATTAAGCAGGTTGAATGAATGGTATCGTGAAGCACCAAGTACAGGGTTGCAAGTTCCCGAATTTGGGACCGTCACAACTTGGTATCAGAGCTATAGGTTAGAAACCTTAGTTGGGGATACCTTAGGCTAGATAGAAGCGTTGGAAAATAAATAACTCAATTAGAGTTTAAAGGAAATGAATTGAGAAAATTCATTATAAAATAAATAAAAATAACTTAAATGAAACTACTATTTGTTATGTGTATATAAATTGTTATTGTGTACTAATAAAGTTAATTGTGTGTTTGTAGATGTCAACTAAGGGAGAAGTCCAGGACATTCCTATTGTGCAGGAAGAGTTGATAGTTCCACCCTCACTAGTATCTCAGCCAGTACCAGAAACAGTACCGGTTGTTTTGTTAGAAAGTGATTCTGATTCTGAAGAGGATTCTGAGGAGGAACCTTTTGAGGAAGAATCCGAGGATGGTGTGGGATTGCCATTTGGAGTAATTAACAAGCTGAGGGGTTTAGGCAGCTACAGGGATGTTAGGAAGAGGTGCAACGGTTGAAGCTATACCAGCCATTGCTGTTCCAGTTACAAATTCACCAGTTGGGGAAGAGCTAGGGAATGCATATAACAATCCCGAAATGGACGAGGCTTTAGTGAATCTAGGACCATTGGTTCATTATCTGTTAGACAGGGACACTGAGATAAGCACTCAACTTCAGGAAGCTGAAAGTAAAGCTCAATATTATGAGGCAAAGGTGCGAGATATGCAAGTGGCATTACATGAGTTAAACAATGTTAAGGATGTGGAGAACTTGGAACATCGAAGGACTAAGGAGCATGCTCAAAATCTTAGGTAGGAATTGTGCAGAGTTAAAAGGAAAGCGGACTTGATGAACCACTCCTATACAACATCTATGGAGCGTGTTCAAGACAAAGTCTGGGCTTATCCGAATGAGTTAGGATAATTTTACAACTCCATTTCGCGAGCTCGTGTAATTTCTATCACCGAGGATAAGCGTGTGAACACCTTGGACACTGGATTGGCATAGGACCAGAAGTGATGTGTTAGTATATGTATGTAAATATATGTTTGTATATGTGTGACTATGAATCCTAGCTTTTGGTATTAATAGCGGGATATCTTTTGTAACTCTAATATAATTTAAGAACTAGACTATATAGGTTATATCTTTTGTATGTAATAGAAAATATGGAAGCAAGTATTAGCAAGTGCTATGCTATGAAAATAGCAAATAGATATGAGATATTATGTAAAAGGGATGATGTAATTAGAAGCATATTAATATAGAATATTATTGAATATATTTTGCAATGAATGAAGTTATTAGAATAAAATGAGATTATTTTAGAATAAATAATGATTTAATGATAATGAATTACTTTATTATTAAATAGAAAAATACCGCCAAAGGAACGAGGTAGAGGAAGGCCACCAGTAAACAGGAATAGAAATGAAGACGTAAGAAATGAAAATGAAAATAGGGCTGAAGGAACAAAATGAAACCTTATGCAACAGTTCGTAGATTTACTAGTAGGAGCCTTTCAAAATAGGAATCCTCCTAACCCTCATGCCAACGTAAACCCGCCGGCAGCACTATGTAGCTAGCTTTAAAGACTTCAAAAGTGTGGGACCGCCTGAGTTCAGGGGAGCCATTGAGCCTATAGTGGCTCAATCTTGGATTAAGGAAATGGAAAAGGCGTTTGAGGTGGCCAGAGTGGGGAATGAGAAAAAAAGTTCTTTTGCTATATATATGTTGAAGCGTGAGTCCGATTTCTGGTGGGAGGCCAATAAGAATAGAGCTGGAACATGAGTAATTACCTGGTAAAGATTTAAAGAATTGTACTTTGAGAATTATTTCCCTTTAAGTGCGCTTAGTCGAATGGAAATACAGTTTTTAGAGTTGAAACAGGGAGACATGACAATGTCTCAATATGCTGCCAAGTTCAATGAACTGGCTCAGTTTTCTCCACACCAAGTGGACACAGAAGCAAGGAAGGCAAAAAGGTTTGAGCAGGGCCTGAAACCCTAGCTCTACAATAAGGTCGCGGTGTTACAGATTAGTTCTTTCGTATCAATCCTGGAGAAGGCTATTATAGCCGAAGGTGGAAGCGAGGCCATAAGTCTCTATAATAAGGAGCAGAAAATAAAAGTTAAAATCGAGGGAGTAGTCAAAGCTGAGGGAAACAGTGGAAGTGGAAAAAGGAAGTGGAACAAATTCAAAAATACTAATAATATACAGGGAGGTATAAAGAAGAAGATTGAGCAGTGTAATAAGTGCGGGAAAACTCATTCCGGAGAATGTTTGAAAGGGAAGCCAGTATGCTTTAACTGCAGGCAGGAGGGACACATCTCTCCTAATTGCCACAACCCAAAGAAAAACAACGGATGTTTCATCTGTGGATCGACAGACCATATGGCTAGGAATTGCCCAAAGAAGAGAACCGATGGGGGAAATACCAGTGTAGGGGATAGAACTGGACAACTAGCTATAATCGGTCCAACTCTACCAAATAGACTAACCTGCGAGGACCTTCAATATGACGGTCCAAGATACTATAGCAGTCAGGGATGGAGTTCTAGGTATCTTTCCAATCAATTATATAAATGTATATGTTTGATTTGGAAACGGATTATTTCTCCTCGAATACTAGAATTGTGCTAGAATATTCACGTGTACCTTTAGAAACCCTTGAGTACAGTTATAAAGAATTATATATTCAGAAAAAGAAATGGGTTAATATAACTCGTTAATAAAATAATTTTGAAGGAGAAATTTGAGTTCTGATAATAACAGGGTCAAATCATATTGGTTAAATAGAAAATGTTAAATTCGAACGTATCGAATCGAGATTCGCATTTTTACGACGATTTTCGGAAGTGCATGCAAAAGCCAAAGATAATGCATTGAAGTTGAAACAAACGCCAGCCGCGAGTAGAATTCACATATAAAAATAATTGCACGATAGTTATTCGCATGATGAATATGGCCAAGAACCATTATATGATATAAGTAGTCTGCAAGAATCGATCAGAACATGGAGCCGTTCAAAGGAAATATGCTAATGGTCCTCATTCGTTCGTGTAGTTTTGTTTTCACGATTTCGGGGATGGAATCTTTATAAGGGGGGAAGAATGTAACAATCCGGATAAGTAGATATTATTAAAATAAGAAAAATAGTAAATAATTTTTTTATATGTTAGGTGTGTTTGATTTCATATATGTTTATATGTGGTAATTACATGATGATTTAGATGCGTAAGATAAATATAGAACATATATATTTATTTTAAAGAATAATATTTAATAATTATAATTAGCATGAATTGGTTACGAGATGAGATGGGAAATGTAATTCACTAATTAAAATTTGTGGATTACAACGTTTATTCTAATTAAATAAATAAATAAATATATTTATTTGATAAGAATGGTTATATTATGTGACGCCCCTAGAATAGGTTCAATCCACCCAACCCATTCTGAGTCGCCAAACACGTGGTACAGAAATCAAATACAAACTTTTATATCATACAGTCGTGCAAAATACGACCACACAACTGTAAGTGTCAATACAAATATGTAGAAAATATATTCACTCAAACTAAGTCCTCATTACAATTATTATCACACTATTTTATAAAAATAGTGAGGACTACTATTGCTCCTAACTATGTTCATCACTCTGCTCCCCGACTAGTCCCTGCAACATTCTAATTTCCTAAAAAGGACAATAGAATAAAAGGATAAGCTCAACTAGCCCAATAAAGAATATTATGACTAAGATAATGAAGAATAATTTATCGTTAGTCTTCAACAAATCAGATAAAATATTATGGACAACAAGTTTTAGATCAACAACTGTAGCGGAAGTAACAATGCATCAGAAGAGTTTAGTAGAAGATGATGTCTACTATCTTCTATGATTTAAAAGTCCATAATTCAATATTTTATCCCTATAACATCAATCAGTATATATCTCAAATCAAATATTCATCTTTGCACTACGGGCCAAAGATATTCATTTGTATCACCAATGGTCATGTTCATCTCAACACTTGTCCATCTTTGCACTACGGGCCAAAGATATTCATCAGGTAATTACTCATCTTTGCACTACAGGACAAAGATATTCATCAAGTAATCATTCATCTTTGCACTACAGGCCAAAGATATTCAGTTATATCACCATTTAGGATTGAGGATAATGAAAAATAATATAAATAACAAATCCAGTAAGATAAATGACAAAAATTAGGGATTCGTAATTTAGTTTATCCAAATTCAAGAATACTCCATAATAATCAATTGTAGAGCAAAATTGAAGAATGAAGTTCAAAACTTGGATCCAATCAAAGATAGGAACCATAACAGCCAACTTGGACAAAGAAAAGAAAATTTAATTTTTTCGTGAATAGTACTGTATTTATGAATAGTGTCGTATTCATGAATAGTGCCGTATACGTGAATAGTAACCCCAACATGAAAAGATAAAAATTTCATAATAAAATTCATACCAATATTTCGGTAAAATGATATTGAAAGAAATAACATCATTTACGAGAAAAATAATATCCCTTATCCCAAAAGACAAGTACTTCTGACTAGAATATTGGATATAATGTTGAACAAAATTTGCACTGCTTATCCACTCTCAAATAATCTAAATACTCACAAAAACATGCTCGATATTAGAGAGAGAGAAAACTTTTGATTCTGGTGTGATTTTCAATTCTAACTAAGCACCCTATTTATAGGAAAATGCTTAGAATACCAATGCAGAAAAAATAAAATCGGACGCCTTTCTCTTTGACTTTTTTCATTTTTTAGCATTATAAACCAGCGGGGCCCACCAATATTCACCACCATTTCCCTTTTTCACGTTTTTGTTTTAAAAAACAATTATAGCCCCAAAAAATATTCAGATCCAATATTTCAAAACTTCAATAATTCATAATAAATAGTCCTTATATCAGAAAAATACGAATCTTATGTCCACTCCATATGAAATTTAATTCTCTAAAACTTTGTACAAGAAGGTTTTTCCAAATTCGAACGAAAAATGACCCAAATTTACATACGGACGAACTTGCAGGTTATAATCAAACTTCAGTCAAAAATGGGGCCCACCAACATATTTAACATATTTTTTGTAACAAAAATATTCTTGACCCAATTTGCTCTCTTCCTCCTCATTTTATTCATATATCGTGCATTCATTGTAAAAATATCGCCATTATTATATTATTATATTATTATATCATACACTTATAATGTAATATTACAATAATATATTTGAATGAATTATTTTATAGAAAAAGATAAAATATCAACTCTCAAAAATTGTCTCTTTATAAAATTCCTCCATTAAATAATTATTTCCTTATCATTTTTATTAATAATTAATTATTCACAAATAATATTACAGAATCACAATAATGACAACCTAGTTGTTCCCAGGAAAGAGGGGGTTTTTCGATAAGGATTTCTCCTTACTGGCGAGCAATTAGATTAACTAACTCCTTTCCTAGACAGAACTTTCTAGACATTGCCAATAATGCTGTCTAATAATATTATTCAAATAATTTGAATTATTGATTTGATAATGTAAAATATTGTGCAGTGACAATTATTGAAATAACAATAATATAAAATACTGTGTAATACTGTGTGCTACTGTGCAACAATGCGTATTACTTTATTTTAACCACCGGATATTTCAACAGTGTTAACGGTAACCTTTACGCCATTATTTATAAAAATCTTATTCTTGTCATTTTTTTTCATCCGACAGTTTTTCGTTATAGGGCCCACAAATGGTTGCGCCGTCGTACGAATATTCCCCGACAACAAGAATATTCCACGACCAAACGAATATTCTCCGACAACAATGAATATTTTATAATCACTTGCTTATTTTGAAATATTTGCGCATTTTCGATTCTAACTCCCAGGTCATTTCCTCAATAGCATGGTTCATCCACAAAACTTTGACTTGTGGTATAACCTTTGTGCACATGACATGTTCCTTCCTATCCAAGATCTTGACAGGTACCTCCTTGTACGTTAAATCTTCTACTATCTCGTCTGGTTCTAACTCAATAATGTGGTTCGGGTCTTTCACATATTTACGTAGCACGGATATGTGAAAAATATTATGAACACGAGACATGCTTGGAGGTAATGCGAGTCTATAGGCCACATTTTCTACTTCATCAAGAATCTCAAAATGGACCAGTAAATCGTGGGTTAAGCTTCCCTCTCTTCTCGAATCTCGTAACTCCTTTTCATAGAGCAACACGTAACAATACATGATCCCCAACATTAAATTCCACGTCCTTTCGATGAAGACCCGCATAACTCTTTTGTCGATCTTATGCCGTTTGTATACGTTGTCGGATCATTTGGATCTTTTTCGTAGTCATACGTACCAACTATGGTCCCAACAATGTTGCCTCACCCACCTCATCCCAGCATACTGAAGAACAACACTTTCGCCCATACAACGCCTCGAATGGAGCCACGCCTATACTTGCCTGATAACTGATGTTGTAGGAGAATTCCACCAATGGTAGGTACTTCTCCCAACTCCATTTGAAGTCTAGAACACAGAGTCTCAATAGATCTTCAAGAGTTTGAATAGTCCTTTCTGATTACCTATCCGTTTGAGGATGATATGCTGAACTGAATCGTAAATTCGTGCCCATAGCTTTCTGCTAACTAACCCAAAATCGTGAAGTGAATCTTGGGTCACGGTCCGAAACTATGGATACTGGCATGCCATGCAACCTCATAATCTTATTCACGTACATACGAGCAAGATGTTCAAGGGAATAAGTTTCCCGTATCAGCAAGAAATGAGCAGACTTGGTTAATCTATCAACAATAACCTAGAACGCATCTATGCCTTGAGAAATCTTGGGAAGACCCGTAACGAAATCTATGATAATGTGTTCCCACTTCCATTTTGGAATCTCAAGTGGTTGCAATGGATCCTTTGGCACTTGATGCTCCGCCTTGACACGTTAACACGTTAAACACCTCGATATAAACTCCGCGATCTCTCTCTTCATATTGCTCCACCAAAATGTATGTTGAAGATCAAGATACATTTGGTACTCCCAGAATGGATTGCAAACGGTGTGTTGTGTGCCTCTATCATGATTTTATGTTTTAAGTCAGAATCGTTAGGAACACAAAGTCTGGAGTTGACTCGAAGTATTCCTTCTTCATCGATTCTTGCTTCTAGAATAACACCTTCTTGAACCTTCTTCCTCATCTTCATCAGCTCCGGATCTGTAACTTGAGCAGCTTTAACTTTATCTATTAAATCTGGCTCTACGCGTATATTTGACATCATCACGTGGGTCCCCGGAGTGTTGAACTCTATCTCCATCTTTTTCAAGTCACACAGAATAGGCCTTTGTGTTGACAGCATCGCACTCGTTCCCGCGTATGATCTTCTACTCAACGCGTTAGCTACCACGTTCGCTTTACCAGGATGGTATTGGATCGTATGGTCATAATTTTTCAACAGCTCAAGCCAACGTCGTTGCTGTATGTTGAGTTCCTTTTAAGTGAATAAATATTTAAGGCTCTTATGATCCGTATAAATCTCCACTCTTCCTCCATACAGGTAGTGTCTCCAGATCTTCAACGCAAAAACGACTGCTGCCAACTCTAGATCATGAGTAGGATAATTCCTCTCATATTCCTTGAGTTTTCGCAAGGCATAGTCTATGACTTTCCCATGTTGCATGAGAACACATCCTAACCCTTTGCCCGAATCATCACTTTGGATAACAAATCCATTCGAACCAGATGGTATTGTCAGAATAGGTGCCGAGATAAGTCTCCTCTTGAGCTCTTGGAAGGTCTTCTCACATTCCTTGCTTTATATTAATTTTGTATCTTTCCGAGTCAGCTAAGTTAACGGAGTAGCGATTCGAGAAAATACTTCCACGAATCTCCTATAATAACCAGCTAAGCCCAGAAAGCTACGTACTTCGGTCACCGAATTCGGTTGCTCCCAACTTTGTATTGCTTCAATCTTCGTCGGGTCAACAGATACTCTATATTTTGATACCACGTGCCCAAGGAATGCAACTTCCTCAAGCCAAAACTCACATTTTTTCAACTTGGCATATAACTTGTTATCACTAAGCCTTTAAAGTACCAGCTTCAAGTGGTGCTCATGATCTTCACGACTTTTGGAATAGATGAGGATGTCATCAACTAAAGACAACAACGAACTGATCCAAATATTCCTTCAACACATGGTTCATCATATCCATGAAAGTAGCAGGAGCATTAGTCAATCCAAAAGACATGACTAAGAATTCATAATGCCCGTACCGAGTTCTGAAGGCAGTTTTTGGAATATCCTTAGTTTTAATCTTCAGCTGATGATATCTAGAACGAAGATCGATATTTGAAAAGAATTGTGCTCCTTGCAACTGGTCGAACATGTCATCAATGCGAGGTAGCGGATACCAATTCTTGATGATGACATGATTCAACTCCCGATAATCAATACAATATCGCATACACCCGTCTTTCTTTTTTGCGAATAAAATAGGAGCACCCCAAGGAGATGTACTAGGACGAATAAAATCGATGTCTAACAACTCCTATAGTTGGACCTTTAACTCCTGAAGTTCAATAGGAGCCATTCGATATGGGGTTTTAGAAATGGGTTTTGTACCAGGTTCAAGGTCAATAAATAATTCAACTTCACGTTCTGGGGGTAGACCAGGAAGTTCTTCGAGAAATACATCAGGAAACTCATTAACAACAGAAATATCATTCAAATCTGACGTATTCTGGTTTAGATCAGTGACATGGGCTAAGAAAGCTTGACATCCGTTTTTTAATAAACGAATAGCTTTAAGATTTGAAATGACATTGATTGATTTTAGTGGTTTGGTTGTTTGGATTCGCAGAACAGGTTGGTTAGGAATATGAAAACTAACAACCTTATGAAAACAATCATTTTTGGCATGATAAGTAATTAACAAGTTAATTCCTAAAATTACGTCAAATGCAAGTATTTTCAAAGATATAAGATCAACAAGTAGGGTGAGGGAGCCAATTTGAATCAAGAAAGATTTGTAAACTGTAAATGTAACGAAGGTTTCTTCCAACGGAGTCTCAACAGATAAGTTAAAGTCTAATTTCTCAGAAGTCAAGTTCAAACGGTGAGCACAAGTAGGTGAAATAAAAAATGGGTAGCACCGGTATCTAATAAGGTATAAACTTCGCAAGAGTTTAAGATTAGCTTACCCGTGATCACCATGTTCGAGTTCCTCGCGTTTTGGGCAGTCACGACAAAAGCTCTTTCAGGAACCGCAAACTTTGACTTGTTCGGGACATCCTTTGGAATCACCACCCCCGCTAGACTTAGTTTCGCTACATGACAATCTCGAGCTATATGACCTTTCTTTCTACAGTTATAGAACACCTTAAATTATTGTGGGCAGTTTGGACCGATGTGTCCCTCTTGTCCACATTTATAGCATATGACCGGTGGTCGTTCTCCTCTCCTAGAAACAGTTGATGTTGGTGCTGACGTCTTCACATTGTCATTGTTGTACCTTCTCTTTTTGAAATCTCCCCCCGATTCACTTCTTCTATTATCATGACCACGATTACCACCGAAGTGGTTACCGCTTCTGTCATGATACTTTCCTCCCCGCTAGTTGTCATTGCTCTGATGACTGCTGCCAGCGGTACGACCCTGGTTGTGGTCCCTTGGTTGAACAGACTCATTATCTCACTCTAATAATTGAGTCATGTTCACAACATCTGAATATAGAGAAAATTTGTGAGAAATGAGGTATTAACGAATTTCGAGTTTCAAACCTCTTAGAAACATCCGCGTCATACGTTCCTCATTTTCCACCAAATGAGATGCAAATAGAAATAACTCCGCGAACTTAGCCTCTTACTGGGACACAGTCAAGTTGTTCTATTCTAGTTTGATAAACTCTACCTCTTTTATATGACGAATACTTTCTGGAAAGTACTTGTCATTGAACAGTTTTTGGAACGCCTCCCAAGACATCTTGAGTGTGGCAGGCTCGGTATATTTTACGGATTCCCACCAGTAATCTGCCTCTCCACGGAACATAAAGGTGGCGAATGGAACCTTTTGCTCCTCCGTGCATCCAAAGACATCAAATATCTTGGTAATTTGCTTAACCCACGTTTTCGCCTTGATCGGATCTGGCTTTTCCAAAAACTCTGGTGGTCCCTACTCCTTGAACTGCTTGGTAGTGACAAGCCGCGAGTTGCTATTATTTCACCTGTATTTTGTGCTCGAGTCTCCCTCGTCTGGTTTTGCATGAACTGCAAAAAGCTTCTAAACATCCCATCATTCATCGTTTGATCGGTAGTGTTGTTTACAGAAGGAATATTGTCTTCCTGTTGCACGTTCTCCTGGTTGGTGTTTAAAGGTGTCTCAACGGTCTCATTCACTCTATTGTTAACATTTTTAGCTGCCAATCTCAAATACTGCAATAAAACAAGGATTAATTAAATAAATTAACATATCACATATTAACCCTATGCTCCGACTGACCAATTAAATACTAAGTAAGCTTAGGTAGGACACACTAGCGAAGGATTTACTCGTCTCTCCCCTCCTAGTTTATTCCCTGATCTCTGCCAGAGACCATATCCCTAAGCTCTGATACCAACTGTGACGGCCCCATAATAGGTTCAATCCACCCAACCCGTTCTGAGTCGCCAAACATATGGTACAGAAATCAAATACAAACTTTTATATCATACGATCGTGCAAAATACGACCACACAACTGTGAGTGTCAATACAAACATGTAGAAAATATATCCACTCAAACTAAGTCCTCATTATAATTATTATCACACTATTTTATAAAAAATAGTGAGGACTACTATTGCTCTTAACTTTACCCATCACTCTGCTCCCCGACTAGTCTCTACAACATTCTCATTTCTTGAAGAGGACAATAGAATAAAATGGTGAGCTCAACTAGCCCAGTAAAGAATATTATAACTAAGATAATGAAGAATAATTTATCGTTAGTCTTCAACAAATCAGATAAAATATTATGAAAAACAAGTTTTATATCAATAATTGCAGCGAAAGTAACAATGCATCAGAAGAGTTAAGTAGAAGATGATGTCTACTATCTTCTATGATTTAAAAGTCCATAATCAATATTTTATTCCTGTAGCATCAATCAATATATATCTCAAATCAAATATTCATCTTTGCACTACGGGCCAAAGATATTCATTTGTATCACCAGTAGTCATGTTCATCTCAACACATGTTCATCTTTGCACTACGGGTCAAAGATATTCATCAGGTAATCACTCATCTTTGCACTACAGGCCAAAGATATTCAACAAGTAATTATTCATCTTTGAACTACATGCTAAAGAAATTCAGTTATATCACCATTTAGGACTGAGGATGATGAAAAACAATATAAATAACGAAACCTAGTGAGATAAATGACAAAAATTAAGAATTCGTAATTTAGTTCATTCAAATTCAAGAATACTCCATAATAATCAATTGTGGAGCAAAATTCAAGAATGAAGTTTAAAACTTAGATCTAATCAAAGATAGGAACCATAACAGCCAACTTGAACAAAGAAAAGAAAATTTAATTTTTTTCGTGAATAGTACCGTATTCGTGAATAGTGTCGCCGTATACGTGAATAGTAACCCCAACATGAAAAGGTAAAAATTTCATTATAAAATTCTTACCAATATTTTGGTAAAATGATATTGAAAGAAATAACATCATTTACGAGAAAAATAACACCCCTTACCTCAAAAAATAAGTACTTCTGATTGAAATATCGGATATAATGTTGAAGAAAACTTGCACTGGTTATCAACTCTTAAAGAATTCGAATACTCACAAAAATATGCTCGATATTATAGAGAGAAAACTTTTGATTGTGGTGTGGTTTTCAATTCTAACTAAGCACCCTATTTGTAGGAAAAAACTTAGAACACCAATGCACAAAAAATAAAATTGGACGCCTTTCTCATTGACTTTTTTCATTTTCAGCATTTTAAACTAGTGGGCCCACCAATATTCACCATCATTTCCCTTTTTAACGTTTTTGTTTTAAAAAACAATTATAGCCCCAAAAAAAATTCAGATCCAATATTCCGGAACTTTAATAATTCATAATAAATAGCCCTTTTATCAGAAAAATACGAATCTTATGTCCATTCTATATGAAATTTAATTCTCTACCACATTGTAGAAGAAAGTTTTTCTAAATTTCGAACGAAAAATAACCTAAATTTACATACGGACGAACTTGCAGACTATAATTAAATTTCAGTCAAAAATGGGGCCCACTAACATATTTAACATATTTTTTGTAACAAAAATACTCCGGACCCAATTTGCTCTCTTCCTCCTCATTTTATTTATATATCGTGCATTCATTGTAAAAATATCACCATTATTATATTATTATATTAATACATCATACACTTATAATATAATATTACAATAATATTTGAATGAATTATTTTATCGAAAAAGATAAAATATCAACTCTCAATAATTGTCTCTTTAAAAAATTCCTCCATTAAATAAATATTTCCTTATCATTTTTATCAATAATTAATTATTCACAAATAATATTACAAAATAACAATAATGACAACTAGGTCGTTTTCAGGAAAGAGGGGGCTTTTCGATAAGGATTTCTCCTTACTGGCGCGCAAGTAGATTAACTAACCCCTTTCATAGACAGAACTTCTTAGACATTGCCAATAATGCTGTCTAATAATATTATTCAAATAATATGAATTATTGATTTGATAATGTAAAATATTATGCAGCGACAATTATTGAAATAACAATAATATAAAATACTGTGTAATACCGTGTGTTACTGTGCAACAACACGTATTACTTTATTTTAACCACCGGGTATTTCAACAGTGTTAACGGTAACCGTTACGTCGTTATTTATAGAAAACTTATTTTTGTTGTTTTCTTCATCCGACAGTTTTCTATTATGGGGCCCACAAATGGCTGCTCCGTCGTACGAATATTCGACAACAAGAATATTGCACGACCAAACGAATATTCCCCGATAACAATGAATATTTTATAATCACTTGCTTATTTTGAAATATTTGCGCATTTTACCCATAACTTACCACATTAATCAAATCAACCCCTTACTATTTCAAAATAATATATAGAGGAAATTTAATTTTATTCATAAAAAGTTGGGGTCTTACAACCTCCCCTCTTTATGAAATTTCTTCCTCAAAATTAACGTGCGTACCTAGTATTTCAAAAATGTGAGGATACCTTGCTTTCATTTCCGATTCCAACTTCCAGGTCATTTCCTCAATGGCATGGTTCATCGACAAAACTTTGACTTGTGGTATAACCTTTGTGCGTAGGACGTGCTCCTTCATATCAAAGATCTTGACAGGTACCTCCTCGTACATTAAATCTTCGGCTATCTCGTCTAGTTCTAACTCAATAATGTGGTTCGGGTCTTTCACATATTTACGTAGCACGGATATGTGAAAAACATTATGAACACGAGACATGCTTGGAGGTAATGCGAGTCTATAGGCCACATTTCTTACTCGATCAAGAATCTCAAATGGACCAATAAATCGTGGGTTGAGCTTCCCTCTCTTCTCGAATCTTGTAACTCCTTTCCATGGAGCAACACGTAACAATACATGATCCCCAATATTAAATTCCACGTCCTTTCGATGAAGATCCACATAACTCTTTTGTCGATCCTATGCCATTTGTATACGTTGTCGGATCATTTGGATCTTTTTCGTAGTCATACGTACCAACCATGAATGTTGCCTCACCCACCTCATACCAGCATACTGCAGAATGACACTTTCGCCCATACAATGTCTCGAATGGAGCCACTTCTATACTTGCCTGATAACTGTTGTTGTAGGAGAATTCCACCAATGGTAGGTACTTATCCCAACTTCCTTTGAAGTCTAGAACACAGAGTCTCAATAGATCTTCAAGAGTTTGAATAATCCTTTTCGATTACCCGTCTGTTTGAGGATGATATGCCAAACTGAATCGTAAATCCGTGCCCATAGCTTTCTGCAAACTAACACAAAATCATGAAGTGAATCTTGGGTCACGGTCTGAAACTATGGATACTGGAATGCCATGCAACCTCACAATCTCATTCACGTACATACGAGCAAGACAAGGGAATAAGTCTCCCGTATCAGTAAGAAATGAGCAGACTTGGTTAATCTATCAACAATAACCCAAATCGCATCTATACCTTGAGAAACCTTGGGAAGACCCGTAACAAAATCCATGGTAATGTGTTCCCACTTCCATTTTAGAATCTCGAGTGGTTGAAATGGATCCTTTGGCACTTGATGCTCCGCCTTGGCACGTTGACACGTTAAACACCTCGATATAAACTCCGCGATCTCTCTCTTCATATTGCTCCACCAAAATGTATGTCGAAGATCACGATACATTTTGGTACTCCCAGAATGGATTGCAAACGGTGTGCTGTGTGCCTCCCTTATGATTCTATGCTTTAAGTTAGAATCGTTAGGAACACAAAGTCTGGAGTTGACTCGAAGTATTCTTTCTTCATTGATTCTTGCTTCTGGAATAGCACCTTCTTGAACCTTCTTCCTCATCTTCATCAGCCCTGGGTCTGTAGCTTGAGCAGCTTTAACTTTATCGATTAAAGCTGGCTCTACGTGTATATTTGATATCATCACGTGGGTCCCCAGAGTGTTGAACTCTATCTCCATATTTTGTAAGTTACATAAAATAGGCCTTTGTGTTTACAGCATCACACTCGTTCCCGCGTATGATCTTCTACTCAACGCGTCAGCTGCCACGTTCGCTTTACCAGATTGGTATTGGATGGTATAGTCATAATCTTTCAATAACTCAAGCCAACGTCGTTGCCGCATGTTGAGTTCCTTTTGAATGAAGAAATATTTAAGGCTCTTATGATCTGTATAAATCTCCACTTTCTCTCTATACAGGTAGTGTCTCCAGATCTTCAACGCGAAAATGATTGCTGCCAACTATAGATCATGAGTAAGATAATTCCTCTGATATTTCTTAAGTTGTCGCGAGGCATAGGCTAAGACTTTTCCATGTGGCATGAGAACACATCCTAACCCTTTACCCGAAGCATCGCTGTAGATAACAAATCTATCCAAACTAGATGGTATTGTCAGAATAGTTACCGAGATAAATCACCTCTTGAGCTCTTGGAAGCTCTTCTCGCATTCCTCACTCCATACGAATTTTGTATCTTTCCGAGTCAGCTGAGTTAACGGAGTAGCGATTCGAGAAAATACTTCCACGAATCTCCGATAATAACCAGCTAAGCCCAGAAAGCTACATACTTCAGTCATCGACTTCGGCTGCTCCCAACTTTGTATTGCTTCAATCTTCGTCGGGTCAACAGATACTCCATGTTTTGATACCACGTGCCCAAGGAATGCAACTTTCTCAAGCCAGAACTCGCATTTTTTTAACTTGGCATATAACTTGTTATCACGAAGCCTTTGAAGTACCAACTTTAAGTGGTGCTCATGATCTTCACGACTTTTAGAATAGATGAGGATATCATCAATAAAGACAACAACGAACTGATCCAAATATTCTTTGAACACACGGTTCATCATATCCATGAAAGCAGCAGGAGCATTAGTCAATCTAAAAGACATGACTAAGAATTCATAATGCCCAAACCGAGTTCTGAAGGCAGTTTTCGGAATGTCCTTAGTTTTAATCTTCAGCTGATGATATCCATAACAAAGATTGATCTTTGAAAAGAATTATGCTCCTTGCAACTAGTAGAACATGTCATCAATGCGAGGTAGTGAATACCTATTCTTGATGGTGACATGATTCAACTCCTGATAATCAATACAAAGTCGCATACTCGGGTCTTTCTTTTTTTCCGAATAAAGTAGGAGCACCCCAAGGAGATGTATTAGGACGAATAAAATCGATGTCTGACAAGTCCTGTAGTTTGACCTTTAACTCCTGAAGTTCAATAGGAGCCATTCGATATGGGGTTTTAAAAATGGGTTTTGTACCAGGTTCAAGGTCAATAAAGAATTCAACTTCACGTTATGGGGGTAGACCGGGAAGTTCTTCGGGAAATACATCAGGAAAATCATTAACAACAGAAATATCATTCAATCTGACGTATTCTGGTTTAGATCAATGACATGGGCTAAGAAAGCTTGACATCCGTTTTTCAATAAACGAATAGCTTTATGACTTGAAATGACATTGATTGATTTTAGTAGTTTGGTTGTTTGGATTCGCACAATAGGTTGGTTAAGAATATTAAAACTAACAACCTTACGAAAATAATTAATTTTGGCATGATAAGTGGTTAACAAGTCAATTCCTAACATCACGTCAAATACAAGTATTTTTAAAGATATAAGATCAAGAGGTAGGGTGAGGGTGCCAATTTGAATCAAGCAAGATTTATAAACTGTAGATGTAACGAAGGTTTCTCCCAACGGAGTCTCAACAGATAATTAAAGTCTAATTTCTCAGAAGTCAAGTTCAAACGTTGAGCACAAGTAGGTGAAATAAAAAAATGGGTAGCACCGGTATCTAATAAGGTATAAACTTCGCAAGAGTTTATGATTAGCTTACCTGTGATCACCTCGTTAGGGTTCCTCACATTTTGGGCAATCAAGCCAAATGCTATTCCAGGAACCACCAACTTCGACTTGTCCGGGACAGCCTTTGGAATCACCACCCCCGCTAGACTTGGTTTTACTACAGGACAATCTCGAGCTATATAACCTTTCTTTCCACAGTTATAGCACACCTTAAATTGTTGTGGCCAGTTTGGACTGATGTGTCCCTCTTGTCAACATTTATAGCATATGAGCGGTGGTCGTTCTCCTCCCCTAGAAACAGTTGATGCTGGTGCTGACGTCTTCACGTTTGTCATTGTTGTACCTTCTCTTTTTGAAATCTCCCCCCGACTCACTTCTTTTATTATCATAGCCACAATTACCACCGGAGTGGTTACCGCTTCTGTCATGATACTTTCCTCCTCGCTAGTTATCATTGCTCTGATGACTGCTGCTACCGGTACAACCCTTGTTGTGGTCCCTTGGTTGAACCGTCTTATTATCTCGCTCTAATAATTTAGCCCTGTAAACAACATCTGAATATAGAGAAAATTTGTGAGAAATGAGGTATTGACGAATTTTGGGTTTCAAACCTCTTAGAAACATCCGCGTCAAACATTCCTCATTTTCCACCAAATGAGATGCAAACCGGAATAACTCCGCAAACTTAGCCTAGTACTGGGACAAAGTCATGTTGTTCTGTTCTAGTTTAATAAACTCTTCCTCTTTCATATGACGAATACTTTATGGAAAGTACTTGTTATTGAACAGTTTTTGGAACGCCTCCCAAGACTATTTTGAGTGCGGCAGGATAGGTATGCTTTACAGATTTCCACCAGTAATCTGCCTCTCCACGGAACATAAAGGTGGCGAATGGAACCTTTTGCTCCTCCGTGCATCCCAATACATCAAATATCTTGGTAATGTGCTTAACCCACATTTCCAACTTGATCGGATCCGGCTTTCCCAAAAACTCTGGTGGTCCCAACTCCTTGAACTGCTTAGCAGTGACAAACATCGAGTTGCTATTATTTTCACCTATATTTTGCACACGAGTCCCCCTCGTCTAGTTTTGCATGAACTGTAAAAAGCTCCTAAACATCCCATCATTCATCGTTTGATCGGTAGTGTTGTTACAGTAGGAATATTGTCTTCCTGTTGCACGTTCTCCTGGTTGGTGTTTAAAGGTGTCTCAACGGTCTCATTCACTCTATTGTTAACATTTTTAGCTGCCAATCTCAAATACTGCCATAAAATAAGGGTTAATTAAATAAATTAACATATCACATATTAACCCTATGCTCCGACTGACCAATTAAATACTAAGTAAGCTTAGGTAGGACACACTAGCGAAGGATTTACTCGTCTCTCCCCTCCTAGTTTATTCCCCGATCTCCGCCAGAGACCATATCCCTAAGCTCTGATACCAACTGTGACGGCCCCAGAATAGGTTCAATCCACCCAACCCGTTCTGAGTCGCCAAACATATGGTGCAGAAATCAAATACAAACTTTTATATCATACGATCGTGCAAAATACGACCACACAACTGTGAGTGTCAATACAAACATGTAGAAAATATATCCACTCAAACTAAGTCCTCATTATAATTATTATCACACTATTTTATAAAAAATAGTGAGGACTACTATTGCTCTTAACTTTGCCCATCACTCTGCTCCCCGACTAGTCTCTACAACATTCTCATTTCTTGAAGAGGACAATAGAATAAAATGGTGAGCTCAACTAGCCCAGTAAAGAATATTATAACTAAGATAATGAAGAATAATTTATCGTTAGTCTTCAACAAATCAGATAAAATATTATGAAAAATAAGTTTTTGATCAATAATTGCAGCGAAAGTAACAATGCATCAGAAGAGTTAAGTAGAAGATGATGTCTACTATCTTCTATGATTTAAAAGTCCATAATCAATATTTTATTCCTATAGCATCAATCAATATATATCTCAAATCAAATATTCATCTTTGCACTACGGGCCAAAGATATTCATTTGTATCACCAGTAGTCATGTTCATCTCAACACATGTTCATCTTTGCACTACGGGTCAAAGATATTCATCAGGTAATCACTCATCTTTGCACTACAGGCCAAAGATATTCATCAAGTAATCATTCATCTTTGCACTACAGGTCAAAGATATTTAGTTATATCACCATTTAGGACTGAGGATGATGAAAAATAATATAAATAACGAATCCAGTGAGGTAAAGAATAAAAATTAGGGATTCGTAATTTAGTTTATCCAAATTCAGGAATACTCCATAATAATTAATTGTGGAGCAAAATTCAAGAATGATGCTCAAAACTTGGATCTAATCAAAGATAGGAACCATAACAGCCAACTTGGACAAAGAAAAGAAAATTTAATTTTTCTGTGAATAGTACCGTATTCGTGAATAGTGCTGTATACGTGAATAGTAACCCCAACATGAAAAGTTAAAAATTTTATAATAAAATTCATACCAATATTTCGATAAAATGATATTGAAAGAAATAACATCATTTACGAGAAAAATAACATCCCTTACATCAAAAGACAAGTACTTCTAACTGAAATATCGGATATAATGTTGAAGAAAATTTGCACTGCTTATCAACTCTCAAATAATCTAAATACTCATAAAAATACGCTCGATATTATAGAGAGAGAAAACTTCTGATTCTGGTGTGATTTTTAATTTTAACTAAGCACCTTATTTATAGGAAAATTCTTAGAACACCAATGCAAAAAAAATAAAATCGAACGCCTTTCTCTTTAACTTTTTTCATTTTTCAGCATTATAAACCAGTGGGGCCCACCAATATTCACCACCATTTCCCTTTTTCACGTTTTTGTTTTAAAAAACAATTATAGCCCCAAAAAATTTTAGATCTAATATTCCGGAACTTCAATAATTCATAATAAATAGCCCTTTTATCAGAAAAATACGAATCTTATGTCCATTTCATATGAAATTTAATTGTCTACAACATTGTAGAAGAAAGTTTTTCCAAATTTTGAACAAAAAATGACCCAAATTTACATACGGACGAACTTGTAAGCTATAATCAAATGTCAGTCAAAAATGGGGCCCACCAACATATTTAACATGTTTTTTGTAACAAAAATACTCCGGATCCAATTTGCTCTTTTTCTTCTCATTTTATTCATATATCGTGCATTCATTGTAAAAATATCACCATTATTATATTATTATATATATTATTACATCATACACTTATAATGTAATATTACAATAATATATTTGAATGAATTATTTTATCGAAGAAGATAAAATATCAACTCTCAATAATTGTTTCTTTAAAAAATTCCTCCATTAAATAAATATTTTCTTATCATTTTTATCAATAATTAATTATTCACAAATAATATTACAGAATCACAATAATTACAAACAGGTCCTTCCCAGGAAAGAGGGGGCTTTCCGATAAGAATTTCTCCTTACTGGCGCTGCAATTAGATTAACTAACCCATTTCCTAGACAGAACTTTCCTCGACATTGCAATAATGCTGTCTAATAATATTATTCAAATAATATGAATTATTGATTTTATAATGTAAAATATTGTGCAGTGACAATTATTGAAACAACAATAATATAAAATACTGTGTAATACCATATGCTATTGTGCAACAACGCGTATTACTTTATTTTAACCACCGGGTATTTCAACAGTGTTAACGGTAACCGTTCCACCATTATTTATAGAAAACTTATTCTTGTCGTTTTCTTCATCCGACACTTTTCCTTTATGGGGCCCACAAATGGCTGCGCCGTCGTACGAATATTCCCCGACAACAAGAATATTCCACGACCAAATGAATATTCCCCAACAAAAATCAATATTTTATAACCACTTGCTTATTTTGAAATATTTGCACATTTTACCCATAACATACCACATTATCAAATCAACCCCTTATTATTTCAAAATAATATATAAAAAAAATTTAATTTTATTCATAAAAAGTTGGGGTCTTACATATTACAATAAATTATGTGTAGCATGAATAATAAAAGAATATTTAATATTAAGCAAAATGAATGTAAATTAAATTCATTTTAATTAAAGTAAGGAATATATTAAATTATATATTTGTAATGTGTATAAATTGAGTAAAAATAATTGATGGAAAGAATACAATGATTATATTTATTTATACAAGTTAGTTGTATACATTAAATATTTGAATTAAAATAGTTGATTAAATATTAATTATTTTAATATTTTTGTTACATTAAATAAATTATTTTATTTAATGTATTAGTTTCATTTTTATTGAAAATATGAAGTAATTATAATTTATTAATGTATAGTGTATAATATATAATGTAATGTATGTGATGTAGATACTCGAAATTTTCCTTGCCCCAATACTAACACTGTAGGAGGGCAAAATCGTCAATCAAGCCAACCTTGGTCTTGACACCAGACATCCAATCTAAATCCGGCCACCAATGTCGATCTTTCAGCCTAAATTCGATCCCCAATATCGGTAAACCTAAATCCGATCCTCAATGTTGGTCAACTCCAGTCAAATCCGATCACCAATATCGGTACTCTAGCCAACTCCGATCGTCAATCGGTCCGTCAATTCAGTTCCGATCGTCAATCGGACCATCAGATCATCCCCGATCTCAATATTGGGACATCAACTCAAACCTGATCACCAATATCGGGATAACCACAGCGCCGATCAACCATACCGAGATGTCAACGCAGCCCCGGCAGCAACCCGGGAGGTACAAATCAGCCCCGACAGCAACCCGGGAGGTATAGGTCAGCCTCGACATTAGCTCGGGAAGTCAGGTCACCTTCGAATATAAACTTGAAGCACCAAAACACTTCCAGAAGAAAATCTAGAACAACCACGTCTGCCACAGAGGCAACCCTGGGGACAAACAGACTCGAATGGGATCCAACTCTTGGAAACAGCTCCCGGAAGTCAATCAGAGGCCATGCCGACACCAAAGGCAACTCCGGGAGGGGAAAAATGGTCATTTTACCAACTCTTAGACGATTCAGTCAAACTCAAGCCGAATTAATGCCACCAGGGTCAGAAAGAACCACAACGGTGATCCCGGGCGAAAACAGCACCAGACGGCTCATCGGGCAAACTGTGGGGAAACGAAGACCCGGTCATGAACCCAACTTTGGGAACTTAAAAAAGTATTAAACCCAATGTCATTGTGACACTCTTAGCGAGGGATTTCCAAAAAGCTATAGCACGTCCCAAATGGAAGCTCCGATCAAAAGTTACGAAGTTTCGAACCTAAAATCGCATCGCCCAGCATGCACGCACCTCGAGACGACCAAACTGAGCACGTGGGCCCCACCTAGGGGAGCCGTACCTCTATATGCGGCTGCCGAATGTAGAACTGAGGCTCCATGGCCTATAAATAAACGTGCCCCCTGCTCATTTTCAACAATTCCGAAACGCAGCGAAGCTCTGCCCGTTTGATTTTTTGACTTTTACACCTCTTCCAAACCTAAATATTTTTACTCCAACACATAGACAAACCCGTATACTACCACATATCAAAAAACCACCGGTAGATTTGGTCATTTGAATCCCACTAAGTGGCGAAAAGCCCGTAGTGCAGCCCATTGTAAGTATTTTTACGATCAGCAAGTCAATACTACTACTTTGCGCTGTTTTCTACTTGTATACAAAGTTTCACTTTCAAAACTCGCCCGGAACTCGTTTCTGTGGTTGTTTTCATCAAAAGCTGATATATTTTTGTACATAAACTCTGTTTTCAACATTTTTACAACTCGGATTGACGATCCGTCAGCTCCAACAGCTTCCATGCACTAGCACACACATATTTGGCAACTTTGCCGGACTGGGTTATCATACCATTCCGGGTTTGGACTTTTTTTGTATATATTTAACTATTTATGTACTAACATTTCAATTCTGTCAAGCCCAGATTTCAAATCTGTGGTAGTTTACCGCTTTTATATACATTTACGCATATATAAGCGACTTTCACCATCACTGGTACTCAAACCAGTCTTGGTTGACTACATTTCTGTCAATATATATATATATATATATATATATATATTTTCAGTCGGCCTGGATTATTTCGTGGGCATTTTACTGCTTTTGCACACTTTTCCATACTAGGTGCTCTCCCCAGTCACTAGGTGACTATTTTCCTGTCAATTTCAATTCTATTACGAGCATTGGCGTGCAAACCCTTTGCTCATTTAACTGCTTTTATATATATTTAATTTCTGTCACAGCCTGAATTATTTCGTGGCTATTTACAGTTTTTATATATATATTTCAATTCTAGTCCGGGCCTGCGCTTGAAAACCCATCGCCCTTTTACTGCTTATATATATATATATATATATATATATATATTTGTACATATATATATATTGCTCATTCAATTCCATTCAACTGCTGCATTCAACATTCATTTGTATATTAATTTGCATTGACATATCCAGCTCCATTTCTATTTCCAGCACTGAAAGCCAACTCGCGTCCCTTAGATCGCTATCTAGTGGGAACGAGACGCTTTGGCCACACGCAGCCAGGATTTACTGATCAATCCTTAGTTCTATTGCGTTGTGATGACATACATTTATTTCTGTACAAATTTGAACTGTGCATGTTTATTGGTTACTCACATGTGAGCCTGGGAATCATGGGATTCATGATCAAAATGATCAGAATCTGATTCCCACGATGGACAAACTCCGATTTACAGATGTACTCTGCCAAGTTTTTCTGTAAAATGTACATATCAGACCTTAAAACGGTTATCCGGATTTAAGGTCTCAACATAGTGAAAACATAGATTGTCGTGTCAGCGTCCCTCCAATGGTTTTCATACCCATGAAGAGACCGACACTTGCTTATTTATGTGGTCAAGGATGCTTCGTAGCCCTAACAAATCACCCTTTAAATGTAGCCATAAGGCTATAAAAATTGGAAGTATCAAAAGGCTTCAATTCCTATTTCAGCGTAGGGGTTTGATAAACAGCTTTCAAAACATCACTGTCAAATTCAATTTTAAAGCTTTTCAAATCTAATCAAAATGCTTTTGCAAATCAAGTTAAAAACTAATTTTCAAAAAATCAAATCAAACCCTTCGTATATAGGCTCAACGAAGCAAAGCACTACTTTCAATCAATCAAGTCAACATGCCCAATTTTCAAACAGCATTCACTCACGCATTCCAGTTTTAAGGAAAATATTGAAAAGATTGTGGTACCGTGTTTAGACAAGAGTTGTGGGGTGCCTAACACCTCCCCCACACTTAACCAAGCCCTCGAACTCAAAACTTCGATTTTAAAGATCAAGTTTCGATAGTGTCCAGCAATTAGGCCTCTTTCAAATCAAATTCGGTTGAGTTGGTACAACCATTTCAAAATCTACCAACTGGCGACTCTATTTAAATCAAATCAAATCGTCGACATATATACATGTTGGCCTCTTTCCGAAAAAACCCTTCAAAACCTTTTTGCAATAAAAGAATAAGGGTAGAAGTAACTTAGGAAGGAACGATTTGAGGAAAACCGGGTTACAACCGACCTGCACTTTATTCCTTAAATTTTCCAACGTTGACATGTGGCGACTCTGTTGGGACCATAGAGGGCTTAGGCCGCTTTCAATCTTTTCAAACATTTCCCTTTCAAAACTATTGAATGCATGAAATCTTACGTCTCCACAGTCAATGGATGAGTGAATGTTACGTCTTTCATTGAATGTATGAATGCTATGTCTTTACATTGAATGAATGAGAATGAATGCTTTAGTGCTTCGTACCCATATTAGTGCTTTGCACGAACTGTCATCATATACATATGCGGTGAGGCACGATGTATATGAATGTATGCTATATGTCCCTCCGCCAAGAGGATAACCCGGTCGGTGATAAGTAAGGACTCTGGGGACGACTAAGTCTCCGGGGATGCCTCCTGAAAATGCACCACCCAGATTCGCTCCAGTTGAACGATCGGATTAACTTCCCTTCTAGTAGATTGCGATGATCTGGAAGTCCTTCATGCCGAAACTAAGCCCGCGAGAGTAAACCTAAGATAGGTCAACCTCTGATCAACCCATAGATGGTAGGCTTCTTCATGCCTTCCTCTTTCAATTCCGTGTCAAGTCTCCAATTACTGAGGAGCACAATTGTAAAGATCATAATGAAAGATTTACTTTCTCTGTCGGATAAATGCTATGTCATCCTGTCATCAAAATAACTAACCTCGGTTTTGCAGGATAAAATCTAAAAAACACATCCTGCATCCAATCCTTACCTGCCTCAGGAAATTGACACGCCTACGTTTTGTTGTAGGTACCAAAAAGTGGTCTCATTACTAGATCATAAAAGGCAAAAAATCCTATCCCACCAACACGGCTGAAACTAGCCAATGCGAGTCAGGTTCTGTATCTCGAAAAGAGTTTGAGGGACTTGAGAATCAAATAGCAGAGTTGGCTATCCTTCTTAGAGAACAAAGAAAAAACACTCAGGGCCAGCCAACACTCAATCAAACAGAGTCCTCCTCATAGGGTGGCAATCAAAGCGATGACAAAAAGGGGGAAATGCATATCCCTGAACCTCAATCCAGTAAAAGAACCAACAAAACCTCTGAAATCACAAATCTCAGGGAAGATCATGAAACTGGCGATATCCGAAGGAAAGTCCAACAAATGGAAGAAACCATCCGGGCAATCAAAGGGATAGGAAACCTTGGAAGTGTTACCTATTCAGATCTCTGCATATTCCTAGGGGCTAAATATCTTGATAAATTCCAAGTCCCAGAGTTTAAAAAATATAGTGGGGCAGGCGATCCCTATACACACTTGAAAGTATACATTGGCGAGCTATGGTCTTATGCTGAAGACGAAAATATCAGAATGCAGCTTTTCCAAAAGAGTCTCACTGGAGAGGCTAGGACTTGGTACGCTTGACTTGATAATGCAAAAATCCACAGCTGGGAAGAGTTAGCTCACGCCTTCCTAACTCAATACAGCTTCCAGTCTGAGATGGCTCTGGATTGATATCAATTGACCAAAGTCAAAAAGTAGAGCAGCGAGTCTTTTTATGAGTACGCCCAAAGATGGAGACGTCTGGCAGCCCAAGTCAGCCCGCCTATGACAGAATCTGAAATGGTGATGACTTTTATAACATCCAAGAGGCACCTTACTATGAGAGGATCCTAGCTGGAATAGGAAATCCATTCTTAGAGATGATCAAACATGGCGAAATGACAGAGATAGGCCTAAAAGCAGGCAAGATCAAAGATCTGACAGCCTTGAAAGTAGTTGCCGATCATATATACAGTCTGGCAACTATGCGAGCGATCCCATAAGGGTACCCAAGGAAGGCGATGAAGATGTATCCCTCATTATACAGGGGCAGTCTAGGAGACACAACCATAGTCCCCCCATTTGGAAGAGGGAAAACAATTTGCCGTCGCAACAAACCGCATTGAACAATTACCAGGAGAGAAAGAGAAAATTCGACAGAACAGAAAATTGGGTTTTCACTCCACTAGGCGATTCCCTTGAAAACATGTTGGTGATGTTTAGATCACAAGAAGATTACCGAGCTGGCTCCACCTCTGGATCGAAAAAGCAAAAGATACGATCCGAGCCAGAGATGTTTCTTACCATTCAGGATCTCCGGGACACAATACATAAGACTGTTGGTCCTTAAAGCATAAAATTCAAAACCTGATAGAAAACGGCGATCTTGTGGTCCAACAACATGGCCATCCAAATAACAACCCCAACTTTACGATGCAAAATGATACATAGAAAGTAAACATGATCGGGCCTAAGAAGCGATAAAATGTATCCAAATCATAAATACATACGAAGGATAGAGGATTACCCCCGAAAGAACAAGACAAATGTCCTCGAGTCAGAAAATTTAGAGGAACGTGTGATAATAATGCAAAAATTGGATGCGATCCAACATCAAGTGACTCTGCTGGCTAATCTGGTAGTGCGCCAACATCAGGATACAAGGCAGCATTTCACTCAAATATCAAAAAGCCAAGAGAAAGAAGAGGTTATTCAGAATGAAAGCATGTCTCCTTCCAAGATCCGCCGACTAAATGAATAGGATTAAAGCATGTTCAATGAACGAGAAAGGTCGAATGATAAAATTACCCAAAGATCTCACCAAAGGGAAGATCGTCCAAAGGAATGCGAACTCCCAAATAGGAAATATCAAGAGACATTCCAAACACGAGCAAACCCTCAAAATCCTACGGCACCGAGAGTCGGGGAGAGTAGGCGGAGAAGGGTATTCACACCTTTGGAGGACTCATCGGAAAATGTCTTAGCCTTGTTGATTGCACAGAAAAAGATCACTGAGCTCGCTCCACCAATGGATCCCAAAGGAAGGCAATACGATCTCAACAAGAGGTGTGCTTACCATTCTAACTCACCCGGACATGCAATTGAGGAATGCTGGTCTCTAAAGCACAAAATCCGGGACCTCATTGAAAATGGAGAACTGAAGAAAGAATTCCCCATGACCAGAAAAGGCGAGAGGGAGATAAAGAGCTCAAGATGTCCAATCGAAGCGGGAAGTTCAAAGGATGTGACTGATATGAGCATCAATCCTAGCATAACACAAGGTGGACAGACCCTAATATTGGGAGTAACCAAAGAGACAAAAGAATCTCCCAATGAAGATCATCCACCATCATCAAATGTCTTGTTGCCCAAGCCAACAACGACATGCCTGACCTTATCCTTCTGGAAGATGAGGAGGAAATACTAATCCTTCCCCGTGAAGAAAAAGCCCAACAGGGATGTTCCTTGCGAGAAGTACAACAACAATTTGAGAGTGATCTCATAGTCCAAACCTCTCAAGCTCAAGATGACGAAGAAAGTTGTGGTAAAGTTCTCGAAGAAGCCAACCCATCGAGGAATTTGGAGTGCATCCCTTTCTGCGACGAATCTAGTTTAAGCCTCCTTAAGGGATATGCTGATTCAGGAGGCGATCAATCTATGGCAGGAATTGAAGATATTCAGAGCCAAGAGAGAACCTCTATCACTAGCCTCGAAGGAGACATAACCACTGTCGACTGGACTATCAGACCTCAGCTAGCTAGGAGGACATAGATCCAGAGGAAAGTTGCGAGTTCCAGAGGATGTTGGGACGTTATCCTTTTCTTAGTTTTATGCCTTTCATTTTCCATGCATACAAAATCAAAAGACGAAAAAAAATCAAATAATCAAAAAATCAAAAAAAATCAAAAAGAAAAAATTCAATAAAAAATCGAGCCTTTCAGGCATTAGCGTGAACTACAAAAGACCTGATCTCCCTCAACCCGGGAGTACGTAGGCAACCATCTTGGTGCGGTCAAACCAAACAAAAAATTTAAAAACCCTCGAATCCGAACACAAAACAAACAAAAACTCAAAAGCTCATCAAACCAAACTCAAACCCCAAAAAGAGACTCTTCTCAAGCTTTTCAGGCATCAGCCTAAACTACAAATGACCTGATCTCCCTCAACCCTGGAGTACGTAGGCAACCATCTATGGTGCGGTTAAACTCAATCAAAACTTTCAAAAATTCAAAAATCAAAGCATCAATCTTTTCAGGAATCAGCCTGAACTACGAATGACCTAATCTCCCTCAACCCGGGAGTACGTAGGAAACCATCTATGGTACGCTCAAACTCAATCAAAACTTTCAAAAATTTAAAAATCAAAACATCAATCCTTTCAGGCATCAGCCTGAACTATGAATGACCTAATCTCCCTCAACCCGGAAGTACGTAGGCAGCCATCTATGGCGCGGTCTGACCTTCAAGAAAAAACAAAAAGTGGAAGACCAGTTCCAAGACACCGAAGACAAATAAAATTTAAATTCTATCAACCCACCTGGTCAGCAGGCCTGGCTGAGGAAATTCAAAGCTAGTCCCTGAACCTTTGGATAAGCGGAATAACAGTGCCAACAAGGCATCTCTCTGAAGATATAGAAGTAGCTGCAAGCTTCTAACCCTCGGTCTCCATACGAGCAAGAACATCCACTGCCATCTGTATACTGTGGCCTCATCCCTCTCAACAAAAGCGGCATCTCGGGCAACTGGTGCCTCCTCAATCTCCTCAAAAGGTCATCCAAGCTATCAAATCTGTCATAGCCAGACCTGTCCTAGCAGGGACACTCGGTAGGTCACCAACCAAAGTCGTCGGTCAAAGCTGTCACCACCAACCATCACAAGCCCTTGAGTATAATTTATTAGAATCGAAGGCATCGCGACATCAATCGTCAAAGTTGAAACAACAACACATCGATATATCAAGCATAAATAGCTGCAAGGACCTTCGAAGAGCTGAAGCCTCAATCTGAAACCTTCATCAAACCAGAAAAGAGGTCATCAAAGCCAATTGCTCCTACAAATCAAAAATAATGACTGGGGCATCCAAGCATTAAAGCCAAAATCCACTACCTATCCACTATGGGGGTCATGCGATTAAAGACTTTTGCGATCTCGACATTTTATAAGCCCATAGGTCAAATACAACTAAGCGATCCTCCCAGATGATAAGCAAGACTGGGCCAAGTTCAAAGTAAACAACAACCCGATGTGGGGACCCTTACAACAAGACTGGACCAATTCCAAAAATGGCGATAATTCAACACTGGGGCATTTATCAATCATCCGATCAACATGCACCAGTCGGCACCATCAGCATGGTCCACCATCATCTAAGTTTCCATCATTGGCAATCCGGTATGACTAATTGGCCTTTGCCAATCATAATTTTCTTAGAATACTGCGATCCGCTGATAAGGTATGACTCTTTCATCTCTTTATATGTTTTTAATTTCCATGCATTAGTGATAATACACATAAGTTCTGCATTAGAGTCTCAGGAAAAGAAAAAAAGTAGATTTTTGTTTAACTTTTTATGAATTGGATTAATTTTGATAAGCGTCTGTGGAGCAAGAATCATGAAAGAGATTAGAAAATTAAGACTCTTCAACCTTTTGATTAGGCACGATGTCCTAGTTCAAAGCACTTTTTAGAGCAAACTTGACCTCATATGCATTCAGCACTTTGCGATTGACCTGACTCTTAGTTGTGGGGTATAAAACTATGACGACAAGGATGACGATTTGCAGCTATTCTATTGTCTCGAATCGTGGTCTGGGTTACTCGAGTAATTAAGCCCGAGGGGTGTCACTACACCTGGTGCCCTAAAGCCATCTGGTTTGGGAGCCACCGGCCCAACGCTCGTTACATGTGTAACTCAGTGCCTAAGAAAATGAGCATTACAAGAAATCAAAACCTGAGCAGATTCGAATCATGACCTAGGTTACCAGAGTAATTAAGCCCGAGGGGTGTCTCTACACCCGGTGCCCTAAAGCTGTCTGGTTTTGGAGTCACCGGCCCAACACTCGCTACATGGGTGACTTAAAGCCTAAGAAAATGAATCTTACACCAGCTCAAGCGAAGATCAAAAAGAGTAGACCGCCTAACTTATCTCAAAGTGTGGCCTTTGTTACTCGAGCCAATAAACCCTAAGGGGTGTCTCAACACCTAGTGCCCTAAAACCATCTAGTTTAGGAGTCATTGGTCCAAAACTCGTTACATGGGTAACTCTGAAAAATCTAAGACAACGAGACAAAGTTAAGAGAGAAGAAAATTTTGCAAGTAAGTGAGATCTCCTTGAGTCGATAGAAGAGAAACCCCTTCTAAGGGTTGCGTCACACATAGTGCACATGTCATATGATGTTAATCTTGTGAAGAGCAGTGACTAGAGCGAAGATGAGGTGTCTCTGATGAAGGGAGATAAGTCTTTTAAATCTAATCCTACCCATGAAAAATGACCATGGACGCTTAAAATTTTTCTTGCAATTTCATAATTTGTCAAAAAAAAAATTCGCTTTCCTTAGGAAAATTCATTTTCATACTCCATTTCAAGACCTTTAGCAATAAGATAAGAGCTCATTCAATACAAGCATTCAATTTCAACTTCAAATGCCTCATTCACAAGATCATTCTAATCCCGACGGCCTGAGCCATCAAGCTGTCGGCACATATTGTTATTTGTCTGAATGTGCAGGATATTGCTCACTATGGACTACGGTTAACAAAGTAAGTTTTTCTATAAACCCTAGTAACAACATGCGAAAGGGCTGGGACATTTCTCCATTCCAAGAAATGGATATAATCTACAGCGAGACCAGGTTCCTCATCAAAAGAAGAGAGAGAGTTCCTGAAAGAAATCAAGGCGACATCAGCTGTCCCTCTACAAAAATGGTAAAATCCTCAACAGAGTCCTTAACTCGGGAAGAACAGATGCCCGATGAAAAAGACCTAGCGAAGGAAATCTGTATCATCAAACATGTCAACCTGCGCCAAGCCCTCACAAGTCAAGGCTTCCACACCGAAGTTCAAATCTGAGCAATGAAAGAGCGGGCTATATCCTCCAGGACATCAGCATCACCCTGGTTATCAGCTAAGCCAAAACTAATCCAGCAAGGTCGCAAGTAAAGAGCTGGCCCCTTTTCACACTCAATGATCAGCCGTTGGCACAACCCCAGCGAAGCATCGAGAGATGATCTAGGAGCGAAAAAGCATATAATACTCCATCTTCACAACAGATAGATAATGGAATATGTTATACACATCCACAAAGGGATCACCGAGGTCAATCAAATTAAATCAATCCCGATCTCCAATCGGGCCGTTAGATCAACTTTGATCCATCCCCACCAAAGACGATATATGAAAGGGGACATCTGAACATATGAATGACAAAAAGAGCCATATGAGAGTTAGAGGTACTAAGCCTATCAAAATCCATGCCTAGAAAGAAACTCCTAATCACCTCGGAGAAGGTCAGGTATGGTTCTACATCAATTCAATTAAGCATATGCATCAACCTAGGATAAATTAAGCTCATCATATCATGTCTGGTATGCACATGTGCAACAAGCGCTACATCAGCGCACATCTCCATCAAAACATTAGGCATGCATACCCAGTAGAGTCAAAAATGCATGCACATTAAATACACACACTAGATGAAAAAGTTTGCTACCGTTCGAGTAGGCATCGGGACAGTCCAATGATCAACTATTGCCCCTACCATCAGGGTAGGCACTTTTGCAAACTACCGATGTAAGTTATCGTCAGGATAAGCATCGGGAGCACCCACTGAGGTAACTCGGCGAAAGAAATGTATCCTCAATAGAGGATTCTTCAAAAAGGTACAAACGACATTAGAAAGTATGCCCCACGAAGAGTATCAGCAGATGTGAGAAACCATTGGGCTTAAACCAAGGTAGCACCAAGGGCCATCACAGATGACATCATCCCCAGCAAAAATATGGGAAACATTTCAGTTTATCTTCATCAAACAAGCATCAGTAACACCAATGGAAATCAGATCGTTGGAGTCAACACCTGCATAGACATCAGCAGCATTGATGAAAGCTAACCATGGATATCGGTACCAACACAAACACCGATAAAGGTAATGCAATGCGATGCGATTTGCGGTGTGATATGCGATGTAATGCTATGCAATTTATGATGAAAAGCGATGTGATTTACGATACTATGCGATATGCGATTTGCGAAAATATGTTAACATTCATTGCATTGCGATTTGTATCATTAATATCTTGTCATATTTCAAGTGTCTAGCAATCTTTATCCTGTCCATTCCACTACGTTGCATGGACATGATAGAGAGGGGCATCTGTAGACACTCAAAATTTTCCTTGCCCCAATACTAACACTGTAGGAGGTCAAAACCATCAATCAAGCAAACCTTGGTCCTGACACCAGACATCCAATCTAAATCGAGCCACCAATGCCGGTCCTTCAGCCTAAATTCGATCTCCAATATCGATAAACCTAAATGTGATCCTCAATATTGGTTAACTCCAATCAAATCCGATCACTAATATCGGTATTCCAACCAACTTCGATCGTCAATCGGACCGTCAATTCAGTTTTGATCGTCAATCGGACCATCAGATCATCCCCGATCTCAATATTGGGACATCAGCTCAAACCCAATCACCAATATTGGGACAACCAAAATGCTGATCAACCATATTGGGATGTCAACGTAGCCCCGGCAGCAACCTAGGAGGTACAAATCAACCCCGGCAGCAACCGGGAGGTACAGGTTAGCCCCAACATTAGCTCGGGAAGTCAGGTCACCTTCGAATATAAACCTGAAGCACTAAAACACTTCCAGAAGAAAATCTAGAATGACCACGTCAGCCACAGAAGTAACCCTGGGGACAAACAGACTCAAATGGGATCCAACTCTTGGAAACAGCTCCCGAAAGTCAACCAGAGGCCATACCGACACCAAAGGCAACCTCGAGAGGGGAAAAATGGTTATTTTACCAACTCTTAGCCAATTCAGTGAAACTCAAGCCGAATTGATGCCACCAGGGTCAGAAAGAACTACAACGGTGATCCTGGGCGAAAACAGCACCAGACGGCTCATCGGGCAAACTATGGGGAAAGGAAGACCCGATTATGAACCCAACTTTGGGTACTTAAAAAGGGTTAAAGCCAATGTCATTGTGACACTCTTAGCGAGGGCTTTTCAAAAAGCTATAGCACGCCCCAAACGGAAGCTCCGATCAAAAGTTACGAAGTTTAGAAAACTGAGATCGCATCGCCCGTCATGCACCCACCTCGAGACGATCAAACCGAGAACGTGGGCTTCACCTAGGGGAGCCTCACCTCTACATACGGCTGCCGTATGTAGAGCTGAGGCTCCCTGGCCTATAAATAAACGTGCCCCCTGCTCATTTTTAACAATTTTGAAACGCAGCGAAGCTCTGCTTGTTTGATTTTTCGACTTTTACACCTCTTCCAAACCCAAATATTTTTACTCCAACACGTAGACAAACCTATATACTACCACATATCAAAAAACCACAGATAGATTTGGTCATTTGAAGCCCACTAAGTGGCAAAAAGCCTGTAGTGCAGCCCATTTTAAGTATTTTTACGATCAGCAAGTCAATACTACTACTTTGCGCTATTTTCTACTTGCATACAAAGTTTCACTTTCAAAACTTGCCCAGAACTCGTTTCTTGGGCTGTTTTCGTCAAAAACTGATACTTTTTTGTACATAATCTTTGTTTTCAACATTTTTACAACTCGGATTGACGATCCGTCAGCTCCAGCAGCTTTCATGCACTCGCACGCACATATTTGTCAACTTCACCGGACTGGGTTATCATACCAGTCCGGGTTTGGTCATTTTTGTACATATTTAACTGTTTATGTACTAACATTTCAATTCTGTCAAGCCTGTATTTCAAATCTGTGGTAGTTTATCGCTTTTATATACATTTACGCATATATAAGCGACTTTCACCATCACTGGTACTCAAACCAGTCCTGGTTGACTATATTTCTGTCAATATATATATATATATATATATATATATATATTTATATATTTTTAGTCGGCCTGGATTATTTTGTGGGTATTTTACTGCTTTTGCACACTTTCCCATACTAGGTGCTCTCCCTAGTCACTAGGTGACTATTTTCCTGTCAATTTCAATTCCTGTACGAGCATTGGCGTGCAAACCCTTTGCTCATTTAACTGCTTTTATATATATTTAATTTTTGTCACAGCCTGGATTATTTCGTGGCTATTTACAGTTTTTATATATATATTTCAATTCCAGTCCGGGCCTGCGCGTGACAACCAATCGCCCTTTTACTTCTTATATATATATATATATATTTGTACATATATATATATATATTGCTCATTCAATTCCATTCAACTGCTGCATTCAACATTCATTTGTATATTAATTTGCATTGACATATCCAGCTCCATTTCTATTTCCAGCACTGAAAGCCAACTCGCGTCCCTTAGATCGCTATCTAGTTGGAACGAGACGCTTTGGCCACACGCAGCCAGGATTTACTGATCAATCCTTAGTTCTATTGCGTTGTGATGACATACATTTATTTCTGTACAAATTTGAACTGTGCATGTTTATTGGTTACTCACATGTGAGCCTGGGAATCGTGGGATTCATGATCAAAATGATCAGAATCTGATTCCCATGATGGACAAACTCCGATTTACAGATGTACTCTGCCAGTTTTTCTGTAAAATGTACATATCAGACCTTAAAACGGTTATCCGAATTTAAGGTCTCAACATAGTGAAAACATGGATTGTCGTGTCAGCGTCCCTCTGATGGTTTTCATACCCATGAGGAGACCGACACTTGATTATTTATGTGGTCAAGGATGCTTCGTAGCCCGACAAATCACCCTTTACATGCAGCCATAAGGCTATAAAAATTGGAAGTATCAAAAGGCTTCAATTCCTATTTCAGCGTAGGGGTTTGATAAACAGCTTTCAAAACATCACTGTCAAATTCAATTTTAAAGCTTTTCAAATCTAATCAAAATGCTTTTGCAAATCAAGTTAAAAACTAATTTTCAAAAAATCAAATCAAACCCTTCGTATATAGGCTCAACGAAGCAAAGCACTACTTTCAATCAATCAAGTCAACAGGCCCAATTTTCAAATAGCATTCACTCACGCATTCCTGTTTTAAGGAAAATATTGAAAAGATTGTGGTATCGTGTTTAGACAAGAGTTGTGGGGTGCCTAACACCTCCCCCACACTTAACCAAGCCCCCGAACTCAAAACTCCGATTTTAAAGATCAAGTTTCGATAGTGTCCAGCAATTAGGCCTCTTTCAAATCAAATTCGGTTGAGTTGGTATAACCATTTCAAAATCTACCAACTGGCGACTCTATTTAAATCAAATCAAATCGTCGACATATATACATGTTGGCCTCTTTCCGAAAAAATCCTTCAAAACCTTTTTGCAATAAAAGAATAAGGGTAGAAGTAACTTAGGAAGGAACAATTTGAGGAAAACCGGGTTACAACCGACCCGCACTTTATTCCTTAAATTTTCCAACGTCGACATGTGATATATGTGTAGTAAGCAAGAGGTGGGAGATAATTAAAAATAGAAGCTAAGTCGGTTAGAATTGCTAGTAGGAGGTGGGAGTTTGTGAGCATGAGCTGTTAGTTTATGGCTAAGTCATGTAAAGACAAGGAGGAGCTGTAAACTTAATAGAGTATTAGGAGTATACTCAGTAAAGCTATAGGACACCAAGCAAAGCTAGAATCTATCTAATATATATATAGAAACTAAGATGTTGTTACTCTCATTTCCTCTTCTGTTCTATAACAAGCCTCACCTTCAATTCCTATATCCTCATATTGCAAAGAACCACACCAAAGTTTAAAGAAGCTAGAATTGTAAATTAAAAGTAAAATGGATTGAAGCCATGGATCAAAATTGTGTAATCTATTGGAAGCTATTCGGAAGCAAGGATTAAGCATTCAATAAAAGTGTTTCAAACCAAGCAAATGTAGTTTTATATTATGCATATTAGTTGGTATATATGAAATGGGTTATTTGTAAATGAACTAGTAACGTGATTTGGTATCTAATTAGATTGTAAATTGAGATATATGTATTGGCTATGTATATATCAAAGAGAATTAAGAATGTTACATATTGGTTTAGAAAGATTAAAAAGTTAGTAAACTAACTTATGTATTAGTGTATACATGTATACTTTTCGTTAAGAATTGATGGTTGTGGACTGAGGTAGAGATATGGAGCTTAGGTATTGTTGTGCGGAGTAATAAGGATGGAAAATTTGGTTTAGAATGCAAACGAAAAGCTAGGAAATTTGATTTTTAAAGTGGTGCATGTGACATACTTGTAAAGTGTCCTCTAAGGACTGTTTTAGCTAAAAACAAAGAATTAAGCGAAACCAAGACTAGAGATATGCATATACCTGTTATACATAGTTAGTTTAAGAGTTTGGGTGAATTGAATTAATAAAGGAAGCTATTTCCAAACAAAACAAAATGCCAAAAATAGTTACAGCAGGGCTGTTTTGGGGCTTGGTTAAGCCTAGTCTATAATGCCCGAATTAGATGGGTTATATTTTTTAAAAATACCCTACTATACCATCTACAACATATTTAAATTTCATTTTGATCGGAGTTACGTTTTAAAAGTTACAAAATCGCAAAGGTGGTTGCTTGATTATGTGAGCTGCAGGCAGTTGGGGCCGCACTGGGCGCGCTGGCCGCACGCTGGGCGCGCTGGCAGCACGCCGCTGACACTAGCCACACACTGTAGACGCCGGCCGCACGCTGTCGATGCTGGAGGCACGCGGGGCTCGCTGAGCGACGCTAGACGATGCCGAACGCAAGTCGGGGCGTGTTTGGCGACGCCGAGCGTCGTTGTGCGTGTCAAACATGTCATGGGTGTTTCGTCGGGATGTTTCACGATGACATGTAACATTTTGGACATCGTTCCAAAAATGTTCCAACTTATAAAAAAGTCAAATATCATAAAGAGTGTAATGGTAAATAAAAACACATTCAATATGTAAACTAACTAAATTAAGAAGGTGCTATGTAACTCAGAATTAAGCAAGAATATATGAGATGGTTAGGTAATGAGTTTTGAATGATTGAAATACATTATAAAAACTATAAATATAATGTATTGACATTACTAAGACTGTTTTGAAGCATTTCGAGCATGAACTTATTAAAAATATAGTAAATCATTAAATGAGTTAGTAAACTCTAAAATAAAGGTTAGCATGGATGGACATCTAATATTGAAACTATTAAGTCAAGTTCAAACTAGTAAGCCTCAATGGGCTGTTTTGGCATCATGAGGGAAAACAAAAATATCTAATGCATTAGTGTGTCGAAATGAAGCTATAAATTATTGGAAAAGCTAGAAATTAACCATACAAGTGGAAAATATCTTCAAAGCATGAAATGAGCTACGAGATCATTTTATATACTAAAAGTTATATAAAAGATGCATGGAATGCTCATGGAATAAGTTCCTAGTAGATTACAAATTACAATTGAAATATGTTCACATAGTACAAGCATATCAAAGTTTTTTAAAGAGAAAATGGGTATTGTAAGGAAAAGGATGAGGTATTTGAAAAATATATAAAAGTTTCTCAAAAAGTAGAAACATAAGCGAATAAAGTAGCAAATGTGAATATTTAATCTATGACTGTGCAAGTTATATGTTATGAATATGTGATTAATACAATTATATATGTTAATATAATTGTATAGGATATGTGAAATGAAAGTTGAGCTGAATTTTTGTCAATAATCTACAAACAAGGCAAGTATCAAATTCTTACTCTTTATTGAGCAAATATCTGGAATTGACCGTATTGATCAAGTTCTATCCATTTAGACAAATATCTTGAGCAAGTATTCTTATTTTGCTAACTTTTAGCAAGTATCCTAACTTACACAAATTCTATATTGTGCAAGTTATCTATAGTGGTATGTTTATATAGGTTTCCTAACTTGTGTAATTCTATTGATTATTCAAATTCTTTCCATTGTCTTAACAATTATACTATATTGCAAATCTGGGAATATTATTGATTTAGGTATAGCATTCTATCCAAATTATTTTGGTTTGGAATTCAAGGCTGAGAACGAACATCCCTTATTTGAGAAAACTTTTAATATGCCGAAAAAGGCAACGAAAACAAGCATGTAGTGTTGATCAACATAGGGCATAAAGGGCTAATCACCCATCGTGCCTGAGAGTTAGTCGGTTAAACAGTTGAATTACTGTTATACCAATTTATACCAAGAAAAATAAGGTTCAAGGTCAACAGACCACTCAACATCTATAGTCACTACGTCATTTCAAAAATATAAGCGACTTGATATGTTATTCGAGAAATTGTTTCCATAGCTTCACAACTATTGACCCGTTGTAGAAGTATTCTTAAAGAAAACATTTAACTCTTTCATATACTGTTTATTGCATGTTATTACTTGCTGAGCAATTGAATGCTCATTCATGCTTTGAAATTAAATGTTTTCAGTGAAATCTGAGCGCATAGAAGGATCTGGCAATGACAAGGGAAATAAGAAGGTGGATGAGTAACTTCTATCCATAATAATTAGACGTTCTATAATAAATAGACTTTTGTATGAGATATTACTTTATCTATCATGTAATAAAGTATTTAAAGGTTCTCGTACCTAGGTAGCAAACTCTGATGTAATAATTCTAGTATTTTATATATTAAGCAGGTTGAATAAATGGTATCGTGAAGTGATGAGTAGGTTGAAGACCTATGAATTGATCTCATTTTAGCTTGTTTTATTTTGAGTTTTTTGGTATTGTTCGTGTTACTTTTGGTGTTTTGTGTTTGATATGCAGGTATAGAGGTTGGAATGGATTTGGAGCATAAAGGACAAAATTCGGACAAAGCTGGTAGAAAAGCGCGGACCGCGCTGTGGCTAGTTCATTTGGAGCGCTGACCGCGCTGTTGAATGATGGAGTTTCTGCAAGTGGTGCGCTGACCGCGCTGTGGAAGCCTAAGATGAAGCGCAGACCGCGCAGCTACGGGATGAAGTTAGTGTATAGGGAGCGCTGACCGCGCAGTTTATAAAGGAAATAAGGCACAGGCCGCGCAGTTCTGACGTCTTACAGGATTTTTTAGGTTTTTAAG
Source organism: Panax stipuleanatus (assembly GCA_020205555.1). Lineage (NCBI taxonomy): Eukaryota > Viridiplantae > Streptophyta > Magnoliopsida > Apiales > Araliaceae > Panax > Panax stipuleanatus. The sequence continues at coordinate 96,737,339 of CM035124.1, forward strand.
TTATAAGTTGAATTAGAATAGGATTGTGACTTACCTTAATTAAATGAGGGTTTGTCTAGGCTTTAAATAGGAGTTGTTTTCCTATGTTTTGATCTTCTTGGATCTAGGATTCTCATCTTATTTCTTGGAGGCTGTTCATCAAGGCATGTGAGGCTAATTCTCTTATTCAATTCTGAAGGGATGTTGAACCTGATTAGCAATTACTGGTTTGATTAAGTTTATTTATTATTTATTCCTTCATTGAGAATAATTTTGATTATCTATATGAACTTTCATTTATGTTATCCAATTGATTAATTTAGTTTCTGTAGGATTAAATTAATAAATTGATTTCATCTGCTAGATTAAGACATATTTTAAGCAAATGAAGTGTGTCTAATCTATGTAGAAATTAATAGTATTTTATTGTGGTCAAGCTTTGAAATATTATTAAGATTTTCAGAAGACAAGTTAAATAATTTCTGATTGTGTAATTATTGCTTGGAATAATCTAATTCTCATTCTTCATGCTTCTATCATATTAAATCTAGACTGATAGTTCTAGGTTGTATGTTAGTTAGAATCTCTTGTTGGTGATCGTCGCATTAGATCTACAGTTAAGGAGAATTACGGGTAAATTGTGATTGCAATTATTTAGGTTATTAATCTCATTGAAAGGGTAAATAGTATAATAACTTAATTGATTCATAATTGTGAAAAGGGAATACTGAACTGAAGAATTGAATTCTTTTACTTATTGATATTTTTTTATTATTCACTTTTGTTTATTGATTATTTTCAACAAACATAAATTCCCCAATTCATTGAATTCATTGGATAATTAAGATACAATTCACTCTCTATGGGATCAATCCTTGCTTATTCCTATACTAATTCATAAGATTAGTAGAACCATAGTAAGGTAAATTTTGTAGTGCGAGACGACATCTACCAAATTTTGGCGCCGTTGCCAGGGGAGAAATATTTTTGGAGAAATATTTTCCAGCGTCACGAGTAGCCAACATCAGAAAAGAAATTTATGGAGTTCGACAATTCAGTTGTGAAACACTGCATGAGTACTGGGAGAGATTCAAGAAGCTGTTCTCCAGCTGTCCACCGCACCAGATCGAAGATCAACACCTCATCATCTACTTTTATGAAGGACTTATACCGATGGAAAGGAATATGATCGACGCTGCTAGTGGAGGAGCATTAGTGGATAAAATACCAGAAGCTGCAAAGAATCTGATTGCAAACATGGCCGCTAATGCACAATAGTACGGAACACATAATGATCATCCAGCGCAAAGGGTAAGTGAGGTAAGCACAATGAGTGTAGAACAACAGATTTTTGACTTAACTGCTTTGGTGAAACAGATAGCTACAGGTAATACCCTAGTTGCACAAGCTTTCCAACTTTGTTTAATGGCGGGACACCCAACCGATGCATGCCCGACATTACAGGAAGAGAACACCGCACAACAAGCAAATACAGTGGGAAATTACCAGGCTCAGCCGCAAAGAAAGTATGACCCTTTCTCCAACACATACAATTCTGGATGGAAGGATCATCCGAACTTCAGTTATGGGGGTGCTAGGCCACAGGCACAAGGATTCTACCCAGTTAAACCACAGTTCTAGCCGAATCAGCCACAGTACCAACCCAAACCAGCAGCACCGGCCAATCCTGGAATATCTCTGGAAGACGTGTTAAAAACATTCATGAACCAGACACAACAATACATGAATCAGACTACACAGTTCCAACAAGAAATGAAGTCTTCCATCTATAGCTTGGAGAGTCAGGTGAGCCAGTTAGGCACTACGGTAAGTCGGTTGGACTCTCATGGTTCGGGAAAGCTTCCATCACAGACTGTTGTAAACCCAAAAGAGAACGCCAATGCTATTACATTGAGGAGTGGAAAACAGATAGATACACCAATAGCAATAGTTGAGTATGAGAAAAAGCAAGAAAAGGAGGAATCGACAAAAACAAAGGTATACCCTAACCCTCCTTGTCAATTAAATGATATTCCACTTCCTTTTCCTCATAGAAATTCTAGAAAAGCAAAGACAGATGAAAAAGATAAAGATATTCTAGAAACCTTTTGGAAAGTAGAAGTGAATATCCCACTACTAGACGCAATTAAACAAGTGCCACGGTATGCTAAATTTTTGAAGGAATTATGCACAAATAAATGAAAATTAGAAAATGATGAGAAAGTCACGGTAGGGGAAAATGTGTCCGCAGTATTGCAAAGAAAAATGCCACCTAATTGTAAAGATCCAGGCATGTTTACGATTCCATACAAAATAGAAAACACTAGGTTTAATAAGGCCATGCTAGACTTAGGGGCGTCAATAAATGTTATGCCATTATCTGTGTATAAGTCTCTTAATCTTGGTCCTTTGAAAACTACTGGTGTTATTATTCAATTGGCTGATCGTACTAACACCTACCCTCGAGGGGTAGTTGAAGATGTCTTGGTGCAGGTCAACGAACTAATCTTTCCTGCAGATTTTTACATTGTGGACATGAAAGATGACATATCCCCAAACCCATCACATATACTACTAGGAAGACCCTTCCTAAAGACAGCTGTAATATCCGAGATTATTATGTCCTTTAACAATTATCAATAAACGAATTAATGGGAAATTCTTGTGTGTTTTTTTTATTAGATGTATATGTGTTATACATACATGTGTTATTTTATGATACGTGATGAGGAGTATTTAAATGGTTGGTTCAGTTTAATTCAACTATTTAAATTGGTTAAGTATAGAATTAATTCTATTAATTTTGGGGGATGGCTTTAAAGTATGAGTTTGAGTTCGGAGTGGAATTTAGAGATGCGGATTGCGTATTTGAGTCCGGAACGTCAAAATTATTCAGGATAGACTGTAACCACGAAAATATGTCACGGTTGACTTTTTGGTCAAAGTCAACCGGTTGACTTTTTCGGGTAAAAAGTCAACCACAAATTTTGGAGATGAATTTGACGAAACGGATTGTCCCATGACGTCCGGGACGTCGATTTTAGTAGGAATCGATATAAGTATCGAAATGTTTGGCTACGAAGGGCAAAATGGTCAAAATGATATATTAATTGATTAAATGATTAAAATAATAATATTTTAGTAAGTTGCAGCAGCTGGAGGTGGTCACACGTGACTAGCATATTGGACAATAGGGAGTATATACGTATATAGCAACATGGAAGGAGAAAGGAGTTAGTTTATTTCTTTAAACCAAACTCTTCGTTTTCTTAACTCCTCCTCCATAACTAAGCTATTGAATTATAAGCATTATATACATATAACTGATGATTTGGGAGATGGAAAGGGGCTGGGGAAATTAGTTTCCCTCATATAATGTATATACATTCCAATCCAAGTCTCTTCTCCTCTTCATTTTGATAAAATACACTCGAGAGAGAAGAGAGGAAATTGAAAGTGAGAGCTTGAGAGTCTTGACGAATTCTGGAGGATTGCTTGAGGTTTAACAAACAAAGGGGGGAGGAGCATCCGATTAACCAAGAAGGAATTCTTCAAAAGGTTACTCCATGAACCCATCTCGGTTTACTTATTGGAAATGAGTAGAAAATGCATGAAGGTTGGGTAAATAGATTGTTTGTGGCTATATGTTGATATGTTGATGTTAAGTATTGATGTTAGGTTATAAAGAACGAAAGTTCTGGTTTAATTCATGTCTCTTATACATTGAATCTTATGAATTTATGCCATGCATGCTAAGCTTTTGCTAAAATACCTTTTAGATGTCAATTTGTTCAAATCTTGGTAATTTCGTGAGTTTGATTGTTGTAACATGTGTATATATGTTAGTATGTGTGGTCTGGATAGTAGGAATCAACCTCATGCATGCTAGAATCAAAATCATGATTTTGTCAAAGTTGGTTAAATAAAGAATCTGTGACTTTTTGGATTTTTCGGAGCCTTGGAATCATGGTTTCTGTGACCCGTTTATGGTAGGTAATAATTTTGTAAAATACTATGTAGTATGATGTATAACCTGACCAAATTTCATAAGAAACGGAGTTAAATTGAGCAAGATATGAAATTCGGTAGCAAACATGTGCATAGGGAAAAATCTGCAGATGTTGGGTTTTCCAGAATTTTTCTAAGTATGAAACCAGTTCGTGCACTCTTTTCTAGGCGGCTGGTTTATGGTCTTAACATGTTAGTTTCTGGTATGTGTTATTTTTGTAAAATACTATACTATATGGAGTATGTTGTGTCCAAGTTTCATGGTCATATCATGCATGGTTTAATCGGAATTAAATTGCAAAGTGGGCTGCTCGAAAACGAAAATCAGGATCTAGGCCTGATGAGCAGCGCAGCTGTGCCGCTCATAAGGCTTAGACCTGCGCAGCTGCGCCGGTCCGGGTTGGGTCGGGTCATCCGGGTCGGGTCAGGAAAAATGTCAGAAAATTTATTTTTTTTCCAGATTCTTATATTTAACCCCCGGACCTATTTGATGCAACATGGTTATGTAGTTAAAGTGTATGTTAAGTATATGTGTTCGTTAATAAACTTATTAAAGTAAATGGAAATCCTTTACTTTCAAATTTGAGTTTGAGAACCTAATTGCTTAAACGTGACACATATGGTTAGGTTACGTGAAGGTTAATTGCTAGCGTTAGCGAAGAATTAGAATTTGTAAATCGAAAGAAAGGTTTATTTTTAGTCAAAATAAGCCATTTCTTATTGAATTAACCGATCAACTTGCTATTAATATTTCTATTTTAAATATTGTAAATTACAGGGTTTTCTAAAAAATTTATTGAAAAAATATACATAGATATCTTTCTATATATCATTAATATTGCCAGAATGTATACACAACTTGTTCTTGAATCAACAAAAAAAGTTATTAAAAAATATAAATACCGTATCAGGCAAGTTTCCTAACCCTAATTTCTATTGGGTATTTATTCAATCCTTACTCATTTTTATCGCAGTGAGGGTAAGTATTGGACTTGTGCTAGCTATTTATTCGTGCAAGTTCCTTTGTTGTGAAGTTATACAACTTCAATTATCTTGCAAGCTTATCGATGATTACACAGTTATTATTCTAATAGCTATGCTTATAAGTTTTATGTCATTATCGAACTTTTTGTAAGTATGTTCCGTGGCCTTTATTTTCGGATAGTTGTTATCGATGAAAAATGATTTAATTCAAAGCTTTTGAAGCTATTTAATGTTTACCAATCCAAATTGCTTTGGTGCAGTCTCGCATGAATACTAAGATGAACAACCCGAATAAACTGGCAAATAGATGTCAGGCATATAGTCCCATTTATGCATATGCAGTTTAAACTTTATACTTGTGCATAATGTAGAGTACAATAGGCTGATCACCTGGAGTACTTGCAGAGACCGTTTACAATCTATTTAATTGTTAAACCGTCTGATGGTTTTCGATGAAATAAAGTAACTTTCAGGGTATTCAACACCCCTTAGTATGATATTGAGAATTCTTAAACTCTTATCTTTGATAATTCTTGTTTAACACTTGATAATTCTTTCAACTATTGAGATATAGTCATACAGATGTTTTTACTCCTGATGTATGCTTTCAAACTACTTTATATACTTGCTGGGCAATTTGTGCTCATTCTTGCTTAAACCTTTCAGTTAAGGATGAGAAGGCCGAGGGCTCGGGCAAGGACAAGGGAAAGTCTAAGATGAAATGATGAGAGTTATTTATGTAATAAGTTATATTTCCGCATATGATGTAGCGATAAACGCTAAGTTTATGTTTTGGTTTATTAAAGGTTGTAAAGACTTGGAATTTTATGTTGAATAAGTATGTAATAGTTATATTATTATTATTCTTTCTGGAGTTTACATAGAGAGATGATGTCGTGTGTTGTATCGTGAGCACCATGTCTTGAAATCGATGTTACACGGATTTGGGGGCGTCACAGGTTGGTATCAGAGCTGTAGGTTATAAACCTTAGGTGGGAAACCATTAGACTATAACCTTAGGGAAGTTAGTGGAGGAGATAAGGAGATGAACTCACGTAGAGTTCTAAGTGTAGTGTCGAATCTATTTTTGTAAAAACAAAATTAATATCTATTTTAAAATATTAATCGAGTTCTTTGTCTTGATTGTAGGATGTCAGGAGAAGAGGAGGTTAGAGATATTCACGTTGTGAGTGAGCAGTTGGTGACAATTGTACCTGAGCCTATAGCTGAGGCAGCAGCTGAGTCAGACCCAGAGGAGTATCCTGAAGAGGAAGAGGAGCCCGAGGAGGACTCTGAAGAAGCACCTGAGGATACTATGTTGGATGAGTTGATGGATAGGATTACTGAATTGGACGACAAGGTCCATCAGTTAGAGGAGCTGTATCAGGGGGAGCAGCAAGCTGCAGCATTGCTTGAGGCATTGCTGCACCACCTGATAATTAGGAACGGGGATCTGGCTGACAAACTACGATTTACAGGTCAGAAGGTGGATAGGCTGAAGGATGAGAAAGAAGCTATCAGGACCCACTTGGGACATACCACTAATGGGTTAGAGACGAGGATACAGAGTCTCCAAACTGATAAGCGGATCATTACCACATTCTGGGGAGATGAGAGGAGAGGCCGTGTTCGGGCCGAGAAGCTAACTGGCGAGTTAGAAGGAGAAGTAAGAGATAAGAAGGTTAGGATGGATAGAATGAAGTATGCGTTTAAACAACTATTCAAACAACTGGCCAGGACAACGCTGAGCACGCAGATAGAGGTGCGGACCACGCAGCACATACAGAAGGTTCAAGTCCAAACCCCATCCCAAGCGCTGACCGCGCCCCTAGCCTCGCAGACCACGCATTTAGATAGATTCAGCTTTAAACACAGATTTTGAACGGCTTCGTGTATCCCTTAAACCTTTAAACCCTTTCCTTTTCTCTTTACACTTCTTATTCTCCTTCCCGTACTCTACTTACACCATTATTCTCCATCTCTTCTCATTATAAAACCTAAACCTACTACACCCAATCACTCCCTATCATTCTAAATCTGCAAGCCCTATTCTCTCTCCTCAAATTTGTTCAAGGCTCCCATTCAATCCAAACCATTCCTTTACATCACCCAAACACAAATCATCGAAACAAACTCCGGCTACAAATCATCCAGTCATAAGACAAGCATAACAACCACGGATTTCAACATTCAATAGGTAACAAATTGAATTACATTTATTCATTGGAAGTTCTTTATTGGTTCAATTGTGGTAGATTTTCATTGGGATCCCTTGGGTTACTGAACACCCAAGATTGTTAGTACTAATTTGTGGGCTAGAATTTATTTGCAAGGAAACTAGGTTTAAGGACGAAAAAGGGTGCACGCCAAGTGTTCATAAAATTGTCCTAGCCAACTTTTGTGTGCAAATCATTCCAACATGTCTTCCAAACGACCAAGGACCTCCACCTTCGGTTATCGCCCATCTTTTGATACTTCCAAGTTTGTAAGCGAGACGGCAGTGGCTCGTTTCAACGCCATCGCCAAAATGTCCCTTGTGTCGGAACGCTGTTTGAAGCCCAACGCTAACCTTGATGGAAACATGACATTGATGATCACTGAGCGGCAATGGTTCCAGTTGGTCGAACAACCACGACCCACCGTGCTCAACATCATGAAGGAGTTCTATGGAAACGCAATAGAACGTGAAGGGAGGGTTGTGAACGTCAGAGGCCGGTCGATTTCTTTCCACCACACGACCATCAATGACCATTTTGGGTTGGAAACACCAATGGGGTAACGCTATGAAGATCACCTTCCCAACTTGGATGAAATTATTGTTTGCCTTTGCAAACCTGGTACACAACTGGTGAACAAGCCTGGGATAGACATGAAGGTTCAATTCCCCCATTCCGAGCTCAGCAGATATGGAAAGGCTTGGTACGTTTTCATATGTGCTAGGCTCATGCCTACCACCCATCAAACTGACGTTACGATGGATAGAGCGCATCTTCTCTACGCGATTGTCCACTCTTGGTATAATAGGCCCAATGTTCCAGAATTCTTCCTCGTGGATGTTGGGATGTGCATCCAACAGTCGATTGATAGGGCACTACATGGAAGTACTACAGGCGGACTGTTGCATGGTTTTTTGATCACTGAGCTATGCCGAAAGGCAAGAGTACAATGGGAATCTTCAGAGCCTGTTTAGTAGCCTACGGGGGCCATCGACCATAAGGTTATTATCATATATAGAGAATGGAGTGGAGCATGGTCACATCCTCGGGGCGAGGGCTACATCATGATACCAACGACTACACCGCCCTCCCAACCATCTACTACAACTGAAGCCGGTCCATCAACTGACAGAGGTCAGAAGTGAATGCTCCGCCTTGCTCAGCGTCAGGATCAAATGCATGCGTACAACATAGGTGCCTTCACAATAATGGCTGACGCATTCTCCCGAATGAATCCACTCCAGCAAGTCCATCTTCCTGATCCAGCCACCTTATTTGCCTACCCTCCTTCCGACGACGACGAGCATTGACTCGTCTGCAGGGAAGTCCTCATTTTTATTTCTTTATGCTAAGTAATGAGGGCATTCCTTGCTATAAGTGTGGGGGGGGTATTTTTTGTGTTTTTTCTGTATATTAGGTTGCATATAGTTTAAGTTTAATTAGTCATATGCATATCAATATTGAAAAAAAAACATTTGTTTTCCCATTCATATAGGATTTTATTTTAGGTTGCATAGAAATTGGGCAAAGAGCTGTGTTAGTAAGATGAAGCCCATGAGGAAAATGATTAATGACTTGCGTGCCTGAAATTGATCATCATGTGTTGACCAATTTGGACCATAGGAATCTCATATCATTCGTTTTGTATTTTCTAAAAATCAAGCACACCAACTGGTTTTCAATAGTATTGAGAAATAAGTGCAAGATAGAACATGGGCATGTATTAAAGAAAGTTAAACAATGGCTTTCACATAAGTTTGGGGGAAAAACAGTGGCTTAAGAAAGGAATTTAGAAAAAGAAAAATATATGATCTGAAAAGAAAAAGAATATAGAAAAAAATCAGACTTTTTCAGTTTCGTGGCCTTTGCTATTTGGACAAGTAAACCCTAGGGGATGTCTCTACACCTAGCGCCCTAAAAGCCTTTGGGTTTGGGAGTCATTGGCCGAAAGTCCGTTACATGGGTAGCATTGAAAAGCCTAATGGAATTGAACATTACACAAGTCGGGTAAAAAATATAATTTATAGAAAAAAAGTGAGATGGAGCATTAAGATGCACTCACTAGGAATAATGAGCCTGGTTCAAAATTTTGATTTCTTCTGTGACTATGTGCTTGATATAATGTTGGTTATAAAGGTTTTACATGTCTATGACTTTATCTGTATTGATCATTGTTGTTGTTGAAGTCATGTTGGGTACACACACATAGAAATATGCAAATCTTATGTTGGTGAGGTGAGTATGTGAAAAGTAGGTTGGTATGTGATGTGATATGGATGGCATAACAGTTGTTTATCTCTGAGGCATATGATTCATTAAATTATCATGGTTATTGTTCGATCTTTGTAGTTGCATTCATTTTAGTTTCGTATTAGTATCATTGTGTTTGCTTGAGGACAAGCAATAGTTCAAGTTTGGGGGAATTTGATGAGTAGGTTGAAGACCTATGAATTTATCTCATTTTAGCTTGTTTTATTGTGAGTTTTTGGGTATTGTTCGTGTTACATTTGGTGTTTTGTGTTTGTATTGCAGGTATAGAGGTTGGAATGGATTTGGAGCATAAAGGACAAAATTCGGACAAAGCTGGTAGAGAAGCGCGGACAGCGCTGTGGCTAGTTCATTTGGAACGCTGACCGCGTTGTTGAAGGATGGAGTTTCTGCAAGTGATATGCTGACCGCGCTGTGGAAGCCTAGGATGAAGCATGGACCGCGCAGCTACGGGATGAAGTTACTGTATAGGAAGCGCTGACCGCACAGTTTACAAAGGAAATAAGGCACGGGCCGCGCAGTTCTGACGTCTGACAGGATTTTTTAGGTTTTTAAGTTATAAGTTGAATTAGAATAGGATTGTGACTTACATTAATTAAATGAGGGTTTGTCTAGGCTTTAAATAGGAGTTGTTTTCCTCTATTTTGATCATCTTAGATCTAGGATTCTCATCTTATTTCTTGGAGGCTATTCATCAAGGCATGTCAGGCTAATTGTCTTATTCAATTCTGAAGGGATGTTGAACCTGATTAGCAATTACTGGTTTGATTAAGTTTATTTATTATTTATTCCTTCATTGAGAATAATTTTGATTATCTATGTGAACTTTCATATATGTTATCCAATTGATTAATTTAGTTTCCTTCAGGATTAAATTAATAAATTGATTTCATCTGCTAGATTAAGACAGATTTTAAGCAAACGAAGTGTGTCTAATCTACGTAGCAATTAATAGTATTTTATTGTGGTCAAACTTTGAAATATTATTAATATTTTCAGAAGACAAGTTAAATAATTTCTGATTGTGTAATTATTGACTGGAATAATCTAATTCTCATTCTTCATGCTTTTATCATATTAAATCTAGACTGATAGTTCTAGGTTGTATGTTAGTTAGAATCTCTTGTTGGCAATCGTCGCATTAGATCTACACTTAAGGAGAATTACAGGTAAATTGCGATTGCAATTATCTAGGGTTATTAATCTCATTAAAAGGGTAAATAGTATAATAACTTAATTGATTCATAATTGTGAAAAGAAAATACTGAACTGAAGAATTGAACTCTTTTACTTATTGATATTTTTTTATTTATTCACTTTTGTTTATTGATTATTTTCAACAAACATAAATTCCCCAATTCATTGAATTCATTGGATAATTAAGATACAATTCACTCTCTGTGGGATCGATCCATGCTTATTGCTATACTAATTCATAAGATTAGTAGAACTGTAGTAAGGTGAGTTTTGTAGTGCTAGACGACAGCTACCATGAAGCACCAAGTACGGGTTGCAAGTACCCGAATTTGGGGTTGTCATAATTCCCTTTTATAGGCAACCCGAAGGAAGCAAAAATCAAAGCTCAGCAACCAACTTTGAAAAATGCAACCGATTTGCAACCACTTTAATAAATATGTCCCTCCCATGTCTACCACCCACCACACCATTCCAACTTTGAAAAAAATAATTCATATACACTTTAATCTTCTCCATCCCAATTAATTCATATGTAAAAAATTTATATATATTTAATAGTATCATTATATAAAAAATATTATAAAATTATACTATTATTCATTCAATATATTATTATAATATTATAAAATAGTGTGATAATAATTGTAATTAGAACTAATTTGAGCGTTTATATTTTCGTATTATATACGATTTGTATTAAAGTTCATAGTTTGTGTGGTCATATTTTGCACGGCCATTTAATATAATAAAGATTTGTATTTGGATTCTATACCATGTATTTGGCGAATCAGAATTGGTTGTGTACTAAACCTATTTTGGGGGCGTCACAAAGTGAATTGAGAAAACTCGAGAAGAACTTGAAACACCAGAAAACATGGCTGAAGAGGAACAAAAAGCACTGCGGGATTATGCTACACTGCGGATTTTATAAATTCAGTCAAGTATTACTAGGCCGGCGATTAATGCTAACAACTTTGAGATCAAGCCTGGAACTATACAGGTGGTGCAGAACAATTGTTAGTTTGGGGGTCTACCGAATGATGACCCGGACGAGCACATTGTCAGTTTCATAAAGATTTGCGATACATTCAAGTGCAACGGGGTTTCAGATGATGCTATCAGATTAAGGTTATTTCCGTTCACGCCAGAGAGAAGGCAAAGGGTTGGCTCCATTCTCTACCATCGAGGTCAATCACCACATAGAACGATTTGGCGCAGAAATTTCTGGCTAAATTTTTCCTGCCATAAAAAACTGCATAGATTGAGGATGGATATTTCTTTATTTGTACAGCAGCAGGGAGAACCATTATATGAAGCATGGGAAAGGTATAAAGAGCTATTGAGAAAATGACCACACCATGGACTACCGCAGCAGATGCAGATGAATACATTCTACAATGGGTTAGGAAGTCATATACGGACTAGCATCGGTGCGACCTCAGGTGGAGCTTTTATGGCAAAGAAATTTGAGGAGGCATGGGACTTGATAGAAATGATGGATGCAAACAACTATCAGTGGCCAACTGAGAGAATGACTCAACCTAAGGCAGCAAGTAATCTGGAAGTGGATTCTGTGATAGCTCTATTCCGCACAAATAGCAGCGTTATCAAAGAAGATAGATGCCATGTCGAGAGGAAATTTGCAGCAGGTCACAGTTGTGTGTGAGCTTTGTGCAGGGGAGCATCCGACAGACCATTGTGTGATAAATCCAGCTTTAGTACAGTTTGTGGGAAGCTACAACAGGCCACCTAACACATATCAGAATGCGTATAATCAGGGAGCGAGGAACCATCCAAATTTCTTATGGAGTAACAATCATAACCAAAATCAGAATCAGCAGCAGGCTCCATGACCATCATACCCCCTGGTTTTTAGAATCAACATCAACAGGCAGCTCCGCATCACGAGAAAAAGATAGATTTGGAGGAGCTACTTGCGAAGTACGTAACAGAGAATGAGGCGAAAATGAAATCTTAGACTGCTGCGATCAACAATTTGGAAACTCAGATGGGACAGTTTGCAAGTGTATTGAATAGTAGACCCCAAGGAACTTTGCCGAGCGATATCAAAAAGAATTCAAGGGGAGGTTATAAGCAATGTCAAGCTGTTACACTTCGGAGTGGAAAACAGTTAGCTGAGCAATATCTTCCCACTAGATTTGACACGCCAACAAAAGAAGAAATTCTTACACGACGTGAAGTGGTATATGTGGGATGAACCGTTTCTATTCCAACAGTGTGCTGATAGAATGATTCAGCGATGTGTGCTGGAAAGTGAAGTAGAAAGCATCTTATAGGCATGTCACGCCTCATTATATGGGGGACACTATGGGAGTGAAAGAACAGCCATGAAAGTCCTCCAGGCAAGTTTCTATAGACCCTCCTTGTTCAAAGACGCACATCAATGTGTGAAAAACTGTGATCGATGTCAACTGGTGGGTAACATTTCTAAGCGAAACGAGATGCCACTAAACATAATTTTGGAAGTCGAGGTTTTTGATGTATGGGGAATCGACTTCATGGGACCGTTTCCATCATCATTCAGTAATTTATATATCCTGTTGGCAGTCGACTATGTGTCAAAGTGGGTTGAGGCAGTCGCACTACCGACAAATGACGCAAAAGTTGTATTGAAACTCGTGTAAAAGAATATCTTCACACGATTTGGCACCCCGAGGGCAATCATCAGTGATGAGGGGAGTCACTTCTGCAACAAGTACTTCACAACGCTCTTACATAAGTATGGGGTCAATCACAGAATCGCCACTGCTTATCACCCCCAAACTAGTGGCCAAGCAGAGGTATTGAATAGAGAGGTGAAGAGAATCTTGGAGAAAGTAGTCAACCCAAATCAGAAAGATTGGTCATTGAAATTAGACGACGCTCTTTGGGCATATCGGACCAACTGGATTGAAGACATGTCTAATTTCAACCCCGATCGTCATGTCTTCAATCCAGTTGGTCTACGAAAAAGCGTGCCACCTCCCAGTGGAACTAGAGCATAAATCCTATTGGGCCATCAAAAAACTCAACTTTGATCTAACAGCAGCAGGGGAGAAAAGACTTTTGCAAATCAATAAGTTAGATGAATTTTGCCTGCAGGCATACGAAAACTCAAAGTTGTACAAAGAAAAGGTGAAGAAATGGCATGGTCAGAAGATAGTAGATAAAAGGTTTGAACCGGGCCAATCAGTATTGTTATTCAACTCTCGGTTGAAACTTTTTCCCGAAAAACTAAAATCCATGTGGTCGGGCCCATTTACCATCAAGACAGTGTTTCCACATGGGGCCATTAAAGTATACAGCAGGGATTCGTCTGAAACATTCAAAGTCAACGGCCAGCGCTTAAAGCACTACTGAGGTGGTGATCTCGATCGCCAAGCAACCTCAATTGACCTCGCCGATCCAGTTTAAAAATAGGGAGTAGTCAGGCTGAAAGACTCTAAATTAAGCGCTTAATGGGAGGCAACCCAATCATTTGATTATTTTAAGTTGTAAAATTTGTTTGTTTCTGATTTCATTAAGTAAAGTAGTAGTAGGTTAGGACGCGTCTTAGCATAGAAATTGTGTCCAAGCTTCGATTCAACATGGATACTAAGTGTGTTTATGGTTTTGGGTGCAGGATGTGAGTAGAAATGAATATGAGAACAAAGATGAACTAAAAAGATTTTAGGTTGTGGTTACAGGATGAGCTGCCAAAGAAAGGGAAAAAAGGCTGCAGAAAAATCCATCTGCGCCCCGGCGCAGATTTAAGGCATAAGAATCTCGCCTAGGCGAAAACTGGCAGACAAAATGCGCCCCGACGCAGATTTGTGAAGAGAAACTCGCGCCTAGGCGCATCCCTCTCGGATGATTCTCACCCCAACGAGCTTTATAGTACAAAAAAACCTCGCCTAAGCGCATGTGACGTTTTCCAGTTTTAAAAAATTGATTGTTGTAGTTACAAAACACAATACTAATAGAAGTTTGCAACATCTCTCAACCGAAAAAAGGGAAACACCATATTTCAAAAAGACACGACATCAAACCATCTTCGAGTGAAATTTCAAGGGTTCTTCACAACATCTAACCACTTCTCATTATCTAGGGTTTCAAATTCAAATAATTTTTAGAAAATAGAGGGGAGTCCTTCACAACAACAGTACATCCCACACTGACAATTGTTTTGCACCATTTGTATAGTTCTGGGCTTGATCTCAAAGTTGTTAGCATTAATTGTCGGCCTAGTAATACTTGACTGAATTTTTGAAATCCACGGTGTAGCATAATCCCGCAGTGCTTTCTGTTCCTCTTCAGAAATATTTTTCGGTGTTTCAAGTTCTTCTCGAGTTTTCTCAATCCACTTACTTAACCGCTGAAATCGTTTATCGATGTCGTCCTCTAAAGGCAACAAATCTGGCTTCTTTGATCGAGTTTACATGCACTACTCAAGATTACCTTAACTAACAAATAAAACAAAAAGAAGAACATATATATATATATATATGTTTAACTAAAACTGATCTAATTAAACTGATATTGTAAGTAATAAACGCAATTACTGTCTCCGGCAACAGCGCAAAAAATATGTTGGGTAAAATCTATACGCGCAACACGCAATTGTACGTGATCAACAAATAATATAATAATAAGAAAAGTATCGTTCCCACAGAGACAATAATTATAATTTATCCGAATAATTACCAATTTTATACTATTTCAATTTTATTAAACCAATGATTAAATGATGATATTTATGAAAAACTACTACTCAGATTATAATTAACACTAGTCCAGGAATTTAACAAGTTTTCAAAGAATTAAGCCTACAATTTCACTTATTGTTTCACTTCGAATGTCATACTTCCTTTTAACTTATATCAATTATTCTAGATTATTAACCAAGAACTCAAAAGTAGATATAACCATCTCTCAATGCATTACATCCATACTCACTCAAATCCACAATTGATAGAATTAAGCAAGACGCCTTAATTAACTAACTCACTATATCTCAATGTGAATTATAATTGAAAAAGGTTTATGATCAAGTTCTCTTCAAATTATGCATGATGCATAGATATCTCTATCTTACACATAAATTATGAATTCCAACTTACTGTAGAAATCACAAACATACATCACTATGATCAATTCTAATCCCATATGTCATCTCTCGAGTTCATATGGGATAACAAGTAATTAGTGATCAAGCAATAACATAAATTAAGCGCAAACCATAGCAACTAATCTAAAAATAATCTCCATAAGCTAAAGTGAAAGCATGGCAATCCTTAGTTACATAATAAGATCCGTTGTAGACTTAAATAGCAGATTAGTTCATCATAGATGAAGAAAAAACCATAATCCACAAAGTAAATAACATCATGAATACAAAGTATAGATGAAGAGAGAAAATAGAATATGAAATTGTATCACTACTCGTCTTCACGTTCGCCTTGTGTTCGTCGTGCTTCGCCTTGCTTCAATCCTCCTCACGTATCAACTTTCACGAACTAGGGTTTGTTAATGTCTCTGTATATCCCATATAAGACTATATGTTAGCCTTATATCATCTCCAAATCGCGAGCCAAAACCTCCGCTTCTTTTCAGTAAAATCCTAGTTAAACAAGGAAAAAAAATCCAATCTGCCGCGAAACTCACCTAGGCGAGTTTTTCCTCTTGAAGAAGTTCTCCCCAGCGCACCTGTGCCTAGGCGAGGTTTGCCAGCTATAAAATTGCGGCCCGACGAAGTTTGCAGGACTTGTGCAAATTTTTTCCTTAAATCCCTTATTTCCTTACGCTTTCCATCCCGGCCATTCCCTACACATAAACAAATGCAAATGCATAAAATAGAACCTAAAAAGTACTTTAAGTAGCAACTTCTTCAGTTTAACTGGTATAAATTCGTAGGTATGGAACCAACTTATCAAATACCCCCAAACTTACGATTTTACTTGTCCTCAAGCGAAAACAACAAAGATATGAAAACAACAAACAAAAGTATCTATATGAATGCATATGCATGATCTACTTCCTATATGCCTACGAATCTATCAATAGATCAATATGATGTCCAACATAGACCTCAAAGATAACATAAGATACCCAAATAATATATCCAATCAATGTACAGTTCATCAGTAACCAATCAGTCAATCCAAAACTGTTATCACCCATGTTATGCGTGTGTGCTTGTTAACCATTCTAATCACCAACAATTCAAGATCATCACATAACAACCTTCATAGAGGGAAACTTTCAGTTCTATTTCAATTAATCTATACACATGACAAAACTAGTTAAACTTAGCAATTACTGAGTTCAGGGATCTCAAATGAGGCTTATTTCTCTTATTATTCATTCACGGGTGAGTTTTACGCTCCATCCCGCGTTCACCATTGACTATGCAATGTTCGAATCTATTAGGCTTTTTAATGTTACCCGTTTAGCAAAATTTCGACCAATGACTCCCAAACCAGACGATTTTAGGGCACTAGGTGTAAAAACATCCCCAAGGGCTTACTTATTCAAGTAACAAAGGCCACCGACACAAACTAGTCAATATGTTTATTCTTTTTTTTCTTTTTTCTCAATTTTCTAATTTTTTTCCGTTTCTATTTTTTTTCTCTTTTCTTTCACCCCAATGACTCCCCCAAATTCTAGTTAATACTTTATTTTAACCTTTACTGTCAGTATACCAATGTCATCAAAATTTAACTAAGATTTCCCCCCCCCCCATAAAAAATTATGAATCCTTGAACTGAGTTGAGTAGAACAGTTAAACTCTATGTGCTAACCAGTTACACAAGTTTCAGACAAGCTCAGATTTTCATCTCGATTAACATTAGAACTCATCATCAATCTTCACATTGTTCGCGTTAACATGTAATACCAATCCTATCATTGGCCCAGCTAAATACACATCAATCCATTGCTTAAACTCATGCAACAACCTATATGCCTAAATGCAAAGAAAACATATTTTTGTGATTTTTCTCAATTTTTACTTTTTTTATATATATACAAACCATATAACTATTGTAAATTTAAACTCATGACATATGCTCTAATCTAGAATGCCAATAACTAACATGCAAACTAACTAAATAACTAATCCTTCCCCCAAACATAAACTATGCAATGTTCTCATTGGATATATAATTTAAAAGTTCGAGGACTGTCATGGTCGATCACCACATGCATCAACGAATATCTGCACGACATCATAGTTATCTGATTGCGAATCCCCGTGAACTGGTTGGTCTACAGTAATGTCTGTCAGTTCTTTAAACTCAACTGATTCCCCGTGATGAATTCATACCGAATACCCATCCACAAACCCACGTGAATATAAGTCAAATTTAACTTCATCGGCAGTCTTCCCATATCATGTTTTTACACTTGAGACACGGGCATCTCATCTTTCCGTTCGGATCATCAGCATATTCTATTTCTTTGTTCATAAAATTGGACACCCCATCACGATACGCATCAACTAATCCCCTCCCATCAATCCGTATCCTACGGTACATCCAACTCCGGTCGGCTGCCATCCTTAATTGAAAAAAATATCCAATTAGAACAAGAATAATCATGAATGTGGTCCATGCATGAATTCAGTTTACTTAGTATATATCTCCACTCTACAGGGGTTAGACTTCTATCCTGTTCTTGGATGCGTCTCCTCACTAGTGCCAATCTTGAGCACGTTTCTTTTATTTTAAGAAAATTTCAGCATCACCTCCCCATGGTCTCTAAGTACACGAAATAGACTAAGACAACTTAGTCTAAGTATGCACTCGGAGAACATGTAGAGACACCAGCTGAAAAATCCTCAAAAGTTTATAAAAACGTACCCTGTGAATTGGCACCGACCTAAATGAGAGACATAACATCAGGTAACAGTCCCAAACTGGGGACTATTCGACATTCACTCATAATGAGTGAATGTCAAACGGATTTCTAAGCTCCTATTAATACTACATGCAAAAGTATATATGCAGTTTATTGTAATTGTGAGAAACTAAGCAAATGCTACTTAGTTTGTTTTTTCAATAATAAACTAAGTAAATGCTACTTAGTTTATGATACCTATTATTGGAATATGATTTAAGTTATTTTATTTAGATTTATTTACTAAAATATAAATTTATTTTGAATTACATTATATTATATTATATATTTTGATCTTATTTTCATTAATTTAAAAAACTAAGTAAATGCTACTTAATTTATTTTGTATTATATTATATTATCTAACTTTTTAAATTTATTTTATTAAATTTAAATTAATTTATTCAATTTAAGTATTTTATTCTAATATATTATTATTTTTTATTTTTTATTATATTATACTATATTATAATAATTAATTAAATATAATTTATTTTATTTTATTTTATTTATTTATTAGATATGATTTAAGTTATTTTATTTAGTTTTATTTACTAAATTATTAATTTATATTATTTAATATTATTTTATTTTGATCTTATTTTCATTAATTTAAAAAACTAAGTAAATGCTACTTAGTTTATTTTGTATTATATTATATTATCTAATTTTTAAATTAAATTTAATTATTTTATTCTAATTTATTATTATTATTTATTTTTCATTATATTATACTATTTTATATTAATTCATTCAATATAATTTATTTTATTTTATTTTATTTATTTATTAGATATGATTTAAATTATTTTATTTAGTTTTATTTACTAAAATATTATATTATTTTATTTTATTTTGATCTTATTTTCATTAATTTAAAAAATTAAATAAATGCTACTTAGTTTATTTTGTATTATATTGTATTATCTAATTTTTTAAATTTATTTAATTTAATTTAATTATTTTATTCAAATTTATTATTTAATTATTATATTATATTATACTATATAATATTAATTAAGTAAATATAATTAAATTTATTTTATTTATTTATTTATTAGATAGGCTTTAAGTTATTTTATTAGATTTTATTCAATTTATTTATATTAATCTAATTTATTATTATTTTTTATTTTGTTTCAGGGCCCACTGATTTTGTAATTGAATAATTTTTACAGAAATTCTGTCGAGAATTTCGTAAGAGATAACAAATATAACAAGAAATTTTGCAAGTCATGAAGCATCAACAGGATACTATTGTAACTAATATTCCCAATTTCATCAAAATTTTCACAATTTCAAAATGATATAATAAACAAACACATATCAACGATTCATGTCATCTATATAATTCCAATTTTCAATTATGTAATTCCTGCATCATACCCTAATTAACTAATTTCAGACCAATTTGATTAACTCTCAGCCCTATCTCATACCAATTTCAGTCCTATTTCATATCCTCTGTACCAATATAACCAATTTTAAACGTAATAAAAACCAATTTCAGAACAATCTAAGAGCCAGTACAAGAGAAATAAATACCCACTAATTTTTAGACCCAAACATATACAAAATACATAGCAGTACTGTAATAGAACCCATTTTGCAAAAATAGGGGATGGACTTAAAAGACATATTAATCAAAATCAAATGATAGATTCATCAAATATACCTGATTAGCTTGAATTTTTAACAAATAATTGAAGGTTTACTTGCTAAACAACCACCAATTTGAGAAGAAATCGACCAGCTGCTCAAAAACCCAAACCAAGAATCTATGCTTCATTGACTGGAGGCTCGAACAGAAATTTCTTCAGGCGGCCGGAGTCTCGCCGACGAGCAGGGGAGGTGAGAGAGTGACAGAGTCGTTGTGAGCAGTGAGGAGATACAGAGTGGCGAAGTGAAAGAGAGAGAGAGACGAAATGAAATGAGGTGAGCGTAACAGACTGTTAGGTTTTAAGATATAAAGTCGACGGAATGTCCGTCGATACAAATTCTATCTAGTTTATTTAACTTTGACTGAATTTCGTCGGTCATAAAAGGGAATTTCGTCGACCTTATGGTTGGCGCTGGCGGGAGAGTTTGGCGCCAATGATGGGCCATGTTTTCAACAGAATTCTGTTGGGGAAGTTTTATTTACGACTGAACTAGCTTTGAGTGAATATTCAGTCAAAAATATACTTATCTCGACTAAATCCATTACGTCGGAGTTATTTCCGTCGAAAATAATCCTTTTTCATGTAGTGATTGCTTCTGGTCGCTAATAAAATGATAGCATGCTATATGAAATAATGTGATTATGTTTGTAAATATGTGCATATGATGTGAATATGTGGTTATGTATGTAATATTTAAGAATCTCAGCTTTTGGTATTAGTAGCGGGATATCTTTTGGAATTCTAACTATGATGTTAGTTAAGGATTAGAGAATGTAGAACCTTTTTTGAGGAAAAGGCAAAGAAGATATGTAAGTAGCAGCAATTGCTATAAATATGATAATAGCTAGATAAGCTATTAAAAGAAAAAAGATATGTAAGAAGCTCAGATGTATGTAAGAAGCATGTTTAGTATGAAATAATATTAAATATGTTTTGAAATGAATGTGTTAAGCATGGAATGATAATATTCTAACACAAGTAGTGGTTTAATAAATACTACCTTCGTCCCACAATAAGTGCTCTTAACATTTTTTCCCAAAATAAGTGATGAGTTAGAATTCCAATACAATTTTTACAATATTTTCCCATATGTGCCCTTATGCAACCAATGGTATTTATTGCATATTTATTGGGAAGTTGAAAGGTTGAAGAAAGAGAAAGAGAGACTAAAAGGCAATAAAAAAGCCTCAAACAAAATAAAGAAAGTATATTAAGGGTATTTTTGTCATTTTAGCTTGTATATTGTTTGTGTGATTTAAGCTAAAAAAGCATTTATTATGGGACGAAGGTAGTAATAAATTTTTGTTAAACAGAAAAATATCGCCAAGAGAAAGAGGTCGAGGAAGACCACCAATGAACAGAAATAGAGATGAGAAATCTAATAATGATAATGAAAATAGAAGTAGAGGTCAAAGGGACCCAATGCAATAGTTTGTAGATCTGTTAATAAGAGCCTTCCAAAATAGGGATCCTCCAAACCCTGATGCAAATTTAAACCAACCAGCGGTGCATATAGCTAGCTTTAGAGATTTTAGGAGCGTGGGACCCCCAGAGTTTTGAGGGACCACCGAGCTTATACAGGCTCAATCCTGGATAAAGGAAATTGAGAAAGTCTTCAAAATAGCCAGGGTAGGTAACGAACAAAAAACCTCTTTCATCGCCTACATGTTACAGGGGAAGCTAACTTTTGGTGGGAAACAAATAAGACTAGAGCTGGAGAAGGAGTAATTGGTTGGGAAAGATTCAAGGAAATCTTCTTCGATAATTATTTCCTTCCCATCTCGCAAAGTCGTTTGGAAATAAAATTTCTAGAACTAAAGCAAGGAGATATGACTATGCCACAGTAATGCAGCCAGGTTTAATGATTTGACACGATTTGCTCCGCATCAGGTGGATACTGAAGAAGTAAAGCTAGAAAGTTTGATCAAGGTTTGAAGCCTTGGCTCTACAACAAGCTGTCAGTACTATAGATTGGATTGTTTGACACGAGTCTTGAGAAGGCAATAATAGCTGAAGGAGGGAGTGAGGCACTAAGCCTCCACAACAAGGAAATGAAGAATAAAGGAAAGGCAGAAGGGCCCTTCAAATCAGAAGGAGGCAGTGGAAGTATTAAGAAAAGGAAATGGAATAGCTTTGAAAACTTTGGGAACATGCAAGATGATTAGAAGAAGATAAAATTTGAAGCATGCCAGAACTGTGGTAAGAAACATACTAGAGTATGCCTAAAAGGTAAAACTTTATGCTACAAGTGTGGGCAGGAGGGACACATCTCTCCTAACTACCCTAACCCGAAGAAAAAGTTTTAGTTGCTTTGTTTGTGGGTCAGTGGATCACATGGCTAGGTACTGTCCGTGTAACGATTGTAAATTTTGTAAAATAATTAAAAATATTTATCGAATAAAATAAATATTTTAGTTGAAATAATTTAATTAGTATAATTGTGTTACCTAAATATGTGTGGAGTAAATTTATATTTTGGTGCGTATTTTAGTACGCTAAAGTGTTAGGGTTATACTAATTTAGTTAAATAATTAAATTAGTGGGCTAGTAAATGGATAAATAAAATTTATAATTATATTGATAAAGTTCGAATGTAAGGAATTAAATATTTCGAATATGTGGGAATTAAAATGTTCAATTTAATTTCTTAATAAACCCAATTTAAATCTAATTTAAAATATAAAATTGGCTTAATGGATAGATAAATGGAATAATATAATTATCAACATTTGAGGAAGAGTATCTCGCTGAATAATTTAGCAATAAGAATTAAGCAATACATTTTGATTTAATTAGAGACATCATACAAGAGGAAAATAAAAATGAAAATAAACCATGAAGCGTATCTGAACTCTCCCAAACATGGCTCAGACTTTCCAATCCCTAACTGCTCAGACTTTACGTATTAAAATAAACGCTCAAATCAAACGCAATAAGACACACCTTTATACTTCATCAGTTCATTTTATGTTACAAAGAAAGCAAAGTTTAGAGAGTAAGAGAGTTTACTATAAAATTGGGAGAGAGTTCTCGAGGATCAAGGAAGAAGAAGAATATTGATCAAGCATTCCATATCATCTGATTAATCCAAAGAAGATTCAAGAGGTAAGAAGAAATTCTAAAACTCTTAATCTCTATTCTTTAAGTTTTCTATTAAAAGTTGCTTGGTTAAATGAGTTAGAGAAGAATTCAATTGCGTGATTTTAGTTAATTAATAATCTGATTAGTGTCATTTGCAAGTGAAATCAAAGCAAATAAATCGGAATTTGTGCATTAAAGAGAAAGACATGGTCATTTGGACTGATTTTAGATGTTTTGGGTTTGCTTTAGTGGATAAAAATCTTATGTTTAAAGTCTGAAATTGATGGTTGTATGTTATACATATCTGAAATACGAACACAACCCAATTTAAATGGATCAAAATGGACTAAAATGAATCTGTAATGAAAGATTTCGTGAAATATGAGAAGAATATGAATAACTAGCATGAATATTGAAATTGAACTCCTAGAATGTTTGTTAGAGTTTCTCAGATGTTGAAATTGTTCTGTAGATATTTAGTTTTGTGTTTATTAAGTTTATAGAATCTGAAATCGGCTAAATTTGGCCTTAAATGAAGAAAATAAGTGATTTGTAAGAAAATAGAGTTTGAATCGCGAACTAGGAAACTGATTATGCAGTCGAGCGCTGCCACGCTGTGATTGGGCGCCGCCGCCCTGCAGTGCGGCCGTGCTGGTGCAAGAACAAAAGTAGGCGGCCGTGCCTGTGACGAACGAGATTTTTATAATTTAATTTGAATATTTATTTAATTAAATAAATATTTTTCGATAATTTAATTATTGAGTTAAATAATTAATTGATGAAATTGTGGTAGATTAATTTAATTATATGTGTTACATTAGTTAAATTAATGTAGTGAATTTTTATATTCAAAGTATGTATTTAATTGAGCTTATTTGATTAATATATTAATTAATAAGCATAATGTTATTCTAATTAATTTAATAATTAATTAGAGATTTACTGATTTGGCTTAATTAATAAATAAAATTTTTAATTATGTTACTATGTGATTTAATGTGGAATTATGCTATGTTATTTAATTGATGTAAATAACATTATTTGATTAAATTGGGTGTGACATTAATTAACTATACAATAAGAGTTTTATTAAAATTATTGGGAAATGAGGAATAAGGGACAAGCCAAACACGGCCCTAAGGGGAGTTAGTCAGTTAACCCACTAAGGGACCAACTGACCACTCACTCTACCCACTTCGTATATTACGTATATACATATTATATTATACCTTATATGCATATCATATCAGTTCTATATTGATATTCACATATCAGAGAAAAACTAGAGAGAAAAATTGAGAGAAAAGACTTGAGAATTGGTTAGAGAAGAGATTGAAGAATTTAGTTGCATCATCATCACTATATAGCAAGGGTAATCCCTTCTCCTACGTTTTTAAATTCAAGTTCTTACAGTTTCCATTAACGTATTCTTAAAAAGTTCTCTATGAATGACTAATTTGATGATTAATGCATGATATGGTTTTATATGTGTTATTATATGATCATAACATGTTTTATATAATGTATGCATTATTTAAAGTAATAAATTTTATACAATTATGCTTGATTTGATTTTACAAAAGTCACAGAGTAGAAAAGTTATATATATGGCCTTACGTCTAAATTAAATATTTTATGTCGATGATTGTTAATCATATGGCCTTATATGTGTTACAAATTATTAATAACATAATATATATATGCCATAAATGCATAACTTTAGTGATCAACCATCGAATTTTTGTTTATATTTGGATTTTCAAAATTTCAGAGTCGTATATATGGTCATACCGCCCTTACGTACAAATTTTATGCCATGAATCGATGGTTTAACTTTAAATTGATGATTGAATGTGATTGTGAACGTTTAAACGAATAAAATGGAAGTTGATCGAACGGATTCGGTGTTATAACGAATCCGTAACGTTGAATTTCTTATTTTCCTTTAAAACTTTACAAAGTATGAAAAAACAGTGAAATTATATGATTGATTCAAATAATTGTATGTTTTAACTCGTTAAAATCGTGTTAAAAAGGTTGGATAATGATTATATATGTATTATAGTGCATGGCTATGCTTAAATTCATGTGTGAATAAATTAATTGGATGTTTTTGGCCAAGTTCTGTTTTCCTCGCGAACCTCAGAATCTGGAACTGGCATGTCGCGCCGCAGCGCCAGCTCCAGACCTTAAGGTCTGCGCCGCAGCGCCAAGGATAGCTTATATGGTGGCGCCGCAGCGCCACTATGTAGTTTGTCCAGAAATGAGAATTTTAATTGTTTTAGTCCAGGGAATGTAATTGTAACCTAATCTAATAAACATAAAAATGTGTTAAACATATAATGGAATGTTAAAATAGATTCTTAACATGTCAAGGAGGTACTTACATGTTTAATTGAACTGGTGAACGCATAGTTATCTAGTCGTTCGTGAAATCTAATATTTTCTGAAGACAAGTGTTGTGATTTGATTAGTATAATCATAATCAGAGTTTAGACAAAAGAGAATAAACTTGTGATGCTAGTTACGTTATTGATTAATGTGTATTGTGAATATATTGGTATGTAGGACTTAATAAAGAACATGAATTATAAATTGTAGCTTGTGCAAGAGGCAAGTTTCCTAAACTCAAATCTTACTTTTACATTGAGCAAGTTTCCTATCCCTAATTTATTGTTATTAAACAAGTTTCCTAACTTTACTTTCATTGAACAAGCTTTCTAAATTCAAAGTTATCAATTGAGCAAGTTCTTATCCTTGTTTATTCAAGTTGAGGTTTCCATATGAGATATTACTATTCCTTTAAGCATTAATTCAGTTATACAATACTTCTTCGATTGTATACTCTTGAGAATTATTATTCAAGTTGAATATCGTTGTTATTGTTAAACCTTATAAGACTAGCGAACCCTTATTGATTCGACTTGTCCATAGTTGATGAATGTTCTAAATTCTAGAATTTTTATTGAGCTTATCCAAACCAAACTTACTTTGGTGCGGACTCTGATGTCAAACTGAGATGAACAACCCTGTAAAGGGGATTATTTACGTTTTAGCGTTGAGATATTGTGCACAGTATGGTACTAAGGGCTGATCCCCCTAAGTACGAGAAGTAGAGTCCATAGGCTTATGACTGTTAAAGGTTTGAAGTTTAACACTTTACAACCTAGGACATAGTTCGAGGTCTTATGACCCTCAGATGTTCTTTTGAATCCTGTTATTTATCCTCGAGTCAAAAGTTGAGTTTCTTTATTCAGATGTCTTTGATTCACTCGCATGTTATTATATTGTTGTCATATTATTATACTTATGGGCAATCGTCCTCATTCTTGCATAATAATAACATTGCAGTTAAGAACGAAAGATCTAAAGAGCCTTCTACTAGCAAAGGCAAGGGCAAGGTCAACAAGTGATGAAGACTTGTTGTTTATTTGATATGTTATTGTTTAAGTTTTATGTTAAAGTTGTGTAAGACTATTTATTTGTTTATGTTTCGCACAGATGTTTAAGGTTAGTTTGACCTGGGATTGTAATTATTTTCAGATGTTGTAAGCCCATAAGGGGAGGATTTATTTCTATTTATTGCATGGTTTGAATTGATTATGGGTAGATAGATAGATGATATTTTTACAGTGAACACCAAGTCCCGTATAATTGAAGTATCCAGATTTGGGGGTGCCACAGGTTGGTATTAGAGCTGTAGGTTATGAACCTTAGGTGAGGGAAAACCTTAGGATAGTAGCCTTTTAGAGATCGAGAACGTAGTAATGATAACTCTTATCGAGTTCTAAGAAAGATAATAACTTACCTTATGTGCTATGTTCTTATACTTATATACGCGAGCATCGATTAGCATCACGTAATAACTAAGACTTAAAATTTTATTTGTCAGGATGACAGATGCTGCAGAACCTAGTCAGTCCAGGGACCTTGTACCCCTAGAGGCTAGAGAGGAGGAGCCCCGAGATATCCACGTACTCTGGGAGCAGTTAGTCCGACGAGAGCCATCACCCTTTTTCACAGTCATTGGTTAGGAGTATGTGCCGATGTCTGATTCAGAGGAGGACTCTGAGGAAGACTCTGAGGAGATTGAGGTTCAGGCTGAGACAGCCGAGGAAGAGGAGGAAGACCCTGAAGAGTTCCCACCGAGCTCTATCAGTGCTGGGATGTATGACGAGCTGTATAACCATAACATAGAGTTATGTGATTCTGTTCAGGAGCTGAGGGAGACTATTTAGGAGCTGAGGGAACGATCGGTTACTCAACAGTCTACCATCGAGCAGAGGGATGGAGAAGTTGAGGCTCTTCACGCACATCTGGGAAATATAGAGTGGGATTTGGTTCACGAGAAAGGCCAAACCAAGCAGAAGTCAGAGGAAATAGAGGAGTTAAAGAATGAACTGAAAGAGAAATCAACAAGGCTGGCTATAGCAGAGGAGGCTTGGGTAAGGGAATCACGACGAGCAGATCTTGCAGAAGACAACTGTCGGGCGAAGAAGGCCAAGCTTGAGGAGACGTACTCTATACTTCAGTATGCAATTGATGAAGCCCAAGATCGAGTTATGAGGTACCCAATGCAGTTCAAAGGACTACCGTCGTACATGCTAGATCGCAGGACGATGTCCCGGATTATGGAAGAAGAGCGTGGCAAAGCTGTTCGTCGCCTTAATGGGCAGTGATAGGAGCATTTGATTTTGTGAAACCTATCTGGTAGTTAATAATGTAAATTCCAATGTGGTTATAAACAGAGGAATATTTTGATGTTTTAAATCCTGTAGATTCTTTATGTCGGGATAGTTGATGTAAATAGCAGTGATGCTATCGTATTATGTTAAAACTTTAGATTTAGTAATATATCAGAGTTTATTTGAGATAATGTGTTGACTGATTGTGTCTAAATGTTTAAGTTAAGCTTTAGATATTTTGATAATTGAATAAAGATCTAATAAGCGTATTTCTTAACAGAAAAATTCCGCCAAGAAGACGACCTAACCGTCAACAGGCCCAAGAGGGGTCAACTAACAACAACGACGACGCCAATGCTAACCCCGTTCAGCAGTTGGTGAACTTACTTGCTGGAGCGCTTAACAATTAACCCCAAGGTCCATCGAATACAACGTTCAAGGACTTCAAGGCAGTGGGACCGCGGGAGTTTAAAGGCACCATGAACCCGATAGAAGCTCAAACCTGGGTTATGGAGATGGAGAAAGTGTTCGATGTTGCCAAAGTCCGAGAAGATCAGAAAACTGCCTATGTAACATTCATGCTGAAATCCGAGGCCAGCTATTGGTGGCAAGTGAATAAGGTCCGGGGAGGAGAAGGTGTGATTATTTGGGAGTGGTTCAAAGAGATGTTCTTCGAGATGTACTTTCCGACCAGCTCGCAGAATCAAATGGAGGTCCAGTTCCTAGAACTGAAATAGGGGAATATGTCTGTACTGGAATATGCGGCAAAATTCAATGAGTTGGCTAGGTTTGCCACGTATCAAGTGCACACCGATCAGAGGAAGGAAAGGAGGTTTGAGCAGGGCTTGAAGCCCTGGTTGTATAGCAAAGTGTCAATGTTCCAATTGAACACTTTTGCTGGAGTGTTGGAGAAGGCCATTCTCTCTAAAGGCGGGAGTGACGCTGTTACAAAGTATAACCAAGATCAGAAAAAGAAGAAGAATGAAGGTGAATGAGTTAACAAGGCTAGTGGTACGGGGGGAAGTAACAATCAAAAGAGGAGGTGGACCGATAACTCATTATCTGGGAATCAGCAAGGAGGTCAGAAGAAGAGGATCGAAGCTTGTCTGACCTGCGAGAAAGCTCACCTGGGGGTTTGTATAAATGAAAAATGAGTGTGCTACAATTGTGGTCAGGAAGGCCATATAGCACCTAACTGCCCTAACCCAAAGAAGGGCGTTTGCTTCACTTGCGGCTCAAAGGACCATCTGGCAAAGGACTATCCCAAGAAGGGATCTGGAGGATCAGGATCAGGAGGGAACAAGGAAAATAGCGGGGGAAGTGCTCTAACTAACACGGGACCAACTGCAACCAACCGACCAATCGCCAAGACCTTCAACATGACCGTGCAGGATGCTGTACAGTCTCGCGATGTGGTGTCAGGTATCATTCCGATCAATAAAGTTAATGCTTATGTACTATTTGATTCGGGTGCTACTTATTCATTTATATCCGATGACTTTGCTAAGAATTTAGAATTGCCTATGGACGAGTTAGAATACCCCATGAACATAGAAATTGCGAATAGAAATGTGATCCCTGATAAGTACGTACACAAGAACTGTAGGGTGGATATTAAGGGTAACATTATGAACGTAGATCTTATCCCGATTAGGCTTGGGGAATTCGATGTTATTCTTGGAATGGATTGGCTAGTCAATCATGGGGCTGTAATTGATTGCCAGAGGAAGTGTATCAACCTTATGACCTCGTCAAAGGTTGTGTTTTATGGTAGCAAATTGCCTAGACAAGTGAGTTGTCTGACGATGATGCAGGCCAGAAAGTTGTTAAGACAACGCTGTGTAGGATATTTAGCCTACATAGTCGATAGTCGTAAAGAAAACCCAAAAGTGGAAGATATACCAGTTGTGAGGGACTTCTTAGATGTATTTCTGGATGATCTGCTAGGACTTCCGCCAGACAGAGAGGTTGAGTTTGTGATCGATTTGGCTCTAGGGATGGCTCCAATATCAAAAACACCGTACCAGATGGCTCCGGTAGAGATGAAAGAGTTGATGGTACAAATGCAAGACTTAATGGACAAGAAGTACATCCAACCTAGTGTATCGCTGTGGGGAGCGCCGATGTTGTTTGTGAAGAAGAAGGACGGGACGATGCAGCTTTGCATCGTCTACAGAGAACTGAATAAGGTCACCATTAAGAATAGATATCCATTACCGAGGATCGGCGATCTGTTTGATCAATTGAAGGGAGCAAGATACTTTTCGAAGATAGACTTGAGGAGTGGTTATCATCAACTGAAGGTGAGGTCAGAAGATGTCCCGAAGATAGCATTTAGGACTCGATATGATCACTACAAATTTCTGGTGATGTCATTTGGTCTGACGAATGCTCCTGCAGCATTCATAGGCTTAATGAACGGAGTGTTCAAACCGTTTTTGGACAAATTCGTGGTGGTATTTATCGATGACATTTTGGTATACTCGAAGACCAAGGAAGAACATATAGAACATCTGAAGTTAACATTAGAGGCGTTGAGGAGAGAGAAGTTGTATGCCAAATTTTTGAAATGTGAATTCTAGATTGAAAGGGTACAATTTCTTCGACATGTGATCGACAAGGACGGAATTTCAGTAGATCCCTCTAAAGTCGAAGCTGTGATGAACTGGGATCAGCAGAAAATACCATCGAAAGTGTGGAGTTTTCTTGGATTGGCGGGATATTATAGAAGATTCATTCAGGACTTTTCCAAGATCGCAACTCCGCTGACGAATTTGACTAGGAAATCTGTGAAATTCATTTGGACGGATAAGTGTGAGGAAAGCTTCCAAGAGCTTAAGAAGAGGTTGAGTTCAGCACCTGTGTTATCCCTTCCGGATGACACAGGAAATTTTGTGGTTTATAGTGATGCGTCGCATAAAGGACTTGGTTGTGTGCTTATGCAAAATGGCAGGGTCATTGCGTATACGTCACGGCAGTTGAAAGACTATGAGAATGGGTATCCGACCCATGACTTGGAGTTAGCTACAGTGATATTTGCCTTAAAGATCCGGAGACACTATCTCTATGGGGAGAAGTGTGAAATATATACAGACCACAAGAGTCTGAAATATTTTTTTACACAGAAGGATTTGAATATGCGCCAGAGAAGGTGGCTGGAGTTAATTAAGGACTATGACTGTAAAATTTTATACCATCCGGGTAAGGCTAATGTTGTTGCCAACGCCTTAAGCAGGAAGGGTCGGGAGAAATTGATGATGTTGACTGCTCAGGAGGAGCTAATTTCAGCAATGGAAAAGCTAGAATTGGAAGTGAAGTATCCGATGGAGATTGACGAGAAGTTATTTCAGATGCCTGGCACAGCCCTATTGGATAAAGTTAAGGAAGCCCAACTTCAGGATGAAGAATGTGAGAAGGTGAAGAAAAATATATCTGAAGGAACCGAACCAAGATTCAAGATGGACAGTGAGGGACAACTGATATTTGAGAACAGAGTTTGGGTACCGTCAGTGCCAGAGATTAAGGAGGACATTTTGAGCGACTCTTATAGCTCACGATATTCGATACACCCTGGTAGTACCAAGATGTACCAGGACCTTCGACAACACTTCTGGTGGCCGAATTTGAAACGAGATGTTGCTGAGTGTGTTGCAAAGTGTCTAACCTGTCAGAAAGTGAAAGTAGAACATCAGAGATCGAGTGATTTGCTACAACCCCTGGAAATCCCAGAATAGAAATGGGAACACATTACGATGGATTTTGTGGTTAGCCTTCTGACGACTCAGAAAGGCTATTACGCAGTATGGGTTATCGTTGATCGATTAACGAAATCCGCACACTTCCTTCCGATCAAAATTACATTCAACTTAGACCAGGTGGCAAGGCTATATATGAAAGAGATTATTTTAAGGCATGGAGTTCTGGTGTCAATAGTTTTTGACAGAGATTCGCCCTTCACATCGAACTTCTAGAAGCGACTACAGGAATGCATGGGGACACAGTTGAGAATGAGTACAGCCTATCACCCTCAAACAGACGGGCAGAGTGAAAGAACAATCCAGACATTGGAAGATATGCTGAGAGCTTGCATCATGGATTTCAAAAGAAATTGGGATGATCACCTACCGCTGGTGGAATTTGATTACAACAACAGTTACCATGCTAGTATTGGCATGTCGCCTTACGAAGCGTTGTACGGAAGAAAATGTAGAACTCCGCTATACTGGGATGAAGTTGGCGAGAGATAATTGCTAGGTCCAGAACTGGTATAGTAGACAACAGAGATAGTCAAAGTAATCCGAACAAGACTGGTAGTAGCTCAAGATAGGCAGAAGAAGTACGCCGATCCACACAGTAAGAATGTTGAATTTGAATCGGGTAGCTATGTGTTTTTGAAGGTCTCTCCCTAGAAGGAAAAGATCAGATTCGAAAAGAAGGGAAAATTAAGCCCGAGGTTCATTGGACCCTTTGAAGTACTGCGAAAGATAGGAGAAGTTGCGTATGAGGTAGCCTTACCTCCGGCACTCGAGAATGTCCACAACGTCTTCTATGTTTCAGTTTTACAACCCTACAAACCCGATTACAAGCACGTGATTGAATATGAACCCCTATATTTTGAGAAAGACTTATCCTATAAAGAAATTCCTGTTCAGATTGTTGACAGAAAGGAGCAGGTTCTCAGAAACAAAATCATACCTTCTGTTAAAGTAATTTGGAGGAACCACAACGCTGAAGAAGCTACGTGGGAACTCGAAGAGAATATGATGAAGAATTACCCACATTTATTTACTTAATTTATGTGTATGCGATTTTGGGGACAGAATCTTTGTAAGGGGGGAGAATGTAACGGGACAAAATTTAATTGAACAGTGATTCTGGGGAAAGAATCCTTTTAAGGGGGGAAAGATGTGACGAACGAGATTTTTGTAATTTAATTTGAATATTTATTGAATTAAATAAATATTTTTCGATGATTTAATTATTGAGTTAAATAATTAATTGATGAAATTATGGTAGATTAATTTAATTATATATGTTACATTAGTTAAATTAATGTGGTGAATTTTTATATTCAAAGTATGTATTTAATTGAGCTTATTTGATTAATATATTAATTAATAAGCATAATGTTATTCTAATTAATTTAATAATTAATTAGAGATTTAATGATTTGGCATAATTAATAAATAAGAATTTTAATTATGTTACTATGTGATTTAATGTGAAAATCTGCTATGTTATTTAATTGATGTAAATAACATTATTTGATTAAATTAGGTTGACATTAATTAACTATACAATAAGAGTTTTATTAAAATTATTGGGAAAGGAGGAATAAGGGACAAGCCAAACACGACCCTAAGGGGAGTTAGCCAGTTAACCCACTAAGGGACCAACTGACCACTCACTCTACCTACTTCGTATATTACGTATATACATATTATATTATACTTTATATACATATCATATCAGTTCTATATTGATATTCACATATCAGAGAAAAACTAGAGAGAAAAATTGAGAGAAAAGGCTTGAGAATTGGTTAGAGAAGAGATTGAAGAATTTAGTTGCATCATCATCACTAACTAGCAAGGGTAATCCCTTCTCCTACATTTTTGAATTCAAGTTCTTACAGTTTTCATTAACGTATTCTTAAAAAGTTCTCTGTGAATGACTAATTTGATGATTAATACATTATATGGTTTTATATGTGTTATTATATGATCATAACATGTTTTTACCATGTATGCATGATTTAAAGTAATAAATTTTATACAATTATGCTTGATTTGATTTTACAAAAGTCATAGAGTAGAAAAGTTATATATAAGGCCTTACGTCTAAATTAAATATTTTATGTCGATGATTGTTAATCATATGGCCTTATATGTGTTACTAATTGTTAATAACATATTATATGCCATATATGCATAACTTTAGTGATCAACCATCGAATTTTTGTTTATATTTGGGTTTTCAAAATTTCAGAGTCGTATATTTGGCCATACGGCCCTTACGTACAAATTTTATGCCATGAATCGATGGTTTAACTTTAAATTGACGATTGAATGTGACTGTGAACGTTTAAACGAACAAAATTGAAGTTGAACGAACGAATTCGGTGTTATAACTAATCCGTAACGTTGAATTTCCTGTTTTCCTTTAAAACTGTATAAAGTATGAAAAAATAGTGAAATTATATGATTTGATTCAAATAATTGTATGTTTTAACTCATTAAAATCGTGCTAAAAAGGTTGGGTAATGATTATATGTGTGTTATAGTGTATGGGTATGCTTAAATTCATGTGTGAATAAATTAATTGGATGTTTTTGGCCAAGTTTTGTTTTCCTCGCGAACCTCAGAATCTGGAGCTGGCATGTCGCGCCGCAGCACCAGCTCCAGACCTTAAGGTCCGCGCCGCAGCGCCAAGGATAGCTTAGATGGTGGCGCCGCAACGCCACTATGTAGTTTGTCCAAAAATGAGAATTTTAATTGTTTTAGTCCAGGGAATGTAATAGTAACCTAATCTAATGAACATAAAAATGTGTTAGACATACAATAGAATGTTAAAATAGATTCTTAACATGTCAAGGAGGTACTTACATGTTTAATTGAACTGGTGAACGCATAGTTATCTAGTCGTTCGTGAAATCTAATATTTTGTGAAGACAAGTGTTGTGATTTGATTAGTATAATCATAATCAGAGTTTATACAAAAGAGAATGAACTTGTGATGCTAGTTACGTTATTGATTAATGTGTATTGTGAATGTATTGGTATGCAGGACTTAATAAAGAGCATGAATTATAAATTGTAGCTTATGCAAGAGGCAAGTTTCCTAAATTCAAATCTTACTTTTACATTGAGGAAGTTTCCTATCCCTAATTTATTGTTATTAAACAAGTTTCCTAACTTTACTTTCATTGAACAAGCTTTCTAAATTTAAAGTTATCAATTGAGCAAGTTCTTATCCTTGTTTATTCAAGTTGAGATTTTCATATGAGATATTACTATTCCTTTAAGCATTACTTTAGTTATACAATACTTATTTGATTGTATACTCTTGAGATTTATTATTCAAGTTGAATATCGTTGTTATTGTTAAACCTTATAAGAATAGCGAACCCTTATTGATTCGACTAGTCCATAGTTGATGAACGTTCTAAATTCTAGAATTTTTATTGAGCTTATCCAAACCAAACTTCCTTTGGTGCAGACTCTGATGTCAAACTGAGATGAACAACCTTGTAAAAGGGATTATTTACGCTTTAGCGTTGAGATATTGTGCACAGTATGGTACTAAGGGTTGATCCCCCTAAGTACGAGAAGTAGAGTCCATAGTCTTATGACTGTTAAAGGTTTGAAGTTTAACACTTTACAACCTAGGACATAGTTCGAGGTCTTATGACCCTCAGATGTTCTTTTGATTCCTGTTATTTATCCTCGAGTCAAAAGTTGAGTTTCGTTATTACGATGTCTTTGATTCACTCGCATGTTATTATATTGTTGTTATATTATTATACTTGTGGGCAATCGTGCTAACTCTTGCGTAATAATAATATTGCAATTAATAACGAAAGGTCCAAAGAGCCTTCTACTAGCAAAGGCAAGGACAAGGTCAACAATTGATGAAGACTTGTTGTTTATTTGATATGTTATTGTTTAAGTTTTATGTTAAAGTTGTGTAAGACTATGTATTTGTTTATGTTCCGCACAGATGTTTAAGGTTAGTTTGACCTGGGATTGTAATTATTTTCAGATGTTGTAACTGTGACATCCCGGATTTTTAAGAATTAATAAATGAGAATTTAATAAATAAAATTCTTATTTTAAGATGTTTCAGTACGAGTATGTGTGTATGTGTTATATATTGTAAAATATGTGATTTGGTGTGAAGAGAATTTATATATTTATTGAATTAAATAAATATATTAATTAAATTATTTATTGAGTTAAATAAATAATTATGTGATTATTATGGAGTAATTTAATTAAGTGTTATATGTTTATTAAATGAATATTTGGTATTTAATTTAATTGACATAATGATTTTCTGTTATAGTTCTAATTTAATTGGGATAATTAAATTAGATGAGTTATGTGGTGAGAGTAACATGAAATTATAATTAGTGAGTACTTATAATTATGTGATTAATTGATGTTAAACTTTTAATTAATTAAATTAATGTTGAGTTTTAATTAGTTAAAGGATAACATTAAAAAGTATGTGTTAAAATGATTTATTAAAAGAGTTTTCAAAACTATTTTCCCAAACAAGGCCCTAGCACCGTTTTTAAATTTGTTTTGCCAAACGGGGCCTTAACTATTAAAACCTGTTTTTAAAATGATGAGTTTTACCAAACAAGGCCTTTGTACTTGTTTAATCTTATTTCTTCCAGACAATGCCTTAAACTCAAGAAGTTAGTTTTTAAAAATAATGTGGTTTTGCCAAACATGGCCTTGGGCTTTTCAAATTTTGTATCCTATGTAATAAGTGGTAGTTAGTATAGCAATTAGTATATTATTTATTAGCTATATTAATAATATAAGTTACATATATTGTATATGTATATTGTATATTGTATAATATATGCTAAGTTAAAAGATACGTTAGTTTTCTAAAAGCCTAAGTCTAAACAAAACAAAGAAAGAAGAAGAAGAGGGTTAGAGAGAATTGTCAAAGAAGAAGAAGAGAGAAGAGGAAGAAAAGCTTGAGAAGGCAAGAGAGGATCATCATCTTTATCATCTCTCTCTTAAGTCAAAACTAGTAAGGTTATAATTTTAACCCTAGAATTAATTCATATGTGTTGTGTTTTCTTCTTTATCAAATTAGGTTTTTACAATCATAAAATTATATGTATATATGGTGTTCATATGTTTTCATATGTAATTGTATGCCATGAAAGGGTTTTCAAAATCAATTGTTGTAAAAACATGTTTTCAAAGCATATTCTTCTATGTTTTCATGGTTTTAGAATTCTATGTGGAAGTGTCTTTGTGAAACTTCATAATTTTGTTATGAGAATGGGATATGTATGTATATATATATATATATATATATATATATATATTTACATGAGAGTTTCATAGTTGTTTAAGAATTTCAATTCACAAGTATATGATGAACACCATGAAATTCATGTTCATAGTGTTAGATTATGGAATTATGTTGAAATTTTTTTAAATCCTTGATGTGAGCATGAATTATGTGTAATATGTGATATAACATGATTATATATGAGTTATATGGTTGTTCTAGCAATTCAATCCATGAATTTTTGATAAACAATAGGAAGTGTGTTCATAGTGATTCTCGGTGAAGTAATTTCTGAAAAATAACTTTTGAAACTATCAAAATTGATGTTGATTATGAGTTATTGTTAAAATTGATTAAGTATTGTGTTAGTATGTTAAGAATAGAAGTGATTACAGTTATAATCACTTGAATTGATTGAAAAACGAGTTCGTAGTAGCAATTTCCGTCAAGAACGCTTAAAGTTGTGTTTTTCTTCGAATTCCATGAAATCTTGGTTGTGATTATGTGTTTATATGAAATTTTTATGTTATGAGCATGTTAATAAGCTTAAAATATTGTTTGTCACATGTTTCATGTTTATCATGTTGGGAAAATTCGAATTCGGTGTGACGGAATAAGCCAAATTGGCTTATTTCTCCACCAGTTCGAGACGCAGCACCTCCACCAGCCCCTGGACCCGCCCCAGCGGGTGTTTATGCCTTGGGCGACCCGCCCCAGCGGGTATACTTGCTGCCCGGGGTAGTTTAGTTGTCGTAATGCAAAACTGTTTTGACCTCTGTTACTAAAATGGCCATAACTTTTTCATACGAACTCCGATTGAGGTGATTCAAGATGATTCGGAACGAGTACGAGTAGACCTACAACTTCTGTGTTTTTGACAGTTTGATTTGAGGTCGTTATCTAGGGTCAAAATGGTCATTTTTGGGACTGATGCGTATTCTGAGGCAATCGGAGGGCGTCGGTCATGCGCATACACAAGTATAGTGCTGTCGACGATATTAGATGTTGTTATAAGTTATAAAACATGAATGTTAGTAAAAATATAATTATGTTTAACTTGAAATGTAATTTGATTGACGTAAGATGTAATTATAATTGGTTAATTATGTGAAATGTAATATGATTATGTGAGGTGATTAAATTACGTGGTGATTAATTATTAACTTATTAGTTAATGAAGAATGAGTTAATCTTAATTGGTTAACTAACAATGAAGATTAGATATGTAATAATTATACATATGATTTGACAGCGAGTGTCAAACGAGTGAATGGAAGAGAGTTACGAAGTGTAAATTAGAAAGTGTAAATTAGAATTTACTTAGATGTTTGATAAGCGTTCCTAAGTGACTAATAATTGATGCATATGGTGATACGTTATGTAGGATCATGAAGCAGATTATATTAAGCAGTTTTTCGGTAATTGGTAATCCACGAACCAGGCAAGTCTTTCGGTTTCTACTTGTCTACGTGAATTTGATGAACTATTTTAAATTGCAAGCGAGCATGATATGTTATACATGTTGTAATCATGAAATAGCAAAGTCAATTTATGACTACACTGTTTGGTTAAATAATGTTGATTGAGTATGGAACTCAATCTTTATATTTGTTATGTGAATTAAAGCATGTATACCATGTTACTTTAATTATTATGAGATTTATGTTGAGCATGTTTATTATGTGATACGTGATGCATGAAAACTGTTAGAACTTGCTGAGTTGTCGAGCTCACTCTTGCAAATAACCATTTTTGCAGGTTAAGGACGCAGGGTAATGATACATGTTAAGTGATTTATAGAGATCAATGTTCAAGAATATTAGTTATGTTCAATTTCAAATTGTAGTTAATGTTTTGAATGAAATATGTCGCTGAGTTATAAGTAGAGTTATCCAATATAGATGGATATTGTTTTATTATGTAAGACTTTGTATAGTCATTTTGTTGTAATGATTCATGATATAGATTTGAATCAAAGAGATGTAATGTAAAGGTTGCGATTCAGGGCAATATAGAAAGAAAGTTTATAAAAGTTTTAAATATTCCGCATTTTTAGTGATTTTTAATATCGAATAATGATGTAATGAGAGATTAAAGTTGTATTATTAACGATCGAGAAGGAGAATATTATTGTATGAATTTTGGGGTCGTAACAGTTGGTATCAAAGCTGTAAGTTATACACCTTAGGTAAGAGTACCTTAGGCTATGACTTTAGAGAATGAGAATTATACGTAGAAGTATAGGATGAGTTAAGTCCTAGAAATGTTATAAGAAGAAGATTAGAATGGCGAGGGATAAAACTCGAATAAAATATTTAGCAACAGGAATGGAATTAGAAATTCTTAAAGAACGAGAATTGATTAATAAACAAGAATATTCAAAGAAGAATCTTGAAGAGATGTAGAGATAAAAACCAGGAGTTGCCTAACTCTAATGATCTAGATGACGAATAACGATGAATAGACGAAGTCTATGAGATTAAAAGCATAATGAATTCATGATATAATATGATGTAAGGTAGAGATAAGAAGTTTTAAAACAAAACGATAATGAGATAAGGAAGAATCATAAGGGAGATGATTATAGAATAAGATCACGACGTGATATCTTTTAGAGTTGTAAAAGACAGATGGTCTTTAATAATTGAATGGTTATAGTTTGAGACTATAACGAGAATGTACTATGAGATAGTACGAGATTAACTCACGAGGAGTTATAAATGATGAGATACATAAGTCTGTATCGAGTATAGAGCAAGAAGTTATAAGTAAGATAGAGTTAAGTGGGTTTTCAACTGAGGACTCATGTGGTGGCTGAGTTGTACAAATCTTGTATGGGCAGGGTTTTGTGCTTACTCTTGGCTTATCATATTGATAATCGTTGGAAGGTTGGTGTCGCGCTATCGATATATATATGACGAGAAGGTGATTCTTTTCTCATATTATATTTGATAGTTAGAGTTAATAGAGGATAGATTAGATGATATTAAGATTACATTAGATGATCTTAAGGTTAGGCGAGTTCTTAAAATTCATACTTATGGTAAGTTAGTGACTCATAGTCGTATGTATGTTTTTGAACCCCTAAACATGTGGACAGTCTCTGATCAGTTCTTTGACTACGTATTGCTAGGACAAGTTCTTAAACTCATATTATTGTGGCAAGTTCCTGAACTTCCAAAGGATGGTAAGTTTGATGAACTATACTGGGTATAGAAAGGTTATGGTATAGAAAGCATTGATGTTGTTAAGATAGATAGAATGATGAAGTAATGATGGAGTAATGATTTAATTGATGGAGAAAGTTTTATATTCTAAATCTCCTAGCTTTGCTAGTTTTCGAAATTTATTGACTTCGTGCTGATGTGGCACTTCTGCTTTCTTGAAAAACATTGGATCGAACGATGGAACCAATGAGTTTTTAAAATACGTGCTATTATTCACATGTCTATGCTAATTGCTTCAGCTAGACAAAAATAATTTCAAAATTTCAAAATGTATTTTATGCGTTCTATGCATCATTTGATATGATGTACAAATAATAATCGAGGAAGTTATCAATGCAGTTAAACCTAGTGTTGGATGTGATCGTATGATCGTCAGCCCACTATGGTATGATGTAGTATAACGACGTCATGTAATGACGAAGTCCTCAACGTATCAGTACTATGATACGGTATTAGGATATTGTGAAAAGATTTATTTATTATTTTTAGTTTCTTAAAAAATATATATATATATATAGAATTTTATTGAGTTGGTTACAAATATATGTATATATATATATATTTCGTTTGATGTCCGAATTTTTACTAGAAGTCTATGCTACTTGATTCAGCTAGACAAATGTTGAAAGATGTTTATGAAATTCGAGCGTTTTTGGTTAAACTATGCCAAACCAAATTGTTTTGGTGCGGATTCAGATGTTAAGAAGCTGAGGTGAACAACCCTATAAAAGGGGGACATGTTATCGGATAATTGATGCATATGGTGATACGTTATGTAGGATCATGAAGCAGATTATATTAAGCAGTTTTTCGGTAATTGGTAATCCACGAACCAGGCAAGTCTTTCGGTTTCTACTTGTCTACGTGAATTTGATGAACTATTTTAAATTGCAAGCGAGCATGATATGTTATACATGTTGTAATCATGAAATAGCAAAGTCAATTTATGACTACACTGTTTGGTTAAATAATGTTGATTGAGTATGGAACTCAATCTTTATATTTGTTATGTGAATTAAAGCATGTATGCCATGTTACTTTAATTATTATGAGATTTATGTTGAGCATGTTTATTATGTGATACGTGATGCATGAAAACTGTTAGAACTTGCTGAGTTGTCGAGCTCACTCTTGCAAATAACCATTTTTGCAGGTTAAGGACGCAAGGTAATGATACATGTTAAGTGATTTATAGAGATCAATGTTCAAGAATATTAGTTATGTTCAATTTCAAATTGTAGTTAATGTTTTGAATGAAATATGTCGCTGAGTTATAAGTAGAGTTATCCAATATAGATGGATATTGTTTTATTATGTAAGACTTTGTATAGTCATTTTGTTGTAATGATTCATGATATAGATTTGAATCAAAGAGATGTAATGTAAAGGTTGCGATTCAGGGCAATATAGAAAGAAAGTTTATAAAAGTTTTAAATATTCTGCATTTTTAGTGATTTTTAATATCGAATAATGATGTAATGAGAGATTAAAGTTGTATTATTAACGATCGAGAAGAAGAATATTATTGTATGAATTTTGGGGTCGTTACAGTAACCCCATAAAGGGAGGATTTATTTCTATTTATTGCATGGTTTGCATTGATTATGGGTAGATAGATAGATGATATTTCTACAGTGAACACCAAGTCCCGTGGAATTGAAGTACCCGAATTTGGGGGTGTCACAGTGCCAGTAGTAGTTCAGGCCTATAATTGAGCTTTTAAATGTATGGTTCAACGGATGTGTATAAGGATAATTTAACTAATGTAATGAAGCATTAGACATGCAACAAGATATAATAACAAGTTGTGAT
This sequence comes from Panax stipuleanatus, assembly GCA_020205555.1. NCBI lineage: Eukaryota > Viridiplantae > Streptophyta > Magnoliopsida > Apiales > Araliaceae > Panax > Panax stipuleanatus. The sequence continues at coordinate 96,779,371 of CM035124.1, forward strand.
CATATAAAGTGATGTAGTGTGATAATCAAAGAGTAATGGGTCATAGAATAGGATTACTGTAAGCAATTAGTGATTATTATTTCATAGCCAATCAATGTGTTTTTGTGAATGAAATGTGTAGGATATTTAAAGGAAGTGAATCATAATTTGTAGCGAATGCTCAAGGCAAGTTTCCTAACCTATGCTTATACTTTAATATTTAGCAAGGTTTCTTAATTCGTACAATGCCTAAGTTCTTGAGCTCGCTTTCAAATTCTTTTCAAAAGCATTAATTCGATAAATAACATTTACTCAATTATGAATCATTGCGACTCTATCACTTATTGAATCATGACTTATTTATGTTCCAATGTTCGAGATGATATTATTATCAAATCCTTGAATAACTATCGAACCCTTTTAATTTGACTAGTCTATAGTTGATGAACGTTCTAAAAAATTTAGAATTTTATTTGAAGTTACTCCAAACTAAATTGTCTTTGGTGCCAATTCTTAAGATAAAGCTGAGATGAAAAACCCTATATAAGGGGTAAATGTTATCAAAAACTATAATTCCGAGCTATGCAATAGTGATAATATATTTGTGCACAATATATAGTACGAAGGGCTGATCACCTAGAGTACGAGATGAATAGTCCATAGTCTTTTGATTGTTAAAGATTACATTAAAAATTCTTGATAACTTGTGACACCCCCAATGGTCCATAGTATGTGGTCTCGTGACCCTCCGTATTCACCTTTGATCTTGATATCTAAGATTTGATTTAAAAGTCGATTATTCTATTGAACTCACAATTCTTGATTTAAAATTGGTTGTTTCTAGTAAAGAATATATTATTCAGTTGAAGCTTATTCATATGCTCATTCATATACTGTTTATTGTATATTGTTCTACTTGTGGGCAATTTGGTTACTCACTCTTGCATAACACATTTAAGCTAAGGTCGAGAAACCTAAGGAGCCATTTACAAGTAAAGGCAAGGGCAAGATGCATAAGTAGATGGCGTAGAGATTATGTTTTATTTGAGAAGTCTATGTAATGGATTTATTTATATTTTCCGCTAAGGGTTAGTTGACCTGGGTTACATTTAATTATGTAACCTTTTAATAAGGATTATCATGGATGATTTTCTTTATTCTACTTAATGGGTAATTCGATGTTGTTTGTGTTGGATCGTGAGCACCAGATCTGAGGGTTTGAGGTACCTAGATTTGGGGGTGTCATAGTCCGAAGAAAAGAATAGATGGGGGAAACAACAACAAAGGAAATGGCAGTGGAAAGGTGCCTACAACTGCTCCAGCTCCGCAAAATAAGTCAACCTCCAAAAGGTTTAATATGACCGTGCAGAATGTTATGGCATCAAAGGATGTAGTTTTAGGTATCGTCCCGATCAATAATATTAATGCTTATGTGTTGTTTGATTCAGGGGAAACCTGTTCTTTTGTGTCTCATGAATTTGGTAAGCATTTAAATTTACCTTTAGCAAATCTAGAAACCCCCCATGAATATAGAAGTCACCAATAAAGAAGTAATTCCTATAGAACATGTCCATAGAAATTATTGTGTAAAAATAAGAGAGCGTGAGTTGACGGTAGAATTGATTCCGATTCAACTAGAAGAATTTGATATAATCTTGGGAATGGATTGGTTATTTAACCACGGAGTAATGATAGATTGCCAAAAAATGTTGGTAAGCCTTATACTTGAGAAGCAGTCGAAGGTGGTATTTTACGACAGTAAATCGCTAAGGTAGTCTCGTTATTTGACGATGATCCAAGTAAATAAATTATTAAGAAAAGGTTATGTGGGATATCTAGTATATGTGGAGGATACCCAACAAGTGAGGGCATATATAAATCAGATTGCAGTTGTGAATGAGTTTACAAATGTCTTTCCTAAAGAACTACCAGGTCTTTCGCAGGATAGAGAGATTGAGTTTGTTATTGATGTTGTGCCTAGTATGGCACCAGTTTCGAATGCACCATATAGGATGACCTCGATAAAAATGAAGGAATTAATGATACAATTGTAAGAATTATCGGACAAGAAGTACATTCGACTGAGTATGTCTTCATGGGGAGCACCCGTGTTGTTCGTAAAAATGAAAGATGGACCGTTAAGACTTTGTATCGACTATAGGGAGTTGAACAAAGTAATAATTAAGAATAAATATCCATTGCCCAAGATCGACGATCTCTTTGATTATTTAAAAGTGGCAAGATACTTCTTAAAGATAGATTTAAGGACCGGATGTCACCAGATAAAATTGAGAGATGAAGATGTTCCGAAGATAGTATTCAGGACTCGTTATGGTTATTATGAGTTTCTGATGATGTCGTTTGGTTTGAAAAATTCCCCAGCCGTATTTATAGATATGATGAACAGAGTGTTCAAGCAGTATTTGGATAAGTTTGTGGTAGTGTTCATAGATGATATCCTGATATATTCTAAGACATAAGAAGATCATGCTAAACATTTCAGAATAGTGTTGAAAACACTACGAGAAAAGTTGTACGCAAAATTCATTAAGTGTGAATTTTGGTTAGAAATAGTTCAGTTTTTGGGGCATGTAATCCACAAAGATGGTATATCCGTATATCCAGCAAAAGTAGAAGCATTAATGAATTAGTAACAACCAAGGACGCCGAATGAAGTGCGTAGTTTCCTAAAGTTAGCGAGCTACTATCGAAGATTTATTCAAGATTTTTCGAAGATAGCCACCCTGTTAACTAATTTGACAAGAAAGACAGTGAATTTTGTATGGTCGGAGAAATGTGAAGTGGGTTTTCAAGAACTCAAGAAAAGATTAAGTGAAGTGCCAGTAATATCCTTACCGGATGATGCAGGTAATTTTGTGGTGTATAGTGATGCATCGCATAGAGAACTAGGGTGTGTGCTTATGCAGCATGGGAAAGTCATTGTGTACGCGCCACGACAGTTGAAAGATTGTGAGAAGGGATATCCTACTCACGATTTGGAATTGGCAGGAATAGTTTTTGCCTTAAAAATTTGGAGGCATTATTTGTCTAAAGAGAAATGTGAGATATATACAGATCATAAAAGTCTGAAATATATCTTCACACTGAAGGAGTTGAATATGAGGCAGAGAAGATGGTTAGAATTAATTAAGGATTATGACTGTGACATCCTTTATCACCCAGGGATAGCACACGTTGTGGTAGATGCCTTAAGTAGAAAAGATTGAGAGAAATTAATGATGTTGATGGCTAAAGACGAGCTAATAACTACAATGGAGAGAATGGAGTTGGAAGTGAAGTTTCCGTAGGAATCAAAGGAAAAGTTATATGTAATAGATACTCGTCCAAATTTATTGGACAAAGTCAAGGATGCATAACTCAAAGACGAGGAATGTAAGAAGTTAAGGGAAAAGATCTTCGAAGGAAAAGAAACTAAGTTTAAACTCAATAATGACGGAGTAATCCGATTTGAACGAAGAATTTGGGTTCCGTTAGTACCGGAGCTGAAAGAAGAGATTTTATAAGAGGCCCATTGTTCGAGGTATGCGATACATCCCGAAAGTGCAAAGATGTATCAAGATCTCCAACAACATTTTTGGTGGCCAAATATGAAAAGAGAAGTCGCGGAATGCGTCATTAGGTGTTTGACATGTCAGAGAGTCAAAGCTGAACATCAGAGACCGTGTGGTTTACTTCAACCATTAGAAATTCCAGAATAAAAATGATAGCATATCACGATGGACTTTGTGGTAGGACTTCCGACTACTCAGAAAGGATTCGATGCTATATGGGTTATAGTTGATCGATTAACGAAGTTGGCACACTTTTTTCTAATTAAGATTAGGTAGTATCTAGATCAAATAGCTAAACTCTATATTAAGGAAATTATTTCCCAACATAGAGTGTTGGTTTCAATTGTCTCAAACAGAGATCTGAGGTTCACGTTAAATTTTTGGAAAATCTTACAAGATCATATGAGAACGTAGCTGAGGTTGATTACATACCATCCTCAGATAGAGGGGCAAAGTGAGAGAATAATATAGACTTTAAAAGATATACTAAGAGCTTGTGTTATGGACTTCAAGGGAAGTTGGGACGACCACTTACCTCTAGTAGAGTTTGCGTATAACTGTTGGGTTTGTACGAAATCGTGATGCAATCAAATTGCAAAAATTAGCGGAAGCATGGTATATCAAAGTTTAAAAAATTTCTACAAAACCATTACCCGGATCATCCTTTATGCAAATTATTAATTTAAAACGATAAATAAGAAGTTATGGAATCATACCCTTGTAGAACGAAGCTTCCACAGGTACTAGTTCAACTCCTTGTTCTTCGTGATCTCCTTGAATTTCCAGGTTAGATTCCTTCCTTTGATCAACGTTAGCCACCCAAGTGTTTGGCCTCTAGAGGTGATCCACCAAGGAAGAGAAATTATCAAGAAGGAGGGTGTTTGGCTTAACCTTAGTTTTCTATCCTCTATAGAAAAGGAGTACTCTCCAACAATTGGAATTGCATCATCTAATATCTATTATAAGACTCCTCTTATATAGATATTAGTCAACCCTTCTAATCCTATTAGACATGGGATTTCTTTTAATTAATTAAACTCCTTTAATTAATTTAGGCTTCCCACCACATGGGAATAATTAATTAAATTCATTTAATTAATTTGTCTCCTAATCTTATTAGGAATAAATGAGAGTACTAAATATTAAATTAATTACTAAACTCCTTTAGAAATTAAGATAATAATAATTGTAATAATATTAATAAGACTCCTCTTATTAATTTATATTTAATATTTCCAAAATATTAAATAATAAACATTAAGCTATTTAATTTATTCTATCACCATAGATTAAATTAATTATACTTAATGCATTATTACGATTATGCCATTACCTTCTTAAATAATTATTCTTCCTTTTATGGTGTGACCCTTTAGGTTCTCCATATTAAACCGGTTGTGAATAAATCAATTAAAATAATTTTAATCTTATTTAAATAAATAAATTAAACTAATAATCTATTTAAATAAATAATATTTATTCTACAATAGGGATAAGCCTCCCTAGCGATCAACGACTTTCCAGATAATATAGATTTCAACATTAATCAAAAAGAACCTGTGAGTAAATAGTTACCGTACAATTCAATCCTACCACCATACAATGTCCCAATTAAATATAAGACATGGATTTACTGTCAAGTCTTATTTTATTTAATTATATGTATTTCGATTAGAAAATGCACAACTCCAAATAATGCAAATTAGAAACTCCTTTCTAATTTCATTTCACCTTGGCCAAGGATTCCTGGGTTGTCATTTAACGAATCACATAGGACATATCTCCTCTTTTACTAGAGGTGGTAGATTCTTTATTGATCATTCATTATCTCCATATGTAACTCATTATACCCAAGCATACCCTATATATGCCTTAAAAGGTCTTAAGGAATAAGTCAAAGTATAATTTGTTACATACAAGATACTATGATGATCTCAAGTCCAAGGATTACTTGTACTACTATAACATTAGGAATTCCTATTGACAGGCGAGTAAATCTCCATTAGGTATTCCATAGCGAATCACGTTCAGTGAACTTATTCTCCAATAAGCACCTACATACTTGCTTTAGTGTCTCCACACAAATGATCATGAGATCAATCATCCTCATCCAATGAGCAAGCAACATATGTACCAATCTATCCGGATTTACTAATCCCCTTTTTAGTAATCCCACGATTGGGAACTATTTTAGTTTTAAAACTTTCTAAGAATTTAGATCTCATTAGCATGATCATTATCATGATTCTAAAAGCATTGCTTAAAACTATGGGTTATTTACATATTATAAAAACAGCAACATGTAGATAATTAAATGCCTTTAATAAATGAATATTTTATTAATAAATAAATAAGATTGTTTACAAAGTACGTGCTTTATCATCATACATGATTGGCTTGTATGCACACTACTATCAATAACAACAGTTACCACACTAGTATAGGAATGCCACCTTACAAAGCGTTGTATGGAAGAAAGTGCAGGACACAACTGTGTTGGAATGAGGTAGGGGAACTTTAGTTGCTAAGACCAGAGTTAGTACAACCGATTACAGAATTCATTAAGTTGATTCGTAAGCGAGTAATGACGGCTCAAGATCGACAAAAAAAAGTATGCAAATCAATATCGCAAGAAAAGAGATTTTGAAGTCGGGTGGCATGCATTTTTGAAAGTATCTCCGTGGAAGGGAAATATACGATTTGAAAAGATAGGAAAGTTATGTCCCCGTTTCATAGGACCTTTCAAGGGTTTAAGAAGAATATGAGAGGTAGCCTATGAAGTATCCTTACCTCCAAAATTAGAACACATCCATAATGTGTTTCACGTGTCGGCCTTACGACCATATAAGCCAAATTAGAAGCACATGATAGAGTATAAGCCTATACAGTTCGAGAAGGACTTAACATATGAAGAGGTTCCAATTCAGATAATTGATAGGAAAGAACAAGTTCTAAGAAATAAGACAATACCTTCAGTAGAGGTAGTGTGGAGAAGCCACAATGCTGAAGAGGTAATGTGGGAGTTAGAAGAAAAGATGCAAAAGAACTATCCTCACTTGTTTGAGTAGTTTTGTTTTGTGATTTCGAGGATGGAATCTTTATAAGGCGAGAAGAATGTAACAATTTGAAATCCCGGATAAATATTAAAAAAAATTAATTTTAATAATTTATTATATTATATTGTATATGTGATAACATATAGTGTAATGTGTGTATGTATGTGATGTGATGAATATATAAAGTTATATTTACTACATGTAAATAAATTGTTATAAGAAATTTATAAATGGAAAGGATATTGTAGACACTCAAAATTTCACATTCCTGTTACTAACCATGCAGGAGGGCAATACCGTCTTTTACCTTCCAGAGAGACCCTTAGAGACAGCCTCAGGAAATCATCAAACCAGACCCTCGGAGATAGCCACGGGAAAATATCAAATCAACTTCAGAGACAGCCCTGAAGACAGGAAAAAGTTAACATCAGATCAACCCAAAGATAACCCCGAGAAAGATAGATGCAGCCGCATCAAACCAGAAACAAACTCGGAAGGGCAAAAGAATAATTTTGTCAACTCAATATCAAATCAGATCAAATTACTATGAAGAAGGTCACATAGAACCATAACAATAATCCCGAATGAAAACTGCGCCAGACAGCTTAACGGACTGACAGCCAAAACTTGAAAAATCTGGTCATGGACCTTGTATACACTCAAAATTTCATTTTCCTATTACTAACACTGTAGGAGGACAAAGCCATCTTTTCAACTCAACCCCAGTCTTGATACAGAGCCTCCAATCCAAACTCGGCCACCAATGCCGGTCCTTTAGCCTAAATCCGATCCCCCAATGTCGGTAAACCTAAATCTGATCCCCAATGTCGGTCAACTCCTGTCAAATCCGATCACCAATATCGGTACTCCAGCCAACTCTGATCATCAATCGGACCCTCAATCCAGCTCTGATAGTCAATCAGACAGTCTATCCAGCTCCAATAGTCAATAAGACGATTTATCCAGCTCCGATAGTCAATCTGACCGTCAATCAGGCTCCGATAGTCAATCGGATCGTCAATCCAGCTCCGATAGTCAATCAGACATTCAAGCCAGCTCTGATAGTCAATTAGATCATTAATCCAGCTTCGATAGTCAATCAGACCTTTTATCCAGCTCTGATCGTCAATCGAATCGTTCAATCCAACTTCGATCTTCAATCAGACAGTCAAATCATCCTCGATCTCAATATCAGGACATCGGCTCAAACCCGGTCACCAATATCTGGACAACCATAGCATCGATGAACCATATCGGAATGTCAACTCAGCCCCGTCAGCAACCCGGGAGGTACAAAACAGCCCCGACAACACCTGCAAAGTACAGGTCATCCCCGGCAGTAACCCGGGAAGTCAGGTCGACTTCAGACATAAACCTGAAGCATCACAACACTTCTAGGAAAAAACCTGGAACAATCACGTCAGCCACCGAAGCAACACTGAGAACAAACAAACTCGAATGAGATCCAAGTCTTGGAAACAGCTCGCAGAAGTCAACTAGAGGACATACTGACACCAAGGGCAACCCCGGGAGGGGCAAAATAGTCATTTTACCAACTCTCATCCGATTCAGTCAAACTTAAGCAGAACTAATGCCGCCAAGGTCAGAAAGAACCACAACGGTGATCCCGGGTGAAAACAACACCAGACGGCTCGACGGGAAAATTGTGGGGAAATAAAGACCCGATCATGAACCCACCTAATAGGACTTAAAAAGGGTTAAAACCTATTTCATTGTGACACTCTCAGCGAGGGCTTTCCAAAAAGCTTTAGCACGCCTCAAATGGACGCTCTGATCAAAAGTTATGAAGTTACGAACCTGACATCGCGTCGCCCGGCATGCACGCACTTCGAGATGATAGAACCGGGCATGTAGGCCCCACCTTGGGGAGCCGCACCTCTATCTGCGGTAGCAGCAGGTAGAGCTAAGGCTCCCTGGCCTATAAATAAATGTGCCTCCCCGTTCATTTTCAACAATTTGAAAACGCAGCGAAGCTCTGCCCGTTTGATTTTTTGACTTTTACACCTCTTCCAAACCTAAATATTTTTACTCCAACACGTAGATAGACCCACATACTACCACATATCAAAAAACCACCGGTAGATTTGGTCGTTTAAAGCCCACTAAGTGGCAAAAAGCCCGTATTGCCGTCCATTGTAAGTATTTTTACGATCAGCAAGTCAATACTACTACTTTGCACTGTTTTCCATTTGCACACAAAGTTTTGTCATTTAAATATTCCCATAACTTAGTTTCGCGGCCGTTTTCATCAAAATTTGGTATTTTTCTGTACATAAACGCAGTTTTTTGCATTTCTACAACTCGGATTGACGATCCGTCAGCTCCAACAGCTTCAACGCACTAGCGCACACATTCTGGCAACTTCGTCGGACTGGGTTATCTTCCCAGCCCTGGTTTGGCCCTTTTTTGTATATATTTCACTGCGAATGTACTAACATTTCAATTCTGTCAAGCCCAAATGTCAAATCCGAGGTAGTTTACCGCTTTTATATATATTTACGCGTATATAAGCGACTTTCACAGTCATTGGTTCTCGTACCAGTCTTGGTTGACTACATTTCTGTTAATATATATATATATCCATTTTATCGCTTTTGCACTCTTCGCCATACTGGGTGCTCTCCCCAGTCACTAGTTGACTACATTTCTGTCAATATATATATTTATATATTTTAAGTCCGGCCTGGATTATTTCGTGACCATTTTACTACTTTTGCACACTTTGCCATACTGAGTGCTCACCCCAGTCACTGGTTGACTACTTTTCTGTCAATTTCAATTCTAGTACGGGCACCGGTGTGAAAATCCATCGCCCTTTTTACTATTTTTCTATATATATATTTTATTTCTATCAAGCCTGAATTATTTCATGGCTATTTACAGTTTTTATAAATATATATATATATATTTTAAATCCAGTCCGGGCTTGCGAGTGAAAACCCATCGCTTTTTTTCAGCTTTTGTATATATATAACTATATATATTGCTTTACTCCAACTATTCAATTGCTGCATTTAATATTCATTTTTATATGAATCTGCACTGACATATCTGCGGGCAGACTAGATTTATCCAAATCTCGCCAATTCTAGATTTTCAACGGTTCGAACAGGTCCCGACAGAACCTGGAAGCTATAATGGCGGAGATTTCGTTAAATCTAGTTATTTTTATAGTTTCAATTTTGAAAGCAAGCTGGCGTCCCTTAGATCGCTATCTAGTGGGAACAAGACGCTTTGGCCACGTGCAACCATGATTTACTGATGAATCCTTGGTTCCATTGTGACGTGATGATGTCTATTTATTTCTATGCAAATTTGAACTGTGCAGGTTTATTGGCTACTCATATGTGAGCCTAGGAATCGTGGGATTCACAATCAAATCGATTGGGATCTGATTCCCATGATGGACAAACTCCAGTTTACAGATGTACCCTGCAAGTTTTTCGGTAAAATGTACATATAGAGACCTTAAAACGGTTATCCGAATTTAAGGTCTCATCATAGTAAAATATGCTTACCGTGTCAGCGTCCCTCCGATGGCTTTTATGCCCATGAGGAGACCGACACGTTTATTTATTGTTTGTTATGGTTGATCATACTTCACCACACCATTCACATGTAGCCTTAAGGCTATAAAGATAAAATTTAGAAGTATCAAAAGGCTTCAATCCCTATATCAGCGTAGGGGTTTGACAAACAGCTTTCAAAACATCACTGTCAATTCAATTTCAAAGCTTTTGCAAATCTAATCAAAATGCTTTTCGCAAATAAAATCAAAGACTGATTTTCAAAATTAAATCAAACCCTTCGTATATAGATTCAACGAAGCAAAGAACTACTTTCAATAAATCAAATCAAAAGGACCAATTTTCAAACAGCATTCACTCATGTTTTCCAGTTTTAAAGGGAAATATTGAAAAGATGCAGTACCGTGTTTACACGGGAGTCATGTGGTGCCTAACACCTTCCCCACACTTAACTAAGCCCCGAACTCAAAACTCTGATTTTGAAGATCAAGTTTCGACAGTGTCCAGCAATTGGGCCTCTTTCAAATCAAAACTCGATTGAGTTGGTACAACCATTTTCAAATCTACCAGCTGGCGACTCTATAAAACGTTCAAATTGTCGACATGACACATGTTGGACTCTTTCCTAAAAAACCCTTCAAAACCTTTTTTCTAAATAAAAAGAATAAGTGCAGAGATAACTTAGGAACATTGATTTGAGAAAACCCGGGTTACTAACCGACCCGCAGGATTCTTAAATTTTCCAACGCCGACAGGTGGCGACTCTGCTGGGGACAGTAGAGGGCTGAGGCCGCTTTCTAATCTTTTCAAACATTTCCCTTTCAAAACTATTGAATGAGCGAAATCCTGCGTCTCTACAGTCAATGGATGAGTGAATACTACGTCTTTACATTGAATGAATGTGAATGAATGCTTTCCTGCTTTTTAGTGCTTCGCACCCATATTATTGCTTCGCACCCATATTAGTGCTTCGGACGAACTGTCATTGCACGCATAAACGGTAAGGCACAGTGTATGTGAATGTATGTTGTGTGTCCCTCTCATAAGAAGGATAACCCGGTCGGTGTTAAGTAATGACTCTGGGGATGATTAAGTCTCTGGGGGTGCCTCATGAAAATACAGCACTCAGATTCGCTCAAGTTGAACAATCGGATTAACTTTCCTTCTAGTAGACTGCGATGATATGGGAGCCTTCATGCCGAAACAAAAGCTGCGAGAATAACCTAAGATAGGTCAGCCTCTGATTAACCAAATCCGAAGGGAAACTTTTTTATGCCTTCCTCTTTTGATTTCATGTTAAGTCTCGAATTACTAAAAAGCACAATGTAAATATCAATAATGAAATATTTACTTTCCTTGTCAACTAAATGTCATCCTGCCATCAAAACAACTAACCTCGATTTTATAGGATAAACTCTGAAAAACACATCATGCATCCAATCCTTACCTACCTCAGGAAATTGACACGCCTACGTTTTATTGTAGGTACAAAAAAAGTTGTCTCACTACTAGATCATAATCTAAAAAGGCACAAAACCTATCCACCGACATGGCTGAAAGTAGCCAATGCGAGTCGGGTTCCATATCTCGAAAAGAGTTTCAGGGACTTAAGAATCAAATAGCAGAGTTGGCCATCCTTCTAAAAGAACAAAGCAAAAACACTCAAAGCCAGCCAACACTCAATCAAACAGAGTCCTCCTCACAGGGTGGTAATCAAAGTACTGACAAAAAGGGGGAAATGTAGATCCCTGAACCGCGATACAGTAAAAGAACCAACAAAACCCCTAAAATCACAAATCTAAGGGAAGATCGGGAAACTGGCGATATCCGAAGGAAAGTCTAACAAATGGAAGAAACTATCCGGGTAATCAAAGGGACTGGAAACCTTGGAAGTGTCACCTATTCAGATCTTTGCATATTCCCAGGGGCTAGATATCCTGACAAATTCTAGGTCCCAGAGTTTGAAAAGTACAATGGGGTAGGCGATCCCTATTCGCACATGAAAGTATACACTGGCGAGCTAGGGTCTTATGCTGAAGATGAAAGCCTCAAAATGTAGCTTTTCCAAAAGAGTCTCACTGGAGAGGCTAGGACATGGTATGCTCGACTTGATAATGCAAAAATCCACAGTTGGGAAGAGCTAGCTTATGCCTTCCTAACTCAATACAGCTTCTAGTCTCAGATGGCTCCGGATCGATATCAATTGACCAAAGTCAAAAAGTAGAGTAACGAGTCTTTCCGTGAATATGCCCAAAGATGGAGACGTCTGGCAGCACAAGTCAGCCCGCCTATGACAGAAACCAAAATGGTGATGCCTTTTATAGACATCCAAAAGGCACCCTAGTACGAGAGGATCCTGGCTGGAATAGGAAAGCCATTCTTAGAGGTGATCAAACATGGTGAAATAACAGAGATGGGCCTGAAAGCAGGCAAGATCAAAGATCTCACAGCCTTAAAAGTAGCCACATATCATATACAGCCTGGAAACTATGTGAGTGATCCCATGAGGATACCCAGAGAGGGCAATGAAGATGTATACCTCATTGTACAGGGGCAGTCTAGGAGACCTAACCGTAGTCCCCCATTTGGAAGAGGGAAGGAAATCTGCCGTCACAACAGACTGCATTCAACAATTACCAGGAGAAAAAGAGAAAATTTGAAAGAACAGAAAATCGGGTGTTCACAACACTAGGCGATTCCCTTGAAAACATGTTGGTGATGTTAATAGATGACAAGAAGATTACCGAGCTGGCTCCACCTTTGGATCCAAAAAGTAAAAGATACAATCCTAGCCAGAGATGTGCTTATTATTCTGGATCTCCAGGACACGATACACAAGATTGTTGGTCCTTGAAGCATAAAATCCAAAATGTAATCGAAAACGGCGATATTGTGGTCCAACAACATGACCATCTAAATGCCAACCCCAACCTTCTGATGCAGCATGGTACAGAAGAAGTAAACATGATTGGGTCAGAAAGTGATGAAATGTATCCAAATTATAAATACATAAGAAGGATAGAGGAATACCCCCAAAGGAACATAACAAATGTCCTCAAGTTGGAAAATACAAAAGTGGGTCTGACAATAATACAAAAATTAGATACGATCCAACATCAAGTAACTCTGCTGGTTAATATAGGAGTGCGCCAATATCAGGATATGAGGCAGGTTTTCACTCAACTATAAGAAAGCCAAGAGAAAGAGGATGATATTCAGAATGTAAGTAGATCTCCCTCAAAGATCAGCCAGCTGAATGAAGAAGAGCAAAGCAGGTCGAATAGACGAGCAAGGTGGAATGACAAAGCTACCAGAAAATCTCGACAAAAGAAAAATAGTCCAGAGGAATGCGAATTCCCAAAGAGAACATATCAAGAGACATTCCAAACACGAGCAAACCCTCAAAATCCTACGGCACCGAGAGTCGGAAAGAGTAGGCGAAGAAGGATATTCACACCTTTGGGGGACTCGTTGGAAAATGTATTATCCCTGTTGATTTCGTAGAAAAAGATCACTGTGCTCGCTCCACCTATAGATCCCAAAGAAAGGCAATATGATCTCAACAAGAGATGTCCTTATCATTCCAGAGCACTAGGACATGCGACAGAGGAATGTTGGGCTCTGAAGCACAAAATCCAGGACCTCATTGAAAATGGAGAACTACTGATAGAAGTCCCCATGACCAGAGAAGGCGAAATGAAAATAATAAGCTTAAGATGTCCACTCGAAACGGGCAGTTCAAAGGAGGTGACGGCTGTAAGCACCAATCCTGGCAGAATACAAGGTGGACCAATCCTAATGCTGGGAGTGACCGAGGAAATAAAAGAATCTCCCAATAAATTTCATCCACCATCATCAAATATCTTGTTGCCCAAAGCCAACAACTACATGCCTGAACTTATCCTATTAAAAGATGAGGAGGAGATACTGATCCTTCCCTGTATGGAAAAAGCACAAAAAGGAAGTTTCTTGCGAGAGATACCACATCAGTGCGAGGGGGATTTCATACTCAAATCCTCTCAAGGCTATGAGAAAGGTGAAGGAGCAGACAAAGAAAAAGGTGGCGAAGTTCTCAAGGAAGCCAACCCCTCGAGGAACCTTTCTACGACGAATCCAGTTTAAGCCTCCTTAAGGGATATGCTGATTCGGGAGGCGATTAATTTATTGCCTGGATTGAATATATTCAGAGCCAAGAGGGAACCTCTATCACAAGCCTCGAAGGAGACATAATCACGGATGAATTGATTATCAGGCGTCAGCTAGCCAGGAGGACGTAGATCCAGAGGAAATTTGCGAGTTCCAGAGGATGTTGGGACGTTATCATTCTCCTAGCATTATGCCTTTTATTTTCCATGCATACAAAATCAAAAGACAAAAAAAAATTCAAAAATCAAAAATCGAGCCTTTCAAGCCAAAAGCGTGAATTACGAAAGACGTGATCTCCCTCAACCCGGGAGTACGTAGGCAACCATTTTGGTGAGTCAAACCAAACAAAAAATTCAAAAACCCTCTAATCCCAACACAAAAATTCAAAAACATATCAAACCAGACTCAAAATCCAAGATAAACTCCTTTCAAGCCTCTCCAACCAAACTAGCAGGAGCTACAAATGACCTAATCTCCCTCAACCCGGGAGTACGTAGGCAGCATCTACAGCGCGATTTGACCTTCAAGAAAAACCAAAAAAAATAAAAGACCAGTTCCAAGACACCAAAGATAAATAGAAGATAAATTCTATCAAACTACCCAGGTCAACAGGCCCATCTGAGATACTCCCTGACATCTTAACTGTCAGTCCATCGAGGAGCTCAATATACATCTACAACTGCGAGTTATGAAAGAAGTGTCTGTACAGGAAAAATCAAAGCTAGTCTCTAAACCTGTGGATAAGCAGGATAACAGTGCCAACATGGCATCTCTCTAAAAATAGAGGAACAGCTGCAAGCTCCTAACCCTCGGTCTCCATACGAGCCAGAACATCCACTGCCATCTGCATACTATGGCATCGTCCCTCTCAGCAAAGGCAGCCTCCCGAGTGGCTCGAGCCTCGCCTCTATCAACAGAAGTCATATCTCTACTAAAATGGGCCGTTATCAATGCCTTGGCCTGATCTTTCTCGAAGGTCATCCGAGCTATCAAATCTGCCATAGCTAGATCTGTTCCGACAGGGACACTCAGTAGGTCACCAACCAAAGTCGTGGTCAAAGCCATCACCACCAACCATCACAAGCTCTTGAGTCCAATTTATTGGAGTCCGAAGGCATCTCGACATTAATCGTCAAAGTTGGAACAACAACACAACGATATATCAAGCATAAACATCCGCAAGGACCTTCGAAGAGTTAAAGCCTCAATCTAAAACCTTCATCAAACTAGAAGAAAGGTCATCAAAGCCAATTGCTCCTATAAATCAAAGACAATGACAGGGGCATCCAAGCATTAAAATCCAGTACCTGTTCACCATGGGGGTCATGCGATTAAAGACTTTTGCGATCTCGGCATCTTATCAGCCCACAGGTCAAACATACCATAAAGCAATCATCTTAGATGACAAGGAAGACTGGGACAAGTTCAGAATTAACGACAACCCAATGTGGGGACCCTCATAACAAAACTGGGGCAATTCTAGAAATTGCAACAACTCAACCTTAGGGCATTTGCCAATCATCCAATGAAAATGCACCAGTCGGCACCATCAGTATGGTCCATCATCATCCAAGCTTCCATCATTGGCGATCCGGTATGACCAATCAATATTTGTCAATCATAATTTTCTTAGAATACTGTGATCCATTGATAAGGTACGAGTCCTTCATCTCTTTATCTGCTTTCAATTTTTCAGTTACATGCATTGGCAGGGGTATATGTGTTAAGTATAGATAAATCTTGCATTAGAATCTTAGAAAAAAGAAAAAAGATTTTTGCTTAAATTGTTTTGAATTGGATTAATTTCGATAAGCGTCGGTGGAGCGAGAATCACGGGAACGATTAGAGAATTAAGAATATTCAACCTTTTGATTAGACATGACATCCTAGTTCAAAGCGCTTTTTTAGAGCAAACTTGACCTCATATGCATGTCTGCACTTTGCGATTGACCTGACTCTTAGTTGTGGGTTATGAAACTATGACGACAAGGATGACAATTAGTAGCCAGCCTAATGTCACGAATTGTGGTCTGAATTACTCGATTTATTAAGCTTAAGGGGTGTCTTTACACCTGGTGCCCTAAAGCCATCTGGTTTGGGAGCCACTGGCCCAATGCTCGTTACATAGGTAACTCAGTGCCTAAGAAAACTAGCATTACAGGAAATCAAAACCTGAGCAGATCCAAATCGTGGCCTAGGTTACTCGAGTAATTAAGCCCGAGGGGAGTCTCTACACCTGGTGCCCTAAAGCCGTCTGGTTTGGGAGTCACCAGCCCAACACTCGCTACATGGGTGACTTAGAGCCTAAGAAAATAAATCTTGCACAAGCTCAGGCGAGGATCAAAAGAGTAGTCCGCCTGACTTGTCTCGAAGTATGGCCTTTGTTACTTGAGTCAGTAAACTCTAAGGGGTGTCTTAACACCTAGTGCCCCAAAACCAGCTGGTTTAGGAGTCATTGGTCCAAAACTCGTTACATGGGTAACTCTAAAAAGCCTAAGAAAACGAGACAAAGTTAAGCGAGGAAATCAAAAATTTTTGCAAGAAAATGAGATCATCTAGAAGTCATAGAAGAGAAACCCCCTGCTAAGGTTTGCGTCACACATAGTGCACATGTCATATGATCTTAATCTTGTTAAGAGCAGTGTCTAGAGCAAAGATGAGGTGTCTCTGATGAAGGGAGATAAGTCTTTTGAATCTAATCCTACCCATGAAAAATGACCATGGACGCTTAAAAGTTTTCTTACGATTTCATAACATGTCAAGCGAAAATTTGGATTTCCTTAGGAAAAAATTCATTTTCATACTCCCTTTCAAAATCTTTAGCGATAAGATAAGAGCGCAATAAATACAAGCATTCATTTCATAAACTTTAACTGTAAATGCCTCATTCACAAGATCATACTAATCCCAACAGCCCGAGCCATCAAGCTATCGCACATATTGTTGTTTGTGTGAATGTGAAGGATATTGCTCACCATGGACTCGGTCAACAAAGCGAGTTTTTTCTATGAATCCTAGTAACAACCTACGAAAGGGCTGGGGCATTTCTCCATTCCAAGAAATGAAAAGGATCTACGGCAGGATCAAGTTCCTCATCAAAAGAAAAGGGAGAGTTCTTAAAAGAAATCAAGGCGACATCAACTGTCCCTCTGCAAAAATGGAAAAATCCTCAACATAGTCCTTAACTCGGGAAGAACAGATGTCCGATGACAAAAAGATCTAGCAAAGGAAATCTGCATCATCAAACATGTCAACATGCACCAAGTCCTCATCAGTCGAGGCCCCTACACCAAAGTTCAAATTTGGGCAATGAAAGAACAGGCTACATCCTCTAGGACGTCAGCAATACCTGGGTCATCAGCCGAGCCAGCATCTAACCCAGCAGGGTCGCAAGTAAAGAGTTAGCCCCTTTTTGCACTCAATGATCAGCCGTTAGCACAACCCCAACGAAGCATCGGGAAATAATCCAGGGACGGAGACAGTATGTCAAATCCGATCCACAATATCGGTCCTTTAACCCAAATTCGATCCCCAATATCGGTCCTTTAACCCAAATCTGATCCCCAATATAGGTCCTTTAACCCAAATCCGATCCCGAATATCGGTCCTTTAACCCAAATCTGATCCCCAATATCGGTCCTTTAACCTAAATCTGATCCCCAATATCGGTCATTTAAACCCAAATTCGGTCCCCAATATCGGTAAAATTAAATCATATTAACCCCGATCTCCAATCAGGCCGTCAGATCAACTCCGATCCATTCCTGGAAAAAACTCCTAATCATCTCAGAAAGGGCGAGGTATGGTTCTACATCAATTTAAGTAAGCATATCCATCAACCTAGGACAAATTAAGATCATCTTATCATGTATGGTCTGCACATGTACAACAAGCGCTACATCAGCGCACATCTCCATCAAAACATTAGGTATACATACCCAATAGAGTCAAAAATGCATACACATTAACACACAAACTTGATGAAAAAGGCTGCTACCGCTCGAGTAGGCATCAGGACAGTCCAATAATCAACCATTGTCCCTACCATCAGGGTAGGCACTGTTGCAAACTACCAGTGTAAGTTATCATCAGGATAGGCATCGGGAGCACCCACTGAGGTAACTCGGCGAAGGAAGTATATCCCCAACATAGGAGACTTCAAAAATGAACAACGACAGCAGCCAAGAGAAAATCTGCCCCCTGATAAATTGGGGAAACCATTGGCCTTAAAACCAAGGTAACACCAAGGGCCATCACAAACGACGTCATCCCCATCAAAAATATAGGAAACATTTTAGTTTATCTTCATCAAACAAGAATCAGTAACGCCAATGGAAATCAGACCATTGGAGTCAACACCAGCAAAGACATCAGCAGCACTGATGAAAGTCAACCGTTGAGATCAGACCCAACACAAGCACCGATAAAAGTAAGCGATTTGCGATGCAATATGCAATGTGCGATGCGATTTGTGATGCGATATGCGATTTTCAAAAACATGTTAACATTCATTGCCTTGCGATTTGCATCATTAATATCTTGTTATATTTCAAGTGTCTAACAATCTTTATCCTGTTCATTCCATTGCATTACATAAACATAATAAAGAGGGGCATCTGTAGATACTCGAAATTTCGTTTTCCTGTTACTAACATAGTAGGAGGGCAAAGCCGTCTTTTCAACTCAACTCCAGTCCTGATACCGAGCCTCCAATCCAAACTCAGCCACCAATGCCTGCCATTCAGCCTAAATTCGATCCCTCAATGTCGTTAAACCTAAATTCGATCCCCAATGTCGATCAACTCCAGTCAAATCTGATCACCAAAATCGGTACTATGACAACCCGAATTTTTGATAATTATTAAAATAAAAATTTAATAAATAAAATTCTTATTACGAGATGTTTTGAGTTTGGATATATGTATATATATGTTATATGTTGTGAAATATATGATTTGGTGGGAATATAAAAGATATATAAATATATATATATATATATGTGTGTGTGTGTGTGTGTGTGTGTGTGTGTGTGTGTGTTTGAAGAATGGGGTTTAGTAGTTAATTTAATTTAACTATTGAAGAAGGTAAATGGAATTATTTGAAAAGGGAATTAAGTTAATTTAATTAAGTGTATGTTAAATAATTCTTCAATTGATGTGTATTTTATTACTTTAATGTTATGGAAATATTTTAATTTAATTAAATAATTAAATTAGAATGTTTGTAATGGGTTAAATAAAATTTCAATTATTTTGGTTAAATAGGAATGATAATTAGTAAGGTTTAATTGAGTTTATTACTAAAATAAGTAATTATTTAAGTGTGACATTAGAAATATGTTATATGTCATAGTAAAGTAGTAATAGTATATAATGAATAGCCTAACCATTGAGTTGCTTAACTAATGATGAAAAAGTGACGTTATGCTACTAAGATGGCTTAATGTGATATTGGTTATGCATGTAGGAGTTTTTTAACATAAGCCTTATGTTATTAGTGGGGGTTACTATTATATTAATTAATTACATAACTATCACCCAAATGAGGAGTTACACAAGAGGAAATCCTAGAGTTTTTCTTTTAGAGCAAGAGTCTTTGTGGAAGAGAGAAATAGAGAGATATAAAAATTGAGAGAGATAGAGAGAAATAGAGGAATCGAGAGAAGCTAGAAGAACAAGAAGAATCCATGGAAGAAGAAAAAGAAAAAGCTAGAAGAAGGAAACTTCTAAACCCTTGTTTAATCTTTGATTTTTTATGGGTAGCTTTATGTTTGTATAAGATCTAGGGTAGTAGATCATGCTTAATCTTGTTTGTATTGGTTTAATTTTGGATTATCAAGAATCAAACAAGAG
This sequence comes from Panax stipuleanatus, assembly GCA_020205555.1. Lineage (NCBI taxonomy): Eukaryota > Viridiplantae > Streptophyta > Magnoliopsida > Apiales > Araliaceae > Panax > Panax stipuleanatus. Next base: position 96,799,524 of record CM035124.1, read on the forward strand.
GATTCAAGAAAGAAAATGAGATGGAAAGAAAATTTGAAGAAGAAAATTCGTAGGTTTTGAGTAATTGTGGACAGATCTTGTGAAATTCATACCTCTTTGGGTATAATGAGTTAGAAAGTGAGCCTTATATCAAATTGAAGCTATGGAAGTAAGCTATATTCTGAAAGTGGAATCACATGAAAACTCCTTGTAGATTTCTTGCAGTGTCTGTTTTAGTAAGGCTGGCACGAAGGGAAAACAATCTGCCCAGAAAATTAAAACTGTTACGGTTTCTGACATTGAAAAATTCATATAAATTCGTGTGTTTTGTATCTGAAGAAACTTTAAACTGAAAAGTTGTAGATATGGGAGTTTACTAGCCAGACTTGGGAGATTGAGCCATTTTATGGACCGGATCATGTCCGAAATAAATTGTTTAGTAAGGCTGTCTAGAAAATAAAATTTTTTGGACTAGTTAATGAAATTGCAGAATCTGTTTCAGATGGATAAGGGTCTGACTATAAGGCCTAGATGAGGTTGTAGTACACTGAGTAAGAATTAATTCTATATAAGAAGGAACAAAAACGGACATGTAACGAAGGAGTTACGTTAAAAACGAAAACAATGTTTTGTTAAAGAAATTGTGAAGATGAGTTTTATAATTTTGTTTGAATAAGATTTTGGGTGATGGTATATTTTGATGATTAACAATATGTTTTGACATATGTAATGAGTATAGATATGTGTTATCACATTCTATGCATAATTAACTATTTAAGATCAAGAGTTGAGATATGTTAATGTGTACACATAACGTGCTCGATAAAATGCCTAAGAGTAATAGTGTTTCTAAACTTTGGTATACAAAGTGTCTAACTAATGGCTAATATTGGGTGTTATGTGCATCTAAGTATGAAAAGATGATAATACAAGAATAATAATGGAAAGAAATCAAAAAAGGGCGATTTTTGATTTTTGAAGGAAAATTAAACATGTAAACAATGTGTTGAATATGCATTTTTGAAACCAAAGTGGTATAATAAAATGGTGTGTTATACGCACATTAAACTACAAGTGCGATAGTTTAGCATGTGTGGTGATGAAAATGAAAATAAAATCGAGTTGCATATAAAACACAGTTAGATGTCTATAAAGACATTGTAAAGGATAATAAGATAAAGTAAGGTTTTAGAATAAATTTGACCATGAAGTCGAGTATTGATTTTGTTTAATATCAATCTCACATACAGTGTTGGTTGTGCAAGTACGCGAATTATTAGCATGTTGGTAAAACGCCGGTAAAGGCAAGTCTTTCAGTTTCTATTTGCTATGTGAACTTGATGATGAAATGTTTTTAATCTTTATTTCAAATAGCATGATGTGTTATATATATGTTGAAAGCATGAAACGTTAAAGTCAATTTATGACTATGTTGATTGAGTAATGAATGCTGATTGAGTAAGGAACTCAATCTTTACACTTGTTATATGAACTGTAGCATGTATGTTATGTTAGTCCAATGTTTATGAGATGTATGTTGAGCATATTGTTATGTGCTATGTGATGCATGAAAACTGTTAGATCTTGCAGAGCTGTTGAGCTCAATCTTGCAAATAATCACTTTTGCAGGTTAAGGATTCAATGTAACGCTATGTGCTACTTGCAAGCAATAAATCAGATGTAATGCATGAATATTTATATACTTTGGCTGAATTGTTATTATTTTAGACAATGTTTAAGGTTGCAGATAATATATTTGATAATGTATGATGGTTAACCGATGTTGAGTTTTAAATTTTAAATTTTATCTGATGAACAAAGGATATTGAACCTGGTTGTAAGTTTTAGTTTATAATAACTCTGACGAAGCGATTCATAAAATAAATTTGAATCAAAGTTATGTAATGATAAAGGTTGAGATTCAGGGCAATAAAGAAAGAATTATATAAAAGTTTTAAATATTCTGCATTTTATTAAGTTTAACATCGATTAATGATGTAAAGTCTGAATAAGGATGTATTGTTAATGACTGATGTCTAGGGTTATATTATATGAATTTTGGGGTCATTACAGTTGGTATCAAAGCTGATAGGTTATACACCTTAGGTAAGAGTACATTAAGCTATGACCTTAGCGAATAAGAAGATAAGTTTAAGTTACGTATAATGAAAAGATGATTCTTTTCACATACGTAGAAGTATAGGATGAGTTAAGTCCTAGAAATGTTATAAGAAGAACGTAAGAATAACGAGGAATAAAACTCGAATAAAATGTTGAACTATATGAACGAAGTTAGAAATTCTTAAAAGAAGTGTTAATAAATAAACAAGAAGATTCAAAGAAGAATCTTGAAGAGATATGAAGATGAGAATCAGGAGTTACCTAACTCCACTAATAAAGATGACGAATAACGATGAATAGACAAAGTTTATAAGATTAAAAGCATAATGAAGTCATGATATAACATGATGAAAGGAAAAGATAAGAAGTTTTAAAACAAAATAATAATGAGATAAGAAAGAATCATAAGGCAGAAGATTATAGAATAAGATTACGGCGTGATCTTTTAAAGTTGAAAGACAGATGGTCTGTAATGATTGAATAGTTATAGTTTGATGCTATAACGAAAATGTACTATAATATAGTACGAGGTTAACTCACGAGGAGTTATAAATGATGAGATACAGGAAATCTGTATCGAGTATAGAGGGAGAAATTAAGAAGAAGATAGAGTTAAGTGGGATTTCAAGTGAGGATTCATGTGGTGGCTGAGTTGTACAAATCTTTGTATGGGCAGGGTTTTGTGCTTACACTTAGCTTATCATATTAATAGTTATTGGAAGGTTGGTGTCGCGCCATCAATATATATATGACGAGGAGGTGATTCTTTTCTCATATTATATTTGATAGTTAAAGTCAATACAGATTAGATTAGATGATATTAAGATTACATTAGATGATCTTAAGGTTAGGCGAGTTCTTAAAACTCATACTTATGGTAAGCTTGTGACTCATAATCGTATGTATGTTTTGAACCCCTAAGCATATGGACAGTCTCTGATCAGTTCTTTGACTGCGTATTGCTAGGATAAGTTCTTAAACTCATATTATTGTGGCAAGTTCCTGACTTCCAAAGTGTGGTAAGTTTGATGAACTATACTGGGTATAGAAAGGTTATGGTGTAGGAAGCATTGATGTTGTTTAAGGTTGATAGAATGATTAAGTAATGAGGGAGTAAAGATTTAAATTGATGGAGAAAGTTTTTATATTCTAAATCACTTAGCTTTGCTAGATTTTTGAAATTTATTGACTTCGTACCGATGTTGCCCTTCTGTTATCTTGAAAAATATTGAATCAAATGATGGAACCAATGAATTTTTAAAATAGTGCTATTATTCACATGTCTATGCTAATTGCTTCAGCTAGACAAACATAATTTTAAATTTTCAAAATATATTCTATGTTCTATGCATCATTTGATATGGTGTAGAGACAATAATCGAGGAAGTTATCAATGCAGTTAAACCTAGTGTTGGATGTGATCGTATGAGCGTCAGCCCACTATGGTATGATGTAGTATGATGACGTCATGTAATGACAAAATCCTCAATGTACCATTACTACGGTACGGTATCAGGATATTATGAAAAGATTGATCTATTTAGTTTGGTTTCATTAAACAAAAAAAAAATTATTTTATTGAGTTGGTTAAATATATATATATATATATATATATATATATATATATATTTCGATTGATGTCCGAATTGTTGCTAGAAGTCTATGCTACTTGATCAGCTAGACTAATATTGAAAGATGTTTATGAATTCGGGCGTTCTTGGTCAAACTATGCCAAACCAAATTGTTTTGGTGCGGATTCAGATGTTAAGAAGCTGAGGTGAATAAACCTATAAAAGGGGACATGTTATCGGACACAATAGCTCCGAGTGTAACGCATATAGTCGTTACAATGTACTACGTTTGGGCCCGACGTAGAGGTACGATAGGTTGGCCACCTAGAGTACCGATGTGGTTTATAGTGTGAAGTACCGGGGGTGAAGCACTATTAAACCTAAATATAAGTTCAAGGTCTTGCGACCACTCATCATAATTTGGAATCTTTTAAAAATTCCTAAGTTTTTTATATCGCTTCCCAATTATTGAGCAATTGTGGAAGATTCTTATTATTCTGAAGGAGAATGTAGCGAGAAGGATATTCCTTAAAAGAAATAATTGTAGAACGCAACAAGTTAGTGAATAAGATTAACGTAAAATCTACTTTGATAGATTGAATGAATGAAGATTAATAAAAATTTCGAGGACGAAATTCTTAGAAGAATGGGTGATTGTGATAACCCGAATACTTATAGGATAGTGAATTATGAAGTATATGACTTTGACGAGTACAGTATATGGTAATGATCCTTATAAAGAAAATGAATGAGTTAGAGAATATATAATATTTGAAACATAATTGTGTATATATAATATTTGAAACATAATTGTGTTTAATTGAAGGTTATAAAATAAAACCTAAAAATTTGTTGAAGAACTGAATGTAGTTGAATATATATATATATATATAAAACCTATATTAAAGTAATGTGTTGAAGTCGTTCAACGATAAATGTTCTTAAAGAGAGTTGATGAAAACCTGAGTAAGGTAGGGTTTCGATGATTACGAGGACGGAATCCTTATAAGGAGGGAAGGATGTGAGAACCCGAATTTTTGATAATTATTAAAATAAAATTTAATAAATAAAATTTTTTTTACGAGATGTTTTGAGTTTGGATATGTGTATATATGTGTTATATATTGTGAAATATATGATTTGGTGGGAATATAGAAGATATATATATATATATATATATATTATATATGTGTGTGTGTGTGTGTGTGTTTGAAGAATGAGGTTTAGTAGTTAATTTAATTTAACTATTGAAGAAGGTAAATGGAATTATTTGAAAAGGGAATTAAGTTAATTTAATTAAGTGTATGTTAAATAATTCTTCAATTGATGTGTATTTTATTACTTTAACGTTATGGAAATATTCTAATTTAATTAAATAATTAAATTAGGAGGTTTGTATTGGGTTAAATAAAATTGCAATTATTTTGGTTAAATAGGAATGATAATTAGTAAGGTTTAATTGAGTTTATTACTAAAATAAGTAATTGTTTAAGTGTGACATTAGAAATATGTTATATGTCATAGTAAAGTAGTAATAGTATATAATGAATAGCCTAACCATTGGGTTACTTAACTAATGATGGAAAAGTGACGTTATGCTACTAAGATGGCTTAATATGATATTGGTCATGCATGTAGGAGTTTTTTTAACATAAGCCTTATGTTATTAGTGGGGGTTACTATTATATTAATTAATTACATAACTATTACCCAAATGAGGAGTTACACAACAAGAAATCCTAGAGTTTTTCTTTTAGAGCAAGAGTCTTTGTGGAAGAGAGAAATAGAGAGATAGAGAAATTGAGAGAGATAGAGAGAAATAGAGGAATCCAGAGAAGCTAGAAGAAGAATCCATGGAAGAAGAAGAAGAAAAAGCTAGAAGAAGGTAACTTCTAAACCCTTGTTTAATCTTTGATATTTTGTGGGTAGATTTATGTTTTTATAAAATCTAGGGTAGTAGATCATGCTTAATCTTGTTTGTATTGGTTTAATCTTGGATTATCAAGAATCAAACAAGAGGATTCAAGAAAGAAAATGAGATGGAAAGAAAATTTGAAGAACAAAATTCGTAGGTTTTGAGTAATTGTTGACAGATCTTGTGAAATTCATACCTCTTTGGGTATAATGAGTTAGAAAAGTGAGCCTTATATCGAATCGAAGATATGGAAGTAAGCTATATTCTGAAAGAGGAATCACATGAAAACTCCTTGTAAATTTCTTGCAGTGCCTGTTTTAGTAAGGCTTGTATGAAGGGAAAACAATCTGCCTAGAAAATCAAAACTGTTACGGTTTCTGACTTTGAAAAATTCATATAAATTCATGTGTTTTGAATATGAAGAAACTTTAAACTGGAAAGTTGTAGATATAGAAGTTTACTAGCCAGACTCACGAGATTGAGCCATTTTATGGACCGGATCATGTCCGAAATAAATTGTTTAGTAAGGCTCATTTTCTGGACTAGTTAATGAAATTGCAGAATCTGTTTCAGATGGATAAGGGTCTGACTGTAAGGCCTACATGAGGTTGTAGTACACTGAGTAAGAGTTAATTCTATATAAGAAGGAATAAAAATGTACATGTAACGAAGGAATTACGTTAAAAACGAAAATAACGTTTTGTTAAAGAAATTGTGAAGATGAGTTTTATAATTCTGTTTGAATTAAGATTTTGGGTGATGGTATATTTTGATGATTAACAATATGTTTTGACATATGTAATGAGTATAGATATGTGTTATCACATTCTACGCATAATTAACCATTTAAGATCAAGAGTTGAGATAAGTTAATGTGTGCACATAACGTGCTCGATAAAATGCCTAAGAGTAATAATGTTTCTAAACTTTGGTATACAAAGTGTCTAACTAATGGCTAATATTGGGTGTTATGTGCATCTAAGTATGAAAAGATGATAATACAAGAATAATAATGGAAAGAAACCGAAAAGGGCAATTTTTGATTTTTTAAGGAAATTTAAACATGTAAACAATGTGTTGAATATGCATTTTGAAACCATAGTGGTATAATAAAATAATGTGTTATACGCACATTAAACTACAAGTGCGATAATCTAGCATGTGTGGTGATGAAAATGAAAATAAAACCGAGTTGCATATAAAACACAGTTAGATGTCTATAAAGACATTATAAAGGATAATAAGATAAAGTAAGGTTTTAGAATAAATTTGACTATGAGATCGAGTATTGATTTTGTTTATTATCAATCTCACATACAGTGTAGGTTGTACAAGGACGCGAAGTATTAGCGTATTGGTAAAACACTGATAAAGGCAAGTCTTTCAATTCCTATTTGCTATGTGAACTTGATGATGAAATGTTTTTAATCTTTATTTCAAATAGCATGACGTGTTATATATATGTTGAAAGCATGAAACGTTAAACTCAATTTATGACTTTGTTGATTGAGTAATGAATGCTGATTGAGTAAGGAACTCAATCTTTACACTTGTTATATGAACTGCAGTATGTATGTTATGTTAGTCCAATGTTTATGAGATGTATGTTGAGCATGTTGTTATATGCTATGTGATGCACTGAAAACTGTTAGATCTTGCTGAGCTGTCGAGCTCAATCTTGCAAATAATCACTTTTGCAGGTTAAGGATTCAAGGTAACGCTATGTGCTACTTGCAAGCTATAAATCAAATGTAATGCATGAAGATTTATATACTTTAGCTGAATTATTATTATTTTAGACCATGTTTAAGGTTCCAGATAATGTATTTGATAATGTATGATGGTTAACCGATGTTGAGTTGTAAAGTTTAAATTTTATCTGATGTACAAAGGATATTGAACCTGGTTGTAAGTTTTAGTTTATAATAACTCTGACGAAGCGATTCATAAAATAAATTTGAATCAAAGTTATGTAATGATAAAGGTTGAGATTCAGGGCAATAAAGAAAGAATTATATAAAAGTTTTAAATATTCCGCATTTTATTATGTTTAACATCGATTAATGATGTAAAGTCTAAATAAGGATGTATTGTTAACGACTGATGTCCAAGGTTGTATTGTATGAATTTTGGGGTCGGTACAGGTACTCCAGCCAACTCTGATCGTCAATCGGACCCTCAATCCAGCTCCGATAGTTAATCGAACCGTCTATCCATCTCCGATAGTCAATCGGACCATTTATCTAGCTCCGATAGTCAATCTGACTATTAATCAGGCTCCGATAGTCAATCGAACTGTCAATTTAGCTTCTATAGTTAATCGGACCGTCAAGCCAGCTCCGATAGTCAATCGGACCATCAAGCCAGCTTCAATAGTCAATCAGACCGTCTATCTAGCTCCGATAGTCAATTAGACTGTTCAATCCAACTCCGATCGTCAATCAGACCGTTAGATCATCCCCGATCTCAATATCGGGACATTGGCTCAAACCCGGTCACCAATATTGGGACAACCACTACATCGATCAACCATATCAGAATGTCAACTCAGCCCCAGCAGCAACCCGGGAGGTACAAATCAGCCCCGACAGTAACCCGAAAAGTGCAGGTCATCCCCGGCAGCAACCCGGGAAGTCATGTCGACTTTAGATATAAACTTGAAGCATCACAACACTTCCAGAAGAAAACGTGGAATGACCACATCAGCCACCAAAGCAACACTGAGAACAAACAGACTCGAATGAGATCCAAGTCTTGAAAATAGCTCCCGAAAGTCAACTAGAGGCCATGCCGACACCAAGGGCAATCCTGGGAGGGGCAAAATAGTCATTTTACCAACTCTCATCCGATTCAGTCAAACTCAAGCCAAATTGATGCCGCCAAGGTCAGAAAGAACCACAACGGTGATCCCGGGTGAAAACAGCACCAGACGGCTCGACAGGAAAACTGTGGGGAAATAAAGACCCAATCACGAACCCGCCTAATAGGACTTAAAAAGGATTAAAACCTATGTCATTGTGACACTTTCAGTGAGGGCTTTTCAGAAAGCTTATAGCACGCCTCAAACGGACGCTCCGATCAAAAGTTATAAAGTTTCGAACCTGACATCGCGTCGCCCGACATGCACGCACTTCGAGATGATGGAATCGGGCATGTGGGTCCCACCTTAAGGAGCCGTACCTCTACCTACGGCAACAGCAAGTAGAGCTAAGGCTCCCTGGCCTATAAATAAATGTGCGCCCTCGTTCATTTTCAACAATTTGAAAACGCAGCGAAGCTCTGCCCGTCTAATTTTCTGACTTTTACACCTCTTCCAAACCTAAATATTTTTACTCCAACACGTAGATAGACCCACATATCAAAAAACTTCAGGTAGATTTGGTCGTTTGAAGCCCAAATAGTGGCAAAAAGCTTGTATACTGCCATTGTAAGTATGTTTACGATCAGCAAGTCAATACTACTACTTTGCACTGTTTTTTCATTTGCACACGAAGTTTCCATCGTTTAAATATGCCCGGAACTTAGTTCCGCGGTCGTTTTTGTAAAAATTTGGTATATTTCTGTATATAAACGCAGTTTTTTGCATTTCTACAACTGGATTGACGATTTGTTAGCTCCAGCAACTTCAACGCACTAGCACACACATTCTGGCAACTTCGTCGGACTGGGTTATCTTCCCAGTCCGATTTGGCCCTTTTTTGTATATATTTCACTGCGATTGTATTAACATTTCAATTCTGTCATACCTGGATGTACAAATCCGAGGTAGTTTACCGCTTTTATATATATTTACTCGTATATAAACGACTTTCACCATCACTGGTTCTTGTACCAGTCTTGATTGACTACATTTCTGTCAATATATATATTTATATATTTTCAGTCCAGCCTGGATTAATTCGTGGGCATTTTACCGCTTTTGCACTCTTCGCCATACTGGGTGCTCTCTCTAATCACTGGTTGACTACATTTCTGTCAATATATATATTTACATATTTTAAGTCCGGCCTGGATTATTTCGTGGCCATTTTACTACTTTTGCACACTTCACCATACTGGGTGCTCTCCCCAGTCACTGGTTGACTACTTTTCTGTCAATTTTAATTCCTGTACGGGCACCGGCGTGAAAATCCATCGCCCTTTTTACTGTTTTTCTATATATATATTTCATTTCTGTCAAGCCTGGATTATTTCGTGGTTATTTACAATTTTTATAAATATATATATTTTAATTCCAGTCCGGGTTTACGAGTGAAACCCAGAGCCCTTTTTCAGCTTTTGTATATATATAACTATATATATTGCTTTACTCCATCTATTCAATTGATGCATTTAATATTTATTTTTATATGAATCTGCACTAACATATCTGTGGGCGGACTAGATTTATCCAAATCTCGCCAATTCTAGCTTTTCAAAGGTTCGAACAGGTCCCGACAGAACCTGAAAGCTATAATGGCTGAGATTTCTTTAAATCTAGTTATTTTTATAGTTTCAGCTTTGAAAGCAAACTCGCGTCCCTTAGATCGCTATCTAGTGGGAATGAGAAGCTTTGGCCACGTGCAACCATGATTTATTGATGAATCCTTGGTTCCATTGCGACGTGATGATGTCTATATTTATTTCTGTGCAAATTTGAACTGTGCAGGTTTATTGGCTACTCATATGTTAGCCTAGGAATCGTGGGATTCAAGATCAAATCGATCGGGATCTGATTCCCATGATGGACAAACTCCAGTTTACAGATGTACCCTGCCAGTTTTTCTGTAAAATGTATATACACAGACCTTAAAAAGGTTATTCGAATTTAAGGTCTCATCATAGTGAAATATATTTGTCATGTCAGCGTCCCTCCGATGGCTTTCATTCCCATGAGGAGACCAACACGTTTATTTATTGTTTGTTATGGTTGATCATGCTTCACCACACCATTCACATGCAGCCCTAAAGCTATAAAGATAAAATTTGGAAGTATCAAAAGGCTTCAATTCCTATGTCAGCGTAGGGGTTTGACAAACAGCTTTCAGAACATCACTGTCAATTCAATTTCAAAGCTTTAGCAAATCTAATCAAAATGCTTTTCGTAAATCAAATCAAAGACTGATTTTCAAAATCAAATCAAACCCTTCGTATATAGGTTCAACGAAGTAAAGCACTACTTTCAATCAATCAAATTAAAAGGCCCAATTTTCAAACAGCATTCACTCACGCTTTCTAGTTTTAAAGGGAAATATTGAAAAGATGCAGTACCGTGTTTATACGGGAGTCGTGTGGTGCCTAACACCTTCCCCACACTTAACCAAGCCCCCGAACTCAAAACTCCAATTTCAAAGATTAAGTTTCGACAGTGTCCAGCAATTGGGCCTCTTTCAAATCAAAACTCGATTGAGTTGGTACAACCATTTTCAAATCTACCAGCTGGCGACTCTATAAAACGTTCAAATCGTCGACATGACACATGTTGGCCTCTTTCCTAAAAAACCCTTCAAAATCTTTTTCCTAAATAAAAAGAATAAGGGTAGAGATAACTTAGGAAGATCGATTTGAGAAAACCTGGGTTACGAATCGACCCGCAGGATTCTTAATTTTCCAACGTCGATAGACCCATCTTCCCAGACTCGGAAAAGGTCAAGACCCATGTCATGGGCTTTCCAAAAAGGTATAGCATGCCTCCATCGGATTCTCGGATTGCAAGTTATGAAAGTTTAAGCGAATAACGCATTGGTCGGAGTGCACGTACTTCGAGATAGTTGGGCCCACCAGGCCCAGTAGCAGGTAGACCCGCGGCTGTTTATGGCTATATATTACCCCTCCCCCCTTAGCTTATAAAAGAAGAGAAAGAGAGAGAAAGGGTCGCGACGAGAGAAATAGAGGCTAGGAGAGTCAAACGGAGCTTCTATCGTACTCTAATTTGTGTAAAACTTCTTTGTAAATATTCATATACATATATACTAAAACATATCAAGTTTTAACCGGTGGGAAACGAGTATCTAGGTGCTAAAAGCCGTTCGAGAGATGTTCTTGCGAAACACTGTAAGATTTCGTCGGATCTGTCTTCTTCGCTTACTCTAATACGTATATAAGTGCTATATACATAAATTTTGTAGCTTATATTCGTCAGATCTGAGTTTTTAACTGTTCATTTCTTGTAAATAGTCAATATTTGAGCTGTATTGACTAGATCTGTACTAGATCTAGCCAGATCTAGCTTTTAACCGGTTTAAAAGTTATAAAACTTTAACCTGGAAGCTATAATGTCTAAGATCTGTACTGATTTAGTTTTCTTTCTAATTTTGTAAATATTTAGTGACCATGTGACCCTAGATTTGTATCTCGTGGGAACTGAAATGTTTGAGCTACTCGCGTACGAGGATTTGACTGATGGATCCTTCGTTTAGCGATGTCTAGTGTAGATTTATGTTTCATTGCAGTATATTCATTATGCAAGTTGTTTATTTAATTTCATGTGAGCCTAAGAGCTACAGGATCTACGATTCAACTAATGGATCTAGATCCGGTTCTCGTGATGGACCTTTTTAAGTTATACAGCCAGCTTGCAAATTTTGTATTTGTAAATCCAGGACCTTAAAACGGTTATTCATATTTAAAGTCTCGAAATAATGAAAATCATATATGTGGTGCTTGGGCATACTTTGATGGCTTTGATGGCTTTATTTTGTCGACGATGCTTTGCATCTCGAGAATAAAACCAAAACGAGCCGAATATGGAATAAAATGGAAGTATCAAAGGGCTTCAATTCCTATGCGAGCAAAAGGGTTTGAAAACCTCTTTTCAAAATCTCTTTTTTATATTATTGCTTAAAATGAACTTTTCAATAAATTAAACCCTTCGTATATAGATCCAACGAAGCACAACACTACTTTCAAATAAAGCACTTAGGCCCAATTAACTGCAACAAATACACACACACACACACACAATAATTAGGGAATGAAAAGACGCGGTAACCGTGTTTCACGAAAGTCAGTGGTGCCTAACACCTTCCCCCCGCTTAAGCAAGCCCCCGAACTCCATGAATATCAGTTTCCAAGACCAATTAAACAGAGTCCCATATTGGGCCATATTGCAAAAATCTTTCAAAACTCGATTGAGTTGGTATAACTATTTAACTCATACCAACTAGCGGCTCTCTCTAATTCGGATCAATCAAATAAAATCAATCTTTTCAAATCGTCGACATTATATATCGGTCTCTTCCTAAAATATCACCCTTAAAACAAGATAAACCACATAGAAAATATAAAGGGTAAGAACCAAACACCTAGGAAGAGGAAATAAATTTTTCCGACGTCGATAGATATAATTAAGATATACAAAATTTTTATCTGCGTTAAATAAAGTGTATTAAAATAATTTAAGATATTAAATTAGTTTAATAAAATAAATTATAGCTTTAAAAACATTTTTTTGATTTAATGTATGAGTTCCATTTTTATCGGATAAGATTATGTAATTTTATTACATTAGTGGGTGTGTATTAGAAGTATAAATATATGTATTACATGAGTAAAACATGAAGTGTAGAGTCTATAAGAGAGGAAGCATGAGCTGTCCAAGTAATAAGTTGGGTCATGTAATAGAAAGCAGGAGCTACAAGTTTATGAGTCTAAAAGAGAGAAAACTCAGCAAGGCTATATGACACTCATCATAGCTAGAAAATCATTTTATAAAAGCAAGGGATTCTCAGTCCTCTCCTCCCTGTTCCAAACCGTACCATTCCATGCTCCTTTTCACATTACCAAATCCCAAATTATCCAGTATATTAAGAAATCAAGTAAGCAAAGTTGTAGCTGAAGAAGAATTAAAGTGAAAGGTTGCTAAAAGAAGGGATTTAAATCACATAATCCATAACTCCAAAGGTAAGATTATATATTCTTGTAATATTTGAAAGAATTGAGTAATCTTATAGGAATTGATATAAATCATTTGTAAAATGGGTTTAGTTTTTTTTTTTGTTATTTGGATGTCTGTGGTGTATGGAGTGATAAGGAGAAGATTTCTATATGAAATCTAGGCTAACCATGTTTAAACTATTATGAATTTCTGAATTTTAAGCTATGCCCACCACATATTTGACAAAATGTTTCAAAGAATAAGTTTTGTTAAAAAATTGATAATCAACCAATGTAATGAAAAAGATAGCTCATATATAAGAGTTATTATGTGATAACTCAATTGAATAAGAATGTTCAATAAGCTTTCAAAATGATTGTAGGAGCCTTATTTGAAGTTAAGAATCAAATTTTGGAAATCTCTAAAAAAAATAGAGCCTGTTTTGCTCTCAGCCGAAGTGTCGCGGCAGCGCTGGTCTGCTGATGTTCCAAGAAATTTTCTTTCTGTAATGAACTTTTAAGCATTTATGGATGAGTCCTCTACTCTAATATGTGTCCCATTTGATGTCCAATATAGCTAAGAAAGGAATGAACTATCTTAGCATGGTTTAATATGAATTTTCAAACGAAAAGCTATAATGATTTTTGAACTATATGTATTCAACTGAAGTTGAGCATGTGGACTGAGGCTTGATTAGCTACAATATATGGGTTAAATGTTACGATGGCCAATCTTATATGAAAAGAACTAGTTAAGCTTAGGTTGAGAAGAGATTTTAAATAAAAACTATATGGTTTTTAAAATTAAATTTGTTGCAAGTGAAGTGGGAATCAAATGTGATATAAACTATTCCATCATGTGTGTATGTTATGTGTGATGGAACCTTAGAGTGCTAATAAGAGGGTTGTACATAGAACAACTCAGTTCTGGGCTAAAAAGAGAGTGGCATGGCCGCGCCGAGCTGCAGAGCTGTTAAGAGATGTTTTTTTACGATTTGAACCTTAGACCATGTGTATTCAAGTATCTTAAGTTGTAAATCATGCTAAGAGTGATGTTTTAATTGTTCAAATATATAATGGCTATGCAAAGCCAAGGTTTCAAAAGATTCAAAAGAGATTTCTAAATGATAATGAAACTTTCAAAATGAAAACAAAAGCAAGATACACAATTATATGGTTTGAATGTATACATGACTGAGTATGTGCTTAGAATTGTATGTTTGTGAACATGATGTGGTTATGTCGGATAAAGACTTCAAAGAAGTTCTTAAGCGAATGATTTTTAAATAATAAAAAAGAATAAACAAGCTTAGAGATAATGTAAATTGTAATTATACTAAATATATGGCTAAATGTATGTGCATAAGTATGTATAACTTATTGACATATTTATACTTCATGTATATGTAACTAATGTATTGCCATACATGAATATAACTATGTAGGATAATTTTAAGCTAAACTATAATCGTAAACTACGAGCAAGGCATGTCTCCCGAACTTGTTTTCCTTAAGCAAGTATCTTGAATTTGTTCATATTTAAGCAATTATCTTAAACTTCGTTCAATTTGTACGTTGAAAGTGCGTTGTTATGCTATGATGTATACTTGTTGAATCTTAGTATGCATAAAGAGTTTAGAAAACATCTACGCCATTTTGAAACGGCTAGACACATATTGAACTATTTTATCACTTTTACATTTAGTCTTTGAAATATTATTGAATAGTCAGAGCTGTCCAACTATATTGATTTAGTTTGGACTCCAGACTGAGAATGAGCATCCCTGAATTGGGAAAGTTTTTATTACGTTGAATGGTACTGGTCATGATGAACATATATATCATTCAAAATTTATATTACGCTAAATGGCGGTCATGTTGTTTAGCTAGTGTTGATCAACGAAGGGAATAACGGGCTGATCACCCACCGTGTGCCCGCAAGAAGACATTTTGTAGATGAATTTATGTTGAAACCTTTTTAGAAAACTTAAAAATAAAAATTCATAATCTTTTGACCACTCAGCATTAGAAGTCAGTATGTCGTTTAAAAAATGCAAACGAGTCATGTTGTTCAAATTTGTTCAGTTGATTTATAGTATTTATTCTACAGTCAAAGCATATATCAAAGACAATATTTATTTCTTGCGTATATTGTTTATTAACTGTTAGTACTTGCTAAGAATTTAAATGCTCATTCTTGCTTTGATTATAAATGTTTTCAGCTAACAAGGATCATATAGAAGGATCTGGGAAGGACAAAGGCAAGGATGAAGTTTAATGAGTAGCTGGAGTTTTATTTGTAATAGATAAACTTTTGTAATGATAATATAATATCTATCATGTAATGAAGCAAATAAAGTTCTTCGTACCTTGGATAGTATAATTTAATAAAGTAAATCAATAATATTCGCAGTTATTATAATAAAGTTGAATGTTGAATGGTTAGTACCATGGAGCAATGAATACAGGTTTGAAGGTACCCGAATTTGGGAGCGTCACAGGTTGGTATCAGAGCTGTAGGTTAAAAATCATAGGTGGGGACACCTTGGGCTATAACCTTAGGCAAGTTAGAAAATCAGAAAATAAATAACTCAAATAGAGTTTTAAAGAGATGGATTGAGAAAATTCATCGTAAAAAGAAATAAAAATAACATAAATGAAACTTTTATTTACTATGTGAATATGTAACTTGTATTATATATTAATTGAGTTGTTATATTGCGTGTAGATGTCAGGCAAAGGGATCCAGGTTGTCCATGTAGAGCCCGACGAGCAGATAGCTCCACAGCCGCTAGAGCCACAGCCAACACATGAGCTAGTGCAGGTGGTAGTGATAGATAATGACTCTGATGAGGAACCCGAAGAGGGAACCTTTTTAGAAGAACATGAAGAAATGTTAGAAGAGGGTTCAGCGGCTGAGGCTATACCAGCTGTAACTGTGCAAGTTGAGGAAGATTTAGAGGTTGAGCATAATTATCCTGAGATGGAGGATGCCATGATACAGAGCATTAGTCCAGCAGCTAATAGAAACTAATTTGGAGTTGAGCACTAGACTTTAGGCTGTCGAGAATAGAGCCTAGTATTTTGTGGCTAAGGTTCAAGATATGCTGGCAGAATATCAGGAGTTGAATAATGTAAGGATTGAGGAACTTCAGAGGCAAGGGATGACAAACGAACATGTCCAGAATTTAGAAAATAAACTGAGGGGCAATATGCAAAAGGTAGATCTTATGAACTACGCTTATACTACGTCTATGGAGTGAGTTCAGACCCAAGTGTGGGCGTGTATTCAAATGAGATTGGCCAGTTCCGTCACTCCATCTCCCGTACCTGAGTGATTGCTATAACTGAGGAAGAGCGCATCATCACCATCACTATTGGTCGCGAATAGCATGATAGCATGCTATATGAAACAATGTGATTACGTTTGTAAATATGTGGTTAAGTATATAATATATAAGAATCCCAACTTTTGGTATTAGTAGCAGGATATCTTTTGGAATCCTAACTATGATGTTAGTTAAGGATTAGAGAATGTAGAACCTCTTCTAAGGTAAAGACAAAGATGATATGTAAATAACATCAAGTGCTATAAATATGATAATAGATAGAGAAGCTATTAGAAGAAATAAGATATGTAAGAAGCTCAGATGTATGTAAGAAGCATGTTTTGTAAGAAATAATATTAAATATGTTTTGAAATGAATGTTAATAAGCATGAAATGATAATATTCTAACACAAGTAATGGTTTAATAAAAAATAAATTTTTATTAAACAGAAAAAGGCTGCCAAGAGAAAGAGGTCGAGGAAGATCACCAATAAACAGAAATAGAGATGAGCATTCTGTCGACAGTCAGGAAAAAATCTGCGGGTCGGGTCACAACCCGGATCTTTCTCTCTTCCTAAGTTATCTCTACCCTTACTATATTTTATTCGTGAAAAAAGGTTTTGAAGGGTTTTTTAGGAAAAGGCCAATATGTATCATGTCGACAATTTGAACGTTTTATAGAGTCGCCAGTTGGTAGATTTGAAATGGTTGTACCAACTCAACCGAGTTTTGTTTTAAATGAGGCCCAATTGCTGGACACTTTCGAAACTTGATCTTTAAAACCAAAGTTTTGAGTTTGGGGGCTTGGTTAAGTGTGGGGAAAGTGTTAGGTACCCCACAACTCTCGTGAAAACATTGTACCACATCTTTTTAATATTTTCCTTAAAAAAACTAAAGTGTGTGTGTGAATTCTGTTTGAAATTTGGGCCTATGTTTGATTGGAAGTATGTTTATGCATTGTTGAACCTATATACAAAGGGTTTGATTTAATTTGCAAAAATTCTTTGATTTGATTTGCAAAAGTGTTTGATTTGATTTACAAAAGTTTCTCTTTTCAAAAAGATTATTAAAATGATGTTTTGAAAGAAGGTTTTCAAACCCTTACGCTAATATAGGAATTAAAGCATATTGATACTTTAATTTTATCTTTTTGTCAGCCTTAAGGCACAATTTGAATGGTGATTGTCGGGATGTGAAGCATCTTTGACCACAAAATATATACAAGTGTCGGTCTCCTCATGGGCATGACATCCATCGGAGGGACTCTGACACGACAAGCCATATTTTTACTATGTCGAGACCTTAAATGCAGATAACCGTTTTAAGGTCTTTTTGTATGTACATTTTATAGAAAAACTGGCAGGGTATATTTGTAAAGCGGAGTTTGTCCATCGTGGGAATCATATTCTGATCAGTTTGATCATGAATCCCACGATTCCTAGGCGCACATATAAGTAGCCAATAAACCTGCACAACTCAAATTTGTACAGAAAAGATATCCAAATATCGCCAGAACAAAGGATTCATTAAGTAAATCCTGGTTCGCACAAGGCCGAAGCGTCTCGTTCCCACTAGATAGTGATCTAAGGGTCGCGAGGTTGCTTTTATAACTGAAACTAGAAAAATGCTAGATTTAAATAAATCTCAGCCATTCTAGCTTCCCGGTTCTGTCTATACCGATTTTGAACCGTTTGAAAGCTAGAGTTGTCGAGATTTAAATAAATCTAGTTAGCCTGCAGATAAGTCAGTGCTGATTCATATAAAATGAATATTTAAAGTAATAATTTAATAAAAGCGAGTAAAGCAATATATATACAATTATATATACGAAAGCTATAAAGGGCGATGGATTTTCACACCGGTTCCCGAACTAGAATTGAAATATATATATTTATAAAACTTGTATAAAAGCGACGGAATGATCCTGGCTGGACAGAATTAAAATATATATAGAAAAACAGTAAAAAGGGCGATGGATTTTCACGCCTATGCCCGGACTGAAATGTAAAAATGTACAAAAATGTAGTCAACCAAAACTGGGAAGATAACCCAGTGTGGTGAATGTTGCTTATATATGCATAAATATATATAAAAGCAGTAAAAAGGCCATAGAATGATCCAGGCCAAACTGAAATGTAAATGTATAGAAATGTAGTCAACCAAGACTGGTAAGATAACCCAGTGTGGTGAAGGCTGCTTATATATGCATAAATATTTATAAAAGCAGTAAAAAGGCCACAGAATTATCCAGACCAAACTGAAATATTAATATATATATATATAGAGACAGAAAACTAGTCAACCAAGACTGGGAAGATAACCCAGTGTGGTGAACGCTGCTTATATATGCATATTTATATATAAAAGTAGTAAACTACCTCGAATTTGACATCCGAAATTAACAGAATTGAAAAGTTAGTATATATACAGTTAAATATATACAAAAAAAAATACAAACCTGGACTGGGAAGATAACCCAGTCCGCCGAAGTTGCTCAAAACACAAATATTAGTATTTAAAAGCTGCTGGAAGCGACAGATCGTCAATCCGAGTTGTAAAAATGCCAGAAAATGCGTTTATGTTCAATAATGTATTAAAAGTTGACAAAACGGCCACAGAATTGAGTTCTGGACATATTTAGAAAAACGAAACTTGATATGCAATTATATAAAAGTGCAAAGAAGTAGTATTGACTTGCTGATCGTAAAAATACTCATAATGGACTGCTACACGGACTTTTTACCAAATCGTAGGCTTTAAACATCCGAATCTACCGGTTATTTTCTGATATGTGGTAGTATGTGGGTATATCTACGTGTTAGAGTGAAAAAATTTGGGTTTAGAAGACAAGAAAATAGACAGAAAACCAAACGAGCAGGGGTTCAGAGCGTTTTCTGAATTCTTAAAATAAGAGGGGGGTGCACCTCTATATATAGGCCAGGGAGCCTCAACTCTACTTGCGACCGTTGCAGGTAGAGGTGCGGCTCCACGTGTCATGGGCCCCATAGTAGGTTCCATCGTCTTGAAGTACGTGCACTCCGAGCATCGCGAGGTCGAAGTCGAAACTTTCTAACTTTTGATTGGAGTGTCCGTTTGAGGCATGCAATACCTTTTCGGAAAGCCCTCGTCAAGAATGTCACAATGACATGGGATAAAACATTTTCTGGGTCCAAGAAGATGGGTTCATAACCAGGTCTTTGATTCTCCGTAGTTTGTCCGTTGAGTTATCTTGCACAGTTTGCACTCGGGATCATCGTTATGGTTCGTTCTAACCTTAGTGGCATCAATTCGGCTTGAGTTTGACTGAATTGGCTTGGAGTTGGTAAAATAACCATTTTACCCCTCCGGCAGTTGCCCTTAGTGTCTGCATGGCCTTCGGCTAACTTCCTGGGGTTATTTCCAAGACTTGGATCCCATTTGAGTCTATTTGTCCTCAGTGTTGTCTCTGAGGTTGACTTGGTCCCTCCAGGTTTTCCTATGGAGATGTTGTGATGCTTCAGATTTGTTCCTAAAGTTGACCTGACTTCCCGGGTTGAGACCGGGGATGACCTTACTTCCCGATTTGAGACCGGGGCTGATCTGTACTACCCGGGTTGAGACTGGGGGCTGACCTGTACCTCTCAGGTTAAGACCGGTGCTGATCTGTACCTCCCGAGGTGAGACCGGGGCTGACCTGTACCTCCCAGTTTTAGACTAGGGCTGACCTGTACCTCTCGGGTTGAGACCGGGGCTAACTTGTACCTCCAGGGTTGAGATCGGGGCTACCCTGTACCTCCCGGGTTGAGATCGGGGCTGACCTGTACCTCTCGAGTTGAGACCGGGGTTGACTTGTACCTCTCAGGTTGAGACCAGGGCTGACCTGTACCTACCGGGTTGAGATCGGGGCTGACCTGTACCTCCCGGGTTGAGATCGGGGCTGACCTGTACCTCTTGGGTTGAGATTGGGGTTGAATTGATGGCTCAATATTAAGACTGGGGTTGAACTGATGACCCGATATTGAGATCGGGGTTGATTTAATGGCCCGGTATTGAGATCGGGGTTTATTTGAAAAGATAATTCTGCCCTCCTATAATGTTAGTAGTAGGGAAATAAAATTTTGAGTGTCTACAGATGCCCCTCTTTATCATGTTCATGCAATGCAGTGAAATGGATAGGATAAAGATTAGTAGACACGGGAACTGCACATGCAAAGGGGAGGCAATGCATGACATGATATGCGATGAATGTTAGATACCTTCAAGGGGGTAGGGTTATCACTGATTGATTACGTTAGTTGCTGGGGATAACGTCACCCTTGATAACCTTCGTAGGCGACACTGTTCGACGATTACTGGTAGGATACTCACTGACAAGTTATCAAAGTTAGGCTGTTGTCTTATTCTATTGGGGATGTCACGAATAGGCTACCGTGAACTGTTTTCGTCACTTTCTGCTAGGGATGACGTTACTCATAATAGCCTAGGTGAATTCTTGGTTTGAGACCAAGGGTTTTCCGTCATTCGTCGATATTCTTTGTGGGGCATATTTCCTTTCGGTTAATATCATTGTATATTTCTGAAGGCCCTCTACTGGGGATATATCTTTATTGCAGATTTACCTCAATGGGCTTTTCTGATGCTTATCTTAATGATAATTTACACCGGTAGTGGCAACACTGGTTTGGAACCACTAATCCTTCTCAGTGCTCCCTTTGAGGATGTGTATAACAAATTCCATCATCGGGGATGTATTATTATATTTCTTCCATCACCGGATCCCTTTCGATGCTTTGCTGGGGTTGAGCCGATGGCTGGACTGTCTCGGTCTGTACCTATCTTTTCGCTGGGGTTGTGCCAATGGCTGAAATGTCTCGGTCTATACCAAACGCTTTGCTGGGGTTAAGACAACTGCTAAACTGTCTCGGTCTGTACCTGATGCTTCGCTGGGGTTGAGCCAACGGCTGAACTATCATCGGTCTGTACCCGACACTATGCTGGGGTTGTGCCAACTAGCTGAACTGTCTTGGTCTGTACCCGACGCTTCGCTGGGGTTATGCCAACGGCTGAACTGTCTCGGACTGTACCCGACGCTTCGTTGGGGTTGTGCCAATGGCTGAACTATCATCGGTCTGTACCCGACGCTTCGCTGGGGTTGTGCCAACGGCTGAACTGTCTTGGTCTGTACCCGACGCTTCACTGGGGTTAAGCCAACGGCTGAATTGTCATCGGTCTGTACCCGACGCTTCGAAAGTGGCAGCTTTCGACAGTTTTGCGCAGTTTTTTGGCAGTTTATTAGCATTCTTCATTATTGATCCCCAGATATGGCTTCAGGATGAATACCAAGGGTTTTCAGATAGTTCCCCTTTCTGTCAAGATTACGCTGCTTAAATGTAGGATTTCAGGACAAACCGCTCAATCGCGTAACGATTTTTCTTCAGATTTGACTTGGCAGCTCATATAAACTCCATTTCAACTCGAATCGAACAGAGCCCAGGGGAGTGGGACCCACCCTGGGGAGCCACAGGTAGAGGTGTAGCTGCCGCGGGTGGGTTTGCTTCTACCTGTGGCTTTATGTTGCGCAGCGGGATTCATTATTTCAAGTTTCATTTCGAGTTTCAAACGGAATTCGATTTTCTTTATTAGAGCTACGGAGTTCGAGCAGCCTTTTTCTGATTTCGTCATCTTCTACGCGTTTAGTGCATCGTAGGTAACGTTTTACGTCCTTTTTTGTATGTTTTGACCGTTAAAAGCAAGTAAAACACGTAGGGGCTTTTAGACGCAATATATAAAAAATGTATGCTTATATGACCTGGCTAAAAATTTTCCGACTTCATATGCATGCATATCTTAATGTAATGCATGTATTTGACGTAAGAAAATTCAAATTCTGAGACAGTCATATTTTGATCAGTTTACTCATCCTTTTTGAGGCCTAGTGAGCCTAGATTTTCAACTAAAAATATCCATGGTAATTTGGCTACCATGTGAAGCTTACTTTTGATTTTATTTCATAAATATGAACCGTTCTATTTTTTGGAAGGTGTGCTACTAAATAGCCACCTAGACATTCCTATGTGCACGCGGACAGTCCGTTTTGCAAAGGAGACTCTAGCTAAATTTTTTCAAAAGTATGAGCATTTAATAAACATGTAGTTTGACTCTACTGGGGATTTTTGACTGACACATGCATGTTTTTAGGATTTATCTTTTGAAAAACATGCAGTTTTGACTTTACGGGGTATTTTTAACTGACCCATTCATGTTTTGAGACTTAAAAATGCATAGACTACTGATTTAAAATAATAAGCCACGGCTTTTAGGCTTACCACACCCTTTCTGTGGTGATTTGGAGACTTTATCCAGGTGATGGACCAAGATAGACCCGGCAGTGCTAGCAAGATAGTTTCAGGCGTTAGACGTAGGCGAGCTTCTGATGTTCCTCAGCCACGTCCAGCTCGGTCGCCTCGCAAACTAGTAGAGTCGGTGATTCATCCAGCCCAGTACGAGCAGCCGATTGATATTGATGATGAACAGGCTCATTTTGTTGCTCCTGCCCCTGCTTAGGCCCTACGTGTGGAGGTTCCGGGCATTGTTGTGCCGACCCAGGAGTTTTTGGGAGACTTGAGTCGTCATCCATCGAGATTTCTCCTATGCCAATGAGGTGACTTGATGTTTTCTTCTTTATGGATTCTCTTTCTTTTTTTGCCATTCTTGGGGCATAAGTTTTTGACATGGGTTGGTTTTTGATGCAGGTTCCCATCTTTACGCAGCCTTGAGGGAACTAGTTTAACATGCATTCCTTGTATCATACTTTGCACTAGGACTACAGGGATATTGTTGATAGCTGGGGAGGCCTTCTTTTATATTCTTCCCCGCCGTTTCCCCTGGGGGTATATGAGGGCTTTGTCTAAGCGCCGGTTCCACCAGACTCAGTCCCTTCATTTGTTGGACTGTGAGGTGATGATGACCCCTATGGACTGGAGGTTCATCATCGACATTGAGTTTGAGGGTGAGCTAGTGCCTGTCGTGGTTGACATCACTCCTACTGCTGTTCGGTCTTTGCTGGGAGTTCCTGCTACGACGATCAAGAGTCGAACGGTCCTACCTTATCCCTTGAGTATAGATGCCCAGAGTGGGGCTTTACTTGAGCCTTTGCTTGATGATCAGAGGGTTAGGGATCGCATCTTGAGGCGATTATTTCTGGTAATCATCAGGGGTTGTTTTGTGGCGGACAACTCATCGACTGTGTCCTTCGCCCTGGTTAGCGCTACCCGGTATGTAGAGCACCTCAGTGACTTTGATTAGGGTTCCTACACCTTTGCCTATTTTCTTCGGGGCATGCACATGCTTTCGGAGGGTTTGACGGAGGCTTGGTTAGGGTTCTACCCATTTTTACTGTTGAGTACATCTTTTTTGTACCTTTTTAATTTCTACTTTTACATTTGTCAGTCTTGGTCACTGAGGACTTTTGATATTTACATGGCCAGTTCTGGGCGTATGAGAGGCTTCCTTGCTTACGGCCCGCTACTGCTTTAGGTCTGGCAGACCTATCCCCATGGACGGTGTTGACATCACTCCACTTTGATGGAGGTCCTTTTTACTGATGGGATTCACCCATTCCTGCTTGAAGTTAGAGCTTTTGACAGCTGGAGGGATCCCATGGATCCTGTATACCTCTGAGTTTTTGGCTGTTAGATTTGAAGGAGGCTTCCCCAGTTTGCATTGTCGACCTGTAGAGTCCTATTTTTGACAGAGGGAGGCTGAGAGCTCTATTTGGGAGAGTATGCGATCAAGAGTATTATGGGGCAGATCCGCATTCCCATTGTTCCTTGTACTTGGCATCATTGGCCATTGATCTTGCCACTGACAGATATACCTATGGAGGGTGTAGACGACTTTACCCTATCAGAGGGCCCTTATAGCCAGGAGGCATTTAGCAGCTGGTGGAGTCCTCGCACTATTGGAGCTCAGACTCGGGCTACCCAGTTTATGGCAGACATGGTGCCTGGGTCTGTGATGATGATAGACTGGATAGCTTGCCTCAGGGAGCCAACTTATTTGGACCAGATCACAGGATTGACCCAGCAGCTGGAGAGAGCTCATTTATTTATCATGCATCTTGGTCGAGATCCGTCAGAGGCATCTTCTTTTGCTTTCAGCTCATGAGCGAGCCCCTCTTTAGGTCCATTTTCTAGCAGTTTTGCAGGGGCTGATCCTCCCTTGTACCGCCCAGACATGCCTGACGGCCGTGACTTTGTGTCCACGGAGGATATGGAGCAGGTTAACCACCTGAGCGTAGATATTTTGGATCTTTTTGGATAGCTATTATAGCTATATCTTTTGGTCAGCCACTGTTTTGGCTGTTGGGCTGCTGTGCCCCATTTTGATAGACCGTTATTAGTAGCTGGGTGGTGGTGCCCTATATTCCTGTACTTTTTATTTTGCTTTGTATTATCAGACAGAGATGATGCTTGTAGTAAATAGTTTGCTGTAGATATGCATGATATTTCTTATCAATCGCATTATATTTATAATTGTCATTATGCATGTATTATGCCATGTGTATGCATTTTAGATAAATAGGTTCAGATTTGACCCCTGGATGGTCTTGTGATACGGTGATACAGATGGCATCGTCTACCGTTAGCTGTATCGAGCATTTACCATCGTCTGAGGTGGCATCGTCGTTGAGATCGTGGTACGAGAGCCTGCCCTTCCAAGCCAGAGGGACAATGGATCAGATGTTGGGGCATTCATTGACCCTCGTAGACTTTCAGGTGCCAACAGGTTCATAGATGGCATTTTATCCTTCTGGATACCCGATAGACAGGTCTTTCACTTCGGGCATCACTTGTTAACTCCAACCCTTGAGGAGTACCAGCAGTTTACTGGCTTAGCTTTAGAGGTGCTATGCGCTCGCACGACGATCAATGATATAAGGAGACCATTTATACGGATGTCAGGTCTTCGTCAAAGCGTCGTGATGGATGAGATTATCTCTGGACGCGTGATCTCCATCTACTTTTTGATCGATCGCTTTGGTGAACTCAACAGTTACGATCGACATGTCGGGAATTTTATTGTATCGGCATAGGCGTGGCATTTGGCCAAGATAGACATTTTACTGAAGTGCATCGTATCCTACGTTTATATGCCGCTACGCTTAGATCATTTGGATGTGGTATTGATAATTAATGGTTCGGGCCCTTAGGTAGGGTAGCAGTATCATACCGATGATATTGGCTTAGACGCTTAGGTTAGCCACTCACTGTATTACCCACCCGAAGGGGGTTTTCAGAGGCAGTTCGGTCTTGTTGTATATATGGCTCATGTCCCATATTCGACCGATTGGATTTTTCAGGCATCAGGGGTATTGTTTTTCCCATGATATAGCTATGTCCTAGTCCTTTCAGCCTGCGGAGTGTACCAATTCAGAGAAATGGTCAGCACTTTTGTCTGACATTGCGCATCCATTTTTGATTTTGCCATAAGCAGGACTAGTCTCCCCCTATAGCTTTATTACCCATGCATCTGGCATGGACTATTTACCCCTAGCGGGATTGAGGGGAGTGACTACTTATCATCCTCTGGCTGTTATGGGCCAGTTCGATCAGTTTCAGAGCCTACATCCGTTTGAGGGGGCTGCTGATCAGAGGATGTCAGCTTCGTCTATGTCATCTACTGATTTGATCTGAGTGTATGAGTGTTGGACTCACAAAGAGAGGGTTCTCCAGTAGCCATCCGGATCAGTTCTCGGGAATACTTAGCACGGTTAGAGGTAGATATAGCATCGACCACATTCATCCAGTTAGCTCATACTGTAGATTCAGATGAGGAGCCTATGGAGGATCCTGATTCTCCTATCGAGGATGAGTTATTCATGAGTTTGACAGAAGCACTAGTTAATGATCCACCTATCATTCCTGTAGGGACATATCCGGCTTTGGCTGACTCACTGGCTAGGATGACCTTTAAGAGGGATCAAGATAGAGCTCTGATGTTGATTGCCTTGTCTGGCAGAGATATAGCTTTGATGGAGAGAGACGTGGCTCGAGCTGCTCAGGATGCATGATTGATTGAGTGAGAGGAGATTCGATCTGCCAGAGACACAGTTTTTGTAGAGATTGAGGAGACTTTGATTGCTAGGGACATAGATTTTGTGCAGAGGACGAGGCTATAGCTTTTAGGGATTTCCACATTACCGACAGTACTGCTCTTCGATCTTATACTCATGGTCTGGTTACCGAGATGAATGCATATATTAATGACTACAGTGCCACACTGCAGATGACTATGGAGATCTTGAGCCGTATGAAGGCTGAGGGTATTGCACTTACAGTTGCTCCTCCATCCTTAGAGAGAGATGCCATGTCTGCATTGCTGGCCCGCTCATCCTTGGGTTCATAGACTAGCTTTTTTTCCCTGCACATACTAGATCAGCCATTTTTGTCATGTACAGGACTTTATGTATATATCAAATAATGTTATATATAAAAGAAATATATTTTTGATTCACTTCCCTGTTTGGATATGTATTGCCACTACTGAGTGATTACCACTTCTTTTATGACTCGTTGTTGTTGATGTATCTTGAGCTTCTCCTTGATGGACTGACAGTTGAGATTCAGAGAGTATCTCAGATGGTCCTGTTGACTAGAGTAGCTTGATAGGACTTTGCCTTTATATGGTTTTGGTGTCTTGGGACTCATTTTTTATTTGTTTTTTGTTTTTTCTTGAAGGTCAAATCGCACCGTAAATGGCTGCCTACGTACTCCCGGGCTGAGGGAGATCAGGTCATTCGTAGTTCAAATTTTGTGTGAGAGAGGTTTGAAAAGTATTTATCTTGCATTTTGAGTTAGGTTTGATGAGTTTTTTTTAAAAAAATTGTTTGGTTTGACCGCACCAAAAATGGCTACCTATATACTCCCGGGTGAAGGGAGATAATGTCATTCGTAGTTCCGGTTTCTAGTGAAAACTGAACCTGATTTGATTTGTATGACCCGGATGCGGGTATGCATGTGTTTCAGATATAGTTCCTTTTTATGGTGTCTGAGTTGATGAATTGGGGAAACTCGGTCCCGTCTATCTCTTATAGTCTGACAACTCCTCCTGTCAACACCTCCTTGATAATAAAAGGACCTTCCCAATTAGGGGCGAACTTTCCTTTAGCTTCATATTGATTGGCCAAAACTTTCTTCAGCACCAAGTCATTTTCTTTGAATTGCCGTATTCGAACTTTCTTGTTGTAGGATCGAGCAATCCTTTGCTGATATAACTGCCCGTGGAAAATGGCTGTAGCCCTCTTTTCATCTATCAAGGATAGTTGGTGGTATCGATCTTGCAACCACTGATCTTCGTCCATCTGAGCGTCGATTAACACTCGCAAGGACTCCATCTCTACTTCTATAGGAAGGACTGCCTCCATGCCATAGACCAATGAATAGGGGTAGCCCCAGTAGAGGTGCGCATTGACGTCCTGTATGCTATTAGGGTTAGAGGTAGCAAGTCGGGCCATTCTATGTGATTGGCGGACATTTTCTGCATGATGTTTTTGATGTTCTTGTTGGCCGCTTTGACAACACCATTCATCTTGGGCCGATAGATAATGGAGTTGAGATGCTTAATATGGAACTTGCTGCAAAGTTCTTTCATCATTTGATTGTTTAGGTTCTTGGCGTTGTCTTATATGATCACCTCCGGTTGTCCATATCGACAGACGACATTGTTTCTGACGAAGCTGATGATGAC